>OZ038481.1:34546115-34556115 GCA_964036315.1 Acanthosepion esculentum | reverse complement strand
ACACCGTGAGACCGTGACATTATTTTACCAAGAGAAATCTAATGGTTCTAAATTATATATATATATATATATATATATATATATATATATATATATATATATATATATATATATATATATATATATAAACGTAATGTGAGAATGGAATATATTTTAAAATATGATAGCCAAAGGATTCTTTTAATTAATTTAATGATGGACGATTTCCTCAACACTTAGAGTCTTTTCATTTGTCTTCTCAGTTGCATATCAACAAGATTTTAGAAGGATAAAATTTTGTTTTTTTTATTATTTAACAATTTAGTTCCATAAAGAAAAATAGCATTCAAACCAATGAAACATGGCCTATTATGTTAATGCAATCAAATGGCTTCAAATTGGCATAATACTCCCGTTTTAACACCCAACATGAAGCAGTTAAACGCCGCCAAGATGCAAGGAGCCAGCAAATGACAAATACATGATTGATTGGTTCGTTTTCTACGGATTAACAACCATTTGTTTTGCAGCCAGAAATGTTTTAAGAGTGTTAATATATTTAAGCGTGTAAGAATTTTTTTTTTTTTTTTACATAATACAATTTAGTGATACAAGTGTTGGGAGGAGTAGACGTGGATTCATACCTTTCACAAATGTATTTGCACGTAAGTTAATATAACGAACCCAACTGAAATTGGAACTCGGCTCTCTGATTAATAATTCCACGCCATTATCTATTACACCAGAAGCACATCCAAGCTTACAACATCTGTTATTTCAAAGCGGTCACCTATTAAGGTAGTGACCAGGCTCGATGTTGCTTAACTTCGCCGATATGACTGTAAGTCCCGTATGACAAATAAAACATACATAGGTAATAGCCGGCTGCTTGTTTCGGGCAAACAAACCCCTATTACAGACGCCTGCTCAACCCACAGGGTCTAATATTGCAACTATGCTGAGCAGGCCTTAGTGACAGTTTCCGGGAGAGAGCGCATAATCTGGCGTGATCAGTTTCTTGGACAACGCCAATCTACTCAAACTCTCCGTCACGCTGACTTCTGACTTCGTGATAGCACAAACATCGACGGCTTTCGAATGGTTCCGTCGATCCAGTTTCACACGCAATTCTTTTGTTAACCCGTGGCATAGTGTTCAGTCACTTTCCGAAAGTGTCGCGCTCTGAGATCACTTCCCCAGGCCGATAAAGTCAAGAAGTCGTCTCCTTCACAGAACGACCATGGTTAGGTTCGAATGCGAAAGCGAACGTTCTGACCACACGTCCATATATGCATACATGCATATGTATGAATGTAGGTATATATATATATATATATATATATATATATATATATATATATATATATATAACTGGAGAGACTGCGTTCTCTAGCCCTGGTTGGCAACCAGTCAAGATGAAGGACGATTCTGAATTCAGCTGCGCGTAGGGCTGGCAAATCCCCCACCTTATACACCGTGAGACCGTGACATTATTTTACCAAGAGAAATCTAATGGTACTAAATTATATATATATATATATATATATATATATATATATATATATAAACGGAATGTGAGAATGGAATATAATATTTTAAAATATGATAGCCAAAGGCTTCTTTTAATTAATTTATAGACTATTCTTCAAGTATATCGAGAATTCTTAGTACTATAATATATATATATATATATATATATATATATATATATATATATATATATATATATATATATATATATATATATAAACTCATTAAGCAACAAATGAAGTAGATCGCTTTCTATCGCTTCTGTGTATGTGTTTATTTAATATTTACGACCTATTTTTTTCATAGGAGAATAAAAAAATTTAATTTCATTTTTTTTTTACCTGAATATGCAGAGCTTTTCGTCCAACCGATGAATTCTATCTGGAGCTATTTCTCAAACATTTTAGTCCAAAAATATATCTGGAGCATACTTCTTTTCATATAATGGGAACGAAGTGTTTAGTGAACCAACCCTTGTGTTGGGGCTAGGCTATTTTACTACTTTCGTGTCTCTCGTCCTGGAGCAAATGTCCAATAAACATTGCACTGACTTTTATCTGCAATTATTTCGACCAAACGTGCAGGCGTAATTATGAAGAGCCTGACATTTCCATCGTTTCCACCTTGAAATGCTTCACAATGACATTCAAGATACAGGTCAACATCATTTTGTTTATTGTTAGAGTCGAGGTAGAGAAAGTCGGATTTATTGTCTTGCAATGACATCAGCAGTGAAAACTGAAATTATAGCCTGGTTCCTTCATGGCATACATTTTTGAATAGATACAAGTTATAACGATTCTTTCAATCTGGTAAGAATAAAAAAACCGCTGTCATCTAACAAGGAAATAGCTGGAGGAAACAACATGATTAAATTTGATCATTCTTAATCTAAAACTGACAGATGCACTTATTTGTATTTCCAACATTTATTCTAGGATGTGTAGGGCTTTAGTTAGGTTAGACCGAATGCATTTACATGCCAATCTTATTGGGTTATTTAATGTCTAATTTTGTATGGAGCACTCAGTGTGGATCGACTTCATCAGTCAGCAGCAACGGTTAAACAGACTAGCCTAACTTACGTTGATTGGTTGATTTTACGACATCTCAGCCATTTTGCGGTTATTTAATGTCTAATTTTGCATGGTGATCGGACTCACTTTTCTTTTATCTGCCACGTCCCTTGCGGACATAGGTGATCATGGCGCTCCACAATTTTCTTGGCTTTAAATAGTTTTTTCTCCTTTTCATAAGGACCCCTCCTGACCACCCCCAGTTCTGCCATCCATTCACACGAGCTCGTCAGCTAAGTGGATCACTGCCTTCTATCTCGCTTGCACGTAATATACCCAGGAAGGGTTAAACTTATCCAAGCCTTCCTTCCTCATTATGTGTCCAAGGAATCTCAGCTGTCTCTTCCTGATTCCGAGTATAAGTGTTCTTTCTGTTGACATTTTCTTTAAGACTTCTTTGTTGGTTACTTGCGTTTTCATAGAATTTACAGTATCCTTTTGCAGAACATTCTGCTACATCATTGCCATATAAGAGGATTGATATACATATAACATATATATTAGCACTCTTTTCTTTGTTTCTATTGAAAGTTTTCTGTTTCTCAGCACCTGACTTATCTTTTAGAACGCTTCTTTCACTAGCCCGTAATACGATTTGCAGGTCGGGAACACTAGAATCAAGCAGTCGCGGAAATTTAAGTATCTGGGAAGTGTCTTAACAGAGGACGGTAAGTGCGACACTGAGATCTGTAGACGAATTGGGATGGCCAAGGACACATTCGAAAAGCTGGACAGAGTATTGCGAGACAGGAGGATCCCTTTGGTAACAAAGAAGAGAATACTGAGCTGTTAGGTGACATCTGTCCTTCTTTACGACAGCGAATGCTGGACGATTTCCTCAAATATGAAGAAGAGACTCGAGGCAACGGAGATGTGGTTCTACAGAAGGATGCTGAGGATTTCCTGGACCGGATGAGGTCTTAGAGAGGTTGCATACAAGGAGGAGGCATATATTTAATATCAGGAAGATGCAGCTGAAGTTTCTGGGACACATAATGAGGAAGGAGGGCCTGGAGAATCTGATACTCATGCGTCGAATGGAGGCAAAGAGAGACTAGGGAAAACAACGCGTGACATAACTGGCGGGTTTAAGCAAGTGGATAACAGAACGTGATCTTGGGGAGGAAGTAGAGGGAAGGAACTTGCTGTGATCTGCAAGGGATAGAGGGAGGTAGAGAATCATGAAAGGACATGGCACATAAAAGAAAAGATATATCAGTCCCTGGCCATCAGTAAATGCTTTAGTAGCAGTAAAAAAAAAAGTACATAATATTTCCTATGGCTACAATATTTATTTAACTAGATTAAAAATGGAATTGACTTGAATTATATTAATATAAATAAGCGAGCTCTCCATTTGAAATGTATATGAAGTTCAGAAAGATTAACGTAGACACATAGTCAGATTAATGGAGATTTCCAAAACGTTCTATCGCTCGACACCACTCTATTAGTTTGCATCTGAGCGTACGCAAGTCTTAAAAAACACATTAGTGGAATATACATAAATACATACATATATATATATATATATATATATATATATATATATATATATATATATATATATATATATATACATATATATATATATATGAAGAAATATAATCTTAAAGTGTGCTATATTTATGGGATAAAGTGCTCAATATCAAATAGAGCGTGTGTAAATATAAAATATAAAATATAAAAGTGAACATAGAAGTCAACACTTAGAGGCGACAGTCTGTTTCATGCTAGATGCAATCGTGGCCTGATGATTGCATCTAGCATGAAACAGACTGTCGCCTCTAAGTGTTGACTTCTATGTTCACTTTTATATACATATATATATATATAATATAAATTTTTGGTAATTGAAGAATGAAGTTTTGAGCCCACAGATAGTTTGGAGATTTTATGAGTTCTGCACGAACTCCTAATAGTCTTAGTGATTGGTGTGATTTATGTTTAGAAGAAAAAATTAAGATAATAAAATGCAATAATGAAAGCCAACTATTGAATCAGAGGAAAGAATTAGTGTTAAAATGTCGACATAAAAACAAATTCAAATTTCCATAATATATGTTTACGTTAATTACATAGCATATTTCCATGATATATTTTTACTTTAACTGGCTACCCAAAATCACTCCCCACTAAATATTCAAATGTCGACAGAAAAAACAAAAACTAATTCTAATTTAGATATTGAATTCCCCCTTCTGAAACCTTTTTATACTATATTAATTATAATTTATGAAACTTCCCGTGCTTGAATATCTCCCTAACTCTCTTTCCGTTAATCCCTAACATCCTTTTATCTATATATGTTAAATTATTTTTGGATTCATTTTTATTTCTCCTTTAATTTAAAATTAAAATTTATTTTTCCATATAACCCAAATTGGTGTCATAAGGTTAATATTCGTTATTTTTTAATAAAACTTCTTCCTTTTAAGAAAGATATTTTGCACCCTCCCCTTACCCCTTTTTCTTGCCTTTCGTCTGACTGACACATTGAAATATGTAAACTCGATATTCGATGTTTTCGGTAAGTTGGATTGGGGTTGATTTCACAGTTAAATTCTACATTCTGCCTCATCTAACTTTGTAGACGTGAACTCATTCCACACCGGGGTTGATAAGACAGACGAGCGATATCTTCGTCTGCCGAATATATTATTCCCCATATGAGGTAATTTTGAATTTATTTGTTTATTTAATACATATATATATATATATATATATATATATATATATATATATATATATATATATATATATATATATATATATATATATATATATATATATATATATGTAGCGGTTCAAAAGTTTGAAGCCAGAATTAGCATGGGATGAATTTAAACAAGAGAGGGGAAAAAAAACAATGAAAAAGAGATCTTAAAATCACGGAAAAAAGAATGGAATCAATTATCAAGCTTATACTTTGAGAGACTTTTGCAACCAATACGAATATGTTTTGCTGCAGTAACCAAGTCTAAAGGAGGATATTTTGTTGCGAGCAAAATTTAATCATAAAATGCTTTCTTTCGTTCTTTTTTTTTGCTATAATAACATTTCTGATGAAAAAATTATGTCTTACATTTTTTTTTTAACTATATATACATTTTTCTCTTATATAAATTACAAAACAGCTGTTTTGGGGGCAATTTAAAAAAAAATCATATAGAGATTTCGTCATATATTTGAACAGTAGTATATAAATATATACATAAAATGGTGTGAAAGTATTTTAATAGTGAAACCAATGAGTGCGTTTGAATTGTTATGAGGTAAACATTCTCCAATCGCACATTAGAATTTATCAACGTTGTAAATGGATCTATTGTATCACAGCCCGACTAGAGAAACAATTCAAATACACACAGACACGCGCACACACACACACACCACACACAGACTCACACGCACACTCACGCCCACACACACACACAGATACACACACACACACACACACATATATATATATATATATATATATATATATATATATATATATATATATATATATATATATATATATATATATATATACATATAAAAAGATAAGAAAGAGCATCTCTTTTGTTTATTTGGTTGACTAAAGAATGGGCGGCGAAAGAGCTATTGACAACTCACTGTATGGATATGAGACAACCATTTGTTTCTTTGCTGGAAAACAAGAGTAACTAAAAAAACAATGATATTCCTTACCTTTTATAATCAATAATACATTTCCCATCACACACAAGCATGTATTCATATATATATATATATATATATATATATATATATGAATACATATATATAAATGAATCACTAGTTTATGTTGTATTCGAAATATAGAAAAATAAGCAAAACAACTTTATCAAAAAAGGTTCGTCCGTCTTTAACAAAAGCTGTATAAATGAAGAATCGCTGCCCAAATGCTTAATATTTACACACACAGACACAGGCACACATACTTACATACATTATATATATATATATATATATATATATATATATATATATATATATATATATATATATATATATATATAATGTAAGTATTATCTATATATATATAACCAAATGTGAGAATGAACACATTCCACAGTTAGTAGCATTCAGTGATATATTTACCGCAACTCTCAATGTTGCCTTGTCTATGTTGTGGTTTATCATGACATGAAAATATAACTCATCCACCTCTACCCTGTAAGCTTACTTTACTATTTACCAAAGATCTGACATTTACCTGGGCAATCAAGACATACCCTCAAATCTATTTTTAATAATAACCTTGTTTCCCCCGCTTTAACTTTCGGAAAAGGGTTAACACTTTCTTTTTAAATTTTCTTAAAAAATCATTTAATCACCAGTTACTTAAAATCGCTTGAAGAACTACAATCAAAGTATTGAAGCATGAACGTTTTGTGTAGCGATTTCAACATGTTATTATTACAATCTCTTATAATATATATATATATATATATATATATATATATATATATATATTAAAGTGGACATGGAAGTCAGCACTTAGAGACTCTAAGTGCTGACTTCCATGTCCACTTTTATATTTACACACGCTCTGTCTCTGATATTGAGCACTTTATCCCATAAATATAGCACACTTTAAGACTATATTTCTTCATATATATATATATATATATATATATATATATATATATATATATATAAATATATATATATATATATATACATATATATATATATATATAAAAATATATATATATATATATATATATAAATATATATATATATATATACATATATATATATATATATATATATATATATATATATATATATATATATATATATATATATATATATATATATATATATATATATATATGTTAAACCGACATATTTCTATTATTTCAAATGCTATATATAGGGGAAACCTGTATTTATTTCATATTATTTCGTCTATCGGCCTGCGTCATAAACGGAACATCTACTCAAGTAGTGTAATCACTAAATATTACAAGAAATAACATTGGAAGTAATACACACACACACACACATATATATATATATATATATATATATATATATATATATATATAAATCTTCCATGAATCTCTTCTATTCATATATGCTCTAGCGTCATTTTGCGTGATGTGCCTTATATATATATATATATATATATATATATATATATATATAGATAGATAGATAGATAGATAGATAGATAGACACTGACAGAAAGACGGAGAGTGGTGTAGAGAGATTGCCCAGAATTATTAGCTATTATAGTGAAAATAAGTAAGTAATACATGTTTCTGGGATATGCCTGTTGGATGAGATAGTTGTGAATTTATACCCGGCGCCATAACTTGACATTCGAATGACATGATTTCAAATGTTGGTATTCCGGATATGTAAGAGATACCTTCAGAAGGTATTCTTATATTTCAAAGATACAGCGTCAGAAACTTCCTATCGCCTATTTCTCTCGACCTTTTGCTGGAATGCGTTAAGTTTGGGAATTATCCGCACTATGCTTCGACATATACCGAGCAAAGGCGTGTGAGCATTCCCGTGGACGTTTCCTTGATGTAGCGTGTCCAGTTCTTAATGGAATTGCTCTCATTTTTTAGTATGTGTCTCACTCAAGATGATGCCAGAATAGAATTTGCACACGAATCTAAATGCAGGGGTGACCTGGCAGACTGACCTCTTGGTCACTGAGTACAGATTCATGTGACCAGTACTGCTACCCTTGCAAGCATTTGAAAGAATTGTATTACCGTCTGGTATATAAACAGGATGTTCGACTGACGTAATCCATAGCGATTAGGAACGGGAAGTCGGCATTTCATGTTCGAATTTCAGTCGATTCCATTACATTCACTTTCGGCTGTGAAAAAGTTAATGTTACGGGAATTATTTTTTCGGTTTTTCAGCCTTGGTTGGCAAACAAGAAGAGAAAACTGTGAATTCCTAAACCCGAGCAGATAGTACTCGTTAGATTCAAGTACCATTGCGAAATGTATCTATCAATCTTATCTCCCTACCAACTACGGGTATATATTAAAACTTTCTTTACTAACCGTGGTTGTTAATTCTTAGCGAAGGTCATACGATGCAACCAACGAAAAGATTGTGGACTAAATAATGACACTTTGATGCCGACTGCCGTCGATCTGATCGATGGACTGATATAAAAACTCACTCTTGAGAAAGCAGTCTCTCGTACATCGCACACGAGAACGTAAGGTCCACTCACACATATCCTGGTTTATATAAATTGACGAAATCAAGAGTTGAATAAAATTTTATGATGTTAAATGTGAGAGATGAAGTCTCGGGTTCTCATTAATCATGACAATGACTTCGTTAAAAGTGTAGTCCTGCGTTTAACTGGGTAAATATCTTTCCATCAATGTTTGACGACGCTGATTTTGCTTAATTTCCGCTACACAGAATTTACAGTGATTAGTCTATAATATAGAAAACCGTTTTTATTTATTTATTTTCTCTAGCCTAGGTCGAGTATACGCTGATAGAACAATGGTAATCGGCACAGAAAATTTAAAAAAGCGGAGACGAGTTCAAATTCTTGCCGATGCAGTTTCACTAAATTTTTTTTTTTCGTGTTAACGTCTCTAGAAAAAGCATGAATCCATCTTCCTTGAGCCATTTTTTTTTATTCCTAGCGCTATTTTTTTTTTATTTTTATGAGTTAAAATTTATTACTTCATTTTCAAGCGATTCTGAATTACTTCAGAAAAAAAAATCTGAAGTTCTTCAAAATGGCTTGAAAATAAAACAATAAATTTTAACTTTAATTTCCGAAACATATAAATATCCGTGTCGCGATGATCAAATATTTTTAAATAATAACATTATGATATTACGCTCTACTTTGTATCGAGCACTTTTTAAAAAATAAGTGCTAAAGAAATGTGGTTTATTAATCTGACTGTACTTTCTCTTTATTTATATATATATATATATATATATATATATATATATATATATATATATATATATCAAACATCAGGGAAAACTAAGCTCACTTATCTTTGGGTGGCAACCAGTCTAGGAGAAGAAAATGTGACTTTAAATGCAACCTGAAAGGGAAAGGGTTCCATCAAGCTCTCTTGCTCTAGACACACCCCTTATGTTATAGAGGCAGTAGATTTGGTGACCCTAATGCACTAATGGGTTACAAGACTTGTGAGGTGGCGTGACCTACAGGAGAATGCATCACGAGATTCAACAGATGTAAGTTCGGTCTCAAAATTTTAGGATCTGGTTTTTAGATCATATGTCTGTTTTCTTTTTCTATAATTTTCAGTGAAACCGTTTCACGAAAAAGGAATCTACACGCCCCCTTTATACATACGAATTTATCAGTGAAACAGAAATTTGTTTTATGAACGTTTGGCTATCTATTAATATTTTCTTAAAAATTT
>OZ038481.1:34538615-34541115 GCA_964036315.1 Acanthosepion esculentum | reverse complement strand
GAATGGGGCATTTAGTGAGAATCGAACTCACTTCTCAGTCGTTATTTTTCTAGCTAGACAAGCATCCTAACCATTACATCACGTCGAAGTGCTCTTGATGTGACACAAGGCCGAAAGAATGGAGCACCCAGTGAAGATCTAACTCACTATGCAGTCGTAATTGTTCTAGCGAGACAAGCTCGTTAGCCATTACACTACGTCAAAATATCCAAAATGATTTTCTAAGCGTAGCTTAAATGTGGCACAAGGCCGAAAGAATGAGCACTTAGAGAAGATCGAACTCAATACTAATGGTTCTAGCGAGACAAGCTTGCTAACAACTACACCATGTCGAGGCGCCCTTCACCCACGCAAATATGCATCTATTAACTGATATCACTATTTGCAATATAAATTGGAAACATCACTACAGACTATCACTAACCTTTAATGCGGGATCCAAAATGCATAGAAAAGAAAGAAAACTATAGCTCCTTACTTGCCGGCTGCAACAAAAAATGTCATGACGACATACGCATCCCTTATTTTAGTGCGAAGAGGAACTGCTGCCGTAGAGTTGGAATCGTGAGAAACCAGACACATCCTTTTTTTAATTTAATCTCCTGCCTCTCCGAAGACAAAAGATTAACCCTGTATCAAAAAAGTTCCGGTTATCCTTAACATCAGAAAAAAGGCAGTTGAAATCTCTGGGTCACATAATGAGAAAAGATGGCTTGGAAACCTGATACTCACATGACAGATTGGGGGAAAGAAAGACTGAGGAAAGCAGCGCGTAACATATTTGAGGAGCTTTAGTAAATGGATAGTAGGACAGGGTTTGGGAGGAATAAAAACAATATAAAACTTATTAAGAGCTACAAGGGACAGGTAGGGCCAGGATCGTCTACATCCTGGGGGAAGACGGTATATAAAAGAAAAAGATAAGAAGCTTGTAAGGAAGCCGTTCGATGGGATATGAAATTAATTTTACAATTTTTACAATTGCGTTTACATAGAAATAAAACTGCTTTCTTCGACGCCTTTTTTCCTCCTCACTTTTTTTGGGTATCAAGCGCGTTTTATTAGGACCCCTGTGAAGACGTGCTATTGTGCTATCGGATTGGACAGGTTCTTGTGACGATGGTGGCAATTGTTGGAGTGGAGGAATCGCGTGTCGGATTAGCTATGTGTACGATAGACAGAGTCGATCATACTTTCCCCACTTCCCCTTCGGCCTTGTGCCACAAAACACTATGTAAAAATATTGTCTAAATAAACTCGCTCCCGCACTTGTGACGCAGCAACCTTGGAGTCGAAAACCTATCCGGACTTTAACCATATTCGGCTTTTTATTTCCTGTCTCCGATTCGATATTGATCGCTGTCAAGGTTACGTGTGTAAAATTGAAGTGTTCGGCTTTTGCTGTGACGAACTCAGCTCTTGCAAGAAAAGAGACAGACAGACAGAGAAAGACGATCATTTTTATCGAACATGGAAGGGCCTGCCACAGAACTGTTTTCATATCGGGGCATCAGGAATTGGCAAGAACACGAAAGAAGAATTAGAAAGCCGATAGTGAAAGGATAGAGAGATCAATGCAATTCATGTGATCACCGGGAAATATGATTCACTTGGCAGAAATTCCATGTATAACTGGCAAGCTTGCTTAGACATTGTTTCGTTTTTCCTGTTAAAAAGACTAACCAGCAATTTGCTTTATTACTTTCGATTCTGGATTTTTTTTGTTTTTGTTTTTTTTTTTGTTTTCGTTTTTTTTTTGTTTTTTTTTTGTGTGTGCGTGTTTTTTTGTTGTTGTTATTTTTGTGTGTGTGTGTGTGTGTGTTTTTTGCTTTCTTCAATATTGTTTTCTTAACTGTCTTTTGTTTTAATCTAAAAAAATGTTTTTCTTTCATTTTGATCTTTAGATAAAGCAAGTACTTTTACGTTTCGCTTTATCATTCGGTTTTCAATGACTTTTTTCACTATTCTTATTTAGATTTTTTTTTTTCAAATACGAAATACTGCAAAGAGGAATCTTTTTGCTATGCGCGGGAATTACTTGGGAACTAGGGCATTCGTGGAACACCATGTTCTAATTATAGAGTCGTATTTATAAACATAATAACAATGTGCTCTTCTGAGTAAGAGTGTGGGTGTAATTGTTAAAAAGAACAGAGAAAAAAGTAAAATTATAACACTAATAAAAATTCGCCATATTTATCTTGCAATTTCGTTAATTATATAGCAAAGGAACTTAGACAGCATTTGTTTTGACCTCTGGCTTACCTAGTATTATATCGTCTGTAACAATGAAATTGTCCAAATCGTATAACAGCATAATTGTCCAGCCCACAAAATGTTTCATATCTAAAATCCGCTAAACTAATTGAGTGTTTTTCCACGTTTTCAGATAACACGTTCAGCCATCTTGACATCATTTGTCCTAAGAATCACTGGAAAATCCTTTGAGTTATTCAGCTAGAAAGAGAGCAGGTTAAAATCGTTTTGTGTTAAACCCAGT
>OZ038481.1:34521115-34533615 GCA_964036315.1 Acanthosepion esculentum | reverse complement strand
ATTAAATTATGGAACATTAAGAGAAGTAAAAATATTGCGTTGTTTTGCCCTTTCTTTTTCTTGCTGAGAAAACCAGAATATTAAACTGCTGTCGTTGTTGTTGATATAAAAATACTAACATTTATCTCTGACAATTTAAAATCAACATATCAATTTCCACTGGTTATGACAGTTTTCTTCTGGTGAGTCATATTTCATCTGGTGGGTAATATTTCATCTGGTGGGTAATATTTGTTTATTTCGAACTTATAACAACATTATTCGCATCATTGATCAAAGCTGTAAAAATCTTAAAATACGAATGATAAAGAGCCCAGCGGGAAATATGTACAAGATTAGCCGTTCTGGAGAAAGGTAATTTTCTTAATTTTTCTTTAAGATCAAATTTCAGCTAAAGCCCGACTTCGAATGAAACAGAGTTTCTACTCGGTGCTCTTTTTAAGGCTTCAGCATTTTAAAATTATAGACATTTTCACTTCATTGGAACTAATGCTTAAAAGTACGTATTTCCTAATCTTGGTATAATATAGTAATGAGTACAGAATGAGGATTGAACTCACAATGCTTGCGATTAGGCTACGACAAAAACGTATTATCTAGAACCCTACGTAGAACACCAATCAGCAGTAGATATTTACAAAGCTAATAATGGGATACGAAGAACTACATATGTAAACAGTCTGCGAGACTTGCTCGCTGTCACTCAGTTGCAGTCGTCCATGAAGAGCTGCACATTAAATCTGTTCCTCACAAGTTTGAAGCAATCATTACATTAGATATGATCTTTTTATATTGGCTTGTTTGGGATTACTCTATGGTAATAAGCAACTTTAATTCGAATGTCACTAAAAAATTAACTCATGTTCTTTAATTGCAATATTAAAAGGAAATGTGTGTATTTAGACAGCAAATTCTCTTTTAGGCATGTCTGATTGAATAAATTACAGATATTATGTCTGCTTGTTTTTAACAAAATCCGTTCATACTCACGAATAACCTTCCGTGTATTGATCTTAAAGGATGAGAGAAATGTGTTAAAATTTCTTTTATTTTCATTTCCCATTTACTTTTGTATAAATACTTGCAACATACAGTTTTTGTACTACTTGTAACCCTGAAGATGATCTTGGAAGAAGATCGAAATACTTGGGAAATTAAAATAAAACAAATTTAAACAGTCATATCACATTTCTGTTATCCTTTAATATCAATACACGGAAGGTTATGCGTGAGTATGAACGGATATTGTTAAAAATTAGCAGACAATGTCTGTAATTTATTAAAAGAAAATTTACCAAAAATAACTCAGCAAATAGATGGATTTCTAGTACCCAAAATAGTTTTTATTCTTCGCAATTGTGGTATTAGGCTCGGTAAAAAAGGTTACTACCAGTTCTTTTTTTTTTCATTCTCCCTTCATTATTCACGCTTGGATGAGCATGCCACTTTTCGATTCATGATTGACAAAAGAATTACCGTAGCATGCTGCCGTTACTTTCGGCAGTAGACTGGTTGCTGAACAAGGCTATATGAATGAGTCTGTCTTATTATTTAACCCATATTTTGAGGGAGAAGAAATGGATTCACACCTTTTTAAAAGGATATTTGAGCGTAAGTATATGTAAAGAACTCGATCGGTATACGAACACGGTTCTCCGATTTCTTTTTCTGAGCCATTATCCACCAGCCAAATTTTATAACAGACTCAACTACAACAGTTTAACAGTAGAAGCACAAAACGCATACTAAATAGGACACCAAAGTTCAAATTCCTTCTCAATCGTGGCACAGGGATAGGTGAAAACATTAACACCTGTTCTGCTTTAATTACAAGATTTTTAGTAGAAGAATACTAAATACAGGAGGCACGCTGGAGTAATGGATAGCGGCTCGGATTGAGGTATCAGAGAGCCGAGTTCGAATTCCAGTCAAATCCATTACATTCACTTACGTGTTAAACAGTTATAGCACATACTTTTCTTGGGTATGAGTAAATTAGCAGGACAGACCTGGTTCTATAAGCCGTGGATGGCAACTGTTCTACTGCAGAAAGAAATGGCAACCTACTGCGGGAAAAATCTGCCTCATCAGCCATGTATCGAAGGATACATAATCACCTAAGCGTGTATCATGCATGACACATAAATGACTGATATTAAGCACGCCAAAAATAAATACAAAATTCAAAGGCTTCCAAAGCTAGTCCTCAACATGACCTCCTCCTTTCTCAACCATAGTATACCACCTTTGACAAAATCCAAATGAGAATCTGTAAAGTTATAACCTGACGTGGCATCTCGGCTTCAGTCATAGTCAATGATGGCATATATACACGATATATTGTTTTCTTATTCTCATCTCCTGTTACTATACTGCTTAAGAAGTTGACATCCCTGTTGTGCAGTTCCAGAGGATCAGGAGAAGAAACTATTATCTGTTGCTTCATGGAGTCTGTCATCATCCAGGGAACTCACGTTGCAAAACCAATTAAGTAGAGACGAGACTACGCCAAACTGCAGGTACTACATCAAATTACTATGACTCCCCTGAAATCTTTCCCGGAGTTTTGCAATAGTGTTACTTCTGTCATCTATAAGGAGAACATCAGCCGATTTGACCTTATTCTCATCCACAACAACGGCCGGTATGCCACCGTTTAACCTATCACTATGATCAGTTTATCTTTTCTCTTCAGAATGCCGCTGACTCTATTCGCTTATCTTGTTGCTATACTTACATTAGTTTCAGGCAGCTTTTCCATAAACATTCAATAACTTTCTGTGAATATTTACAGCATTTTTCCTTTGCTATAAATAAATTATTCCGCGTCTTTTTACTTTTTGCTAATGTCTAGTTGCTCAGCCATTTTGAAAGAGGTTTAGATGTAGAAAAGGAGAATGAAACTCCACAATTTTCCCTCTGGCCTCCTGGACACTTCAAGGTTTACAACTAAAATAAAAGGAATTCTGGCTAATTAGAAGATATATTAATGGAATGTATTGATCTAAGTATAATAAACGTATTGCTGTTAGCCATAACATCAGACTCAGTCTGTAATCTAAAGAAAAATTACGTGAAATTTAGATAAATTTTCTGGTCAAAGTGAACATTGTTTTTTGTTGCTTTTTTACGGCTTATTAACCATTTGTAGTCTATTTAAAACCGAAATATATTTCTGATTGTGGGAGGTTGCTTATGCAATTCGGTGTTGCCAAGTGGGGCCCAGTCTAAGTACTGACCGGTCTTGACGCCGCTTAAATTCGGGGATTGATTGAGAACTACTGTTTTCAGTTTGATTTGGCTGTAGGCCATTCAAAGTATAATAAACGGAAAGTGTAACTTTAGACAGATGAGAAGAGACTTTAATACTTTAAATAATAACCAGAATTGATTCTGATATTTAAAGAATTAATAACATAATTAAATAATTGAAAGGAAATGTTTCATATTTAAAAAAAAAAGATATTTGAAACTTCTAGAAGAAATATCAGGATAACATTTTGATTTTATTGTTTGCTACTTATAAATACATGAAACATTTTATATCTTCAAACTTGAATTATATTTTTTTAAATAATAGATTTAGAGCTTTGAAATGAGGCTATGATTTTTCCTTACTGACCATAAAAGGAAATAAAATTTTGCAATTTGGATTAATCCGATTATGTGTATAGATTTTCCAACGAGATTTTCGACTTCTTCGGATTCCACGGAAATCTATAAAATAAATGAATTACAAATTCAATTTAGTTTTACTAGTAAAATTTAAAATTTCCAATCTGTCATTTCTATTTTTTTAATTTTTTTTTCGATTTTAATAAAATGTTTTACAAATAACATCGGCCAAACCGGAAACAACCAATTCGCTTGTGGCTAGGAAACGTGTTTTTAGGGAATACACAAACTTAGGAAGAGGAGTAAGACAATGAAGCTTCCTTCTCGCTGGATTTATTTTACATGCGCAAAGAGGCAGTCCTTAGAGAACAAGATAATATTCTTGTCATTTCAGGAGATGGGCGACCATGGCTCACCACCATTTCCTCTGTTTAGTAGCTCCTGTTAAAGTTTGTCTTTTTCTATATCTCCCCTAATCCCTGTTCTGCTAACCAACCATTTACGCCAGCTTTTTTAAGTTACACGCTACAATCCTCTGTCACTTTTGCCTTCAAAATGCCTTGTGCGTGCAAATTCCTCTTTTCGCATAATGCCCTAGAAATTTCAAATGTCTCTTTCTCATGCTACATATAAGTGTCCTTTTTACTTTGCATTTTCTCTAAAACCATTGCTCACGTGTTCAGTCCATGGTTTTCTCAACATCTTTGTGTAGAACAACGTTTCTGTTGACGTAAGTCTCTCGGCAGCACGTTAAGTGCTGGACGGTCGAACTCTCTGCCTCTGAGCAGAGAGGAACCCGGACGAGGCACCGCCGAAGGGCAGAGTCTCGTTCGGGGAGGTTGAACAACCCGATCCCGTTTATACAGGATCGACGGGCATTTTTTTTCCGAGCCTACGGGCTCGTGAATACCCCACTTTAAACCCGACCTTGTGCCACATCTATCCTTCGTTGGGGGGGGGGGCAGTAAATACTGTTGACGAGTTGACTACAGTTGACGACTTGACAGACGGTCGAACTCTCTGCCTCTGAGCAGAGAGGAACCCGGACGAGGCTCCGCCGAAGGGCAGAGTCTCGTTCGGAGAGGTTGACCAACCCGATCCCGTTCATACGGGATCTAGGGGCATTTTGGGGCTGAGCCTACGGGCTCGTGAATACCCCACTTTAAACCCGGCCTTGTGCCACATCTATCCCTTGTGGGGGGCGGGGGCAGTAAATACTGTTGACTTAAGTCTCTTATTTATCTGTGATGGGATTGTCCGTCATTTACCGCCATATGAGAGGACCAATGTTACATAACAGGCCTGTACTCTTTTCTTTGTTTCTAATTAAATTTCTGCGTTCCTTAAAACTCTGAATGACACAGTTTTGATAGTAGACGCAGGAGGCAAAACTACATAAGTTCCTACAGAATATAGCAATGGAAAGCGAGAAGAAAGGACTATGTATCAACTGTAAGAAGATAGATTGTATGGTTGTCAGCAAAAAAAAAAACAGCCCAACGCGATTTACGAAATACCAAAATTAAACATGTGCATCAATTTAGATATCTAGGAAGTGTTTTAACAGAAGAAGGAATATGCGACCTCAAAATCCGAAGACGCATTGGGATCGCGAAAGATCACTTCCAAAAGTGTGTTTATTTATTTTTCACACAACCGATTTAAAATATTATATAGACATAGCATTTAAAATATTATATAAACATATCATTTAGTTCTTAATATTCTGCTTATATATTCACTTGAGTGTCTTTTCAGGTTTGTTTTGAATAAATAAAATGAAAACAAAAAAAAAATCAAATGAAAAGACGAGTAGTAAAATTTAAAATATTTAAATATGCAAAAATAGGTTTTATTTTATTTTCAAGCAGATTATAATCAATCTGCTTCCTCTTTAAGTGTTTTTCACACTACGAACAAGAAACAAGAAGGTTGTTGTAATCTTTGCATCAACCCTTTGAGCCCTGCGTACCTGAACAATTTTAACCCTTCTGCCTGAGCTCCTGAGTCAAAATTCGCAAATAATTGGTATGTAATGCTTCAAGGTAGATATAAAAATAGTTACAAGTGTTTTACACACCGTTCAACCAGTTGCTGGGCATTAAGATATTTTTTCTACCACTGTTCAACCGGCGGTTAGGCATTACATCATTTTACTAAATCACAGGTAAAGCGGTGGTCAGGGCTCAAAAGTTTAAAGACAGGCTTTACCATATGATCACGTACATGTAATTCACACAAATATTGTGACTAAGATCAGAAAGTGTTCTTAGTTATTTGACAAAAATATTCAGAAAACTGCTTGGCTAATCAACAAATTTAAATTGTCTTTTGCTAAATATTAAGGAAAATAAATTTATTTGATATGAAAACCTCCCATGATGTTTTAATACCCAATAAAGAAAGTTAAAAACACATTGAACTGAAAGCGTGCTGATTTTGAATGTCTAATGAACTAAACTTTTTCTTGGATTGCAACTGGTTTACCGCAGAAAGATATAGCAACCTACTGCGCGAAAAAAATCTGCCTCGTCAGTCATGTATCGAAAGATACATAATCACCTAAGCGTGTATCACGTATGGCACATAACTGACTGAATTATATTTTTAAAAAATAGGATAAATGAAATTTTAAAAAAATATATACGAAAAATTAATTTGTAAACTGAAAAAATTAAAATATTCCAAAATAGGTTAATTTCATTTTCAGTCTAATCTTTTAAAACAACTTAGGATCGATATGATTTCAATGGTTTTCTTTTTTTATCACATTCCAAGAAATGAACAAGAAAGTTATTGGGATTTTTTGCGCTACGATATTTACTTTATGGTCACGTGCTTATAATTCACACAAATGCTATGACTAAAAGCAAAAATTCCATTTAATTACTTGACATAGGTATTCAGAAAGCTACTTGACAAATCATGAAAAGACAGGATCTTGCTGAAAGCCATGATCAGCCACATCTTGAAAGGACATGACATATTAAAAAAAAAATAGGATAAACACCACAAGCTAATTAAACAAATAAAAATATTTTCTAATTCTATTCACTGAAATCTTCCTGAATGTATTATGTGAATTTTAGATAAATTCTTTTAAAACATATTCTCTAACGAATTAATAAGTCAAAAAATATTTATGTAAATGTTTATAAGAAGATCCGATATACCTTAGAAAACTTCTAAGTTAAATAAAAGCGTATAGTTCATATCGTTTTTTAACTTGTAAAACTAGTCGTATTAGGGCGGGAAAAATCTAAAAGTGCTGAAATCGGCCAAAGCTTCTGGGTCAACAGCGCATTATGAATCATAATTACCCATAATTAAACTGTATACGGTTTGCCACGGTCTGCGATCAATATATTGTGGCCGACGGCAACCGAGGCTCATTCACAGCCCTGGCGGTCACGTAGTAAAGAAGATATATTTATTATGATTGTTTTTATTAAAATTCAAGTGTCATCAATTAGAAATTTTAATTATTTTATCATTACACTATTATTTCAAATAACAGCATGCTATTCATTAACTCTAATCGTCTAAACATTCAAACTTTCGCACTGACGTATCTACAGGGTACAAAAGGAATAGTACACATGCTTTGGTCATCTGTTATCTAATTACCCACAGGTGTCTAAAATAAATCATGTCTACATACGTTGTCAGCAGTAAGCATAATCTGACAGCATTTATCATCAATTTTACCAAGTATTTTTTTTTATATTAATACCAAATGCTTTTTTTTATCACAGATTCTCTTGACCCACATTTAGCGTATTGTAAGTAGTAATATTATCATGAACTTATTCTTAGATTAAACATTTCGTTTATTTTAATTTCAGTCAGTTATTTTATCACAAATTCCAGGCCTTCAGTCTACAGTCGTTATTAAGCAGCAATAAAAAGCAAAGACAAGAGCCGTACACATATCACTGTTCGTAAAACAACTGAATGTTCGAGGCAGATGCTTTGGCTACAAAGTCTTCGTGGTCGGAGGAACTCAAGTTTTGTCTTAGAACATTCATTCGTTATTTTCCTTTATTGCTCCTGTCTTGATTGACATTAACTATCGGCACTTGCATTTACATGTAGGGTAATGGTTTGAGGCTCGAAAGACGAAATCGTCGAGTCGAGTTCGAATTACGATGGAGTTCGTTACACTCTCTTTCACGCAAATTACTCTGGAAAACATATACATCCGTCTATTCTGCCTCATCCCAGAGGTTACATAGAAGTACATACTGGTCTCTCTGGATATCTGTCTATATTTCTGAGATGAGGTATTATGCACACTATTTACATTATTCGGACTATTGTTCTCATCTTTGTCGGCATATTTATTACAACGTTTCGGCCTTTCAGTATCTGTCTATAATTCTGAGATGATGTATTATGTACACTATTTACATTATTCGGACTCTTGTCCTCATCTTTGTCACAACGTTACGGCCGTTGTACACCCCGGCCTTCTTCAGGTGGTTGGAATGTCCAACGGAACCGTTTATTTCGCTCACTGGGGTAGACTGTTCTAGTTACACGTGCCATGTTTAATGGATGTCAGTTATCAGTTATCTCCTGTTAATTTTTCCCTCTGAAAGTTCTCCACTGCCTTAACCGGGTATTGAACTCACACTCTTTGGGTCACTGGACCTAACCAACGCCTTTATCCACTGTGCCATGTTTCCTTGAGGAAATTAATGTAAATATTGGTCTCTCTGAGTGTGTTATTTACAGAAAGTTAAAAACACATTGAAATAGTATTTTCTTACTGAATGACCCATGAACTAAATATTTTTAAAAAAGTAAAATATTATAATTAAATTGTAAAAAAAAAATATATAAGCTTTATTTCGAAAAATCAAATTCAAAGGCCAATATGAAAAAATAATTTGTAATCTGAAAAAATTAAAATATGCAAAAACTGCCTGCATTTTACTTTCAGATTGATCTTTCACAAGATCAGTCTGACGCAAACTGTTTTATTTTTTCAGAAAATTCTAAGCAAAGAACAAGAATATCATTGGAATATTTGCGTTACGATCCTTACTTTATGGTCACGTGCTTAAAACTCTTACAAATATTATTTTGATTTTCTAAGCGCAGTTTAGGTGTGGCACAAGGCCGAAAGAATGGAGCACCCAGTGAAGATCGAACTCACTACTCAGTCGTAATTGTTCTAGCGTGACAAGCTTGCTGACTATTACGCCACAACGAGGTGTCCATAATGATTTTCTAAGCGTATGTGGCACAAGGCCGGAAGTGTGGAGCACCCAGTGAGGATCGAACTCATTACTAAGCCGTAATGGATTAAACGAAACATTCTTGCTAACCACTACACCAACTCGAAGTGTCAAAACTCGCACAAATATTATGACTAAAACCAGAAATTCCATTTAGTTACTTGACTGGGGTATTCAGAAACCTACAACAGGGGTATTCAGAAACCTACGACAGGCGTATTCAGAAACCTACTTGTCAAATCATTAAAAGACAGGATCTTGTCGATAGTTCTTAAGTTTAGACGAAAAATTCTAAATTTGAAAAAGAACCAGCCACCTGAAACTGTACAAAATGATGAAACATGGGAAAATAACTCTACTATTTTCCCCAAAATAGAATGGCAATTTCATAGATAATAAAATAAAAAAAATTTGTAAATGTCCATGATCGCCTACATACTAAAGCATCTTTTTAAATAATCGTATATTCGAATGTCTTTAAATGCTAACAATCCAATCTTTAGGTTTTTATTTAACATCTAACTACTTTTTGTATAAAAAGGACCGATTTCTCCAACATATCTATCACGAATTAAAAAAAAGGGAACAATTTGGACTTATATATATATATATAGATTAATTCCAGAAATATAACAATTTTATTTGGGTTTAGTATTTATTTTATCAAGTCCTCCACATTATTTTTTTCTTTCAGGTTTCTCATTTTCCTCTACAGATGCGATCCTAACACACAAGAACATTATATTACTGGGTTTTCTCACACTGAAACTAAATTGGATGCAGATGCCAGTCAGCTTGTAAGAGACGATGAATGTAATGAACGCATTGATAATTCGAAGTGGGAGATATAACTTTGTCATTGGTCTTCTTACGTTGCCATCACTGAATTGAACATTCTTCGATATACCAATTACTTTCAGGAGTTGGAAAAATCATGGCTCCTGCTCGCTATAAACATAATTCAAAGATGGGGATCAAAGCCGTGAATCCAGCGGTTCTTCTGGGTCGGCTGACGAGATATCCCGCAAGAATATTCTTTACTTTTGCTATTGTTAATCTGTTAGAGATCATTTGAAGATGGTTATGAAGGTAATGAACGCAATGGTTTTTCTGAAGAGCCAACGAGATATCTCAACGAAATGGATTCACGAACGAAAAAGATCCGTCAAAATTGGTTAATCTTAAAGCACTGTAAATAGAAAATACTCAGTTAATTTATTGAATCGATTTCTAGATCTACTGATAGAAAATGTGCTTCATTGTGTCGTGCTAGACATTTTTTTTTATTGCCAGAATCTATCATACGATTTTTAAAGTCTACACTTCGACCATCCATTGAATATTGAGTTTATATCTGATTTGGTTCTTCTGATGAGTATTTAGAGAGTCTTGATAAAATCCAAAGAAAAATTTACAATGTTGCTGATCCTGATCCGGCATCTTGCCTTCAGCCACATTCCCACCGCCGTAACAGCTTCCTTGTGCATTTTCTATATTAAAAAAAATCAGGTTATTTGTTCAGATTAACTTTCTTCTTTGTTACTTCGACCTTGCGAATTAAATCGCAGTACTTGATCGGTGGATGGGTTTCAAAATTTTACAGATGAAATTGCTAGATTTCGCCTAAGTTCTATGCTAACAGTTTCTTCACACGCACTTCCAGCTTGTGGACCTCTCTTTCTGCCTTTGGCTTTGCCAGTCAAATTTGTACGGCAAAAATTTAAATTCTGCGTCAATCGTCATGTACTGTCTTGTTAATTCCGGTTCGATTATCGCCATCTTTTTTTTTCCGCCTGAGATTCTTACATGCTCAGCATGCCTTTTGTCTTAGTGGTTATATCCCATTGATTGGGTGAAATTATTTATATATATATATATATATATATATATATATATATATATATATATATATATAATATAAAAGGCTCAAACACTAATATTCCATGTTTATAATTTATTACATTGGAATCGTAATCATGATCTAAATCATCAGACCTACAAATTAAGAAAAAAAAAGCCATTTTTTTTTAATTTGTAGTTCTGATGATTTGGATCGTGATTATGATTCCAATGTAATAAATTATAACCATGGAATATTAGTGTTTGAGCCTTTTATATTATATTCTTACTCTGTCCTGGACATTGAGTTCTACCTGGATTCTATCCTCTTGGGAATTTACACACACTCACACACACACACACACACACACACATATATATATATATATATTGACAACTAATATTATCAATATCTATATATGTATATATATTGCTATATATATATATATATAGCTATATATATATATATATATATATATATATATATATATATATATATATATATATATATATAAAAGTGAATTGGGGGGGGGCATAAAATGCAGTCATAACAAGTTCTCTTAAAGTCGGATATGTCGCCAACGTATAGACAACAAGAAGTGTGATTAGATTTTTTCCATTCTAGACAGTAATATGCGATTATGTAACAATACCAACGTTGAAAATTACGCATTGCATTTTTGCAATTTAGGAGAAAATTATGAAGTAACTGACGTCTCCAAATTCAGTGAAGAAAATATTCACACATTCGAATAGGGCCATTATTGATTTACAAATTTCTGGACTTGAAAAAATTTTTAAAAAAAGTATTTAAATTTTTCAAAAACATCTGGAAAATCAATATTCCTTGCATAAAATAATCCATTCTTTTCTCACACGTTGTTATTGTCGTGCAGACGCTGCCATTTTAACTCGGACATAGTCCAATGTAATAATTTTAGAAAAGACGGAAATATAGTTGTAAGCTTATTTCCGTCCTTTTTGATCTTATACCTTCTTTGCTTTGATAGTCACAATATTTGTCGCTAAAGTCATATTTCTTTTGCTACAAGTGTTTCTTACTTAAAAAAAAAACTTTACCCCCCCCCCCGAAAGTCTGTATTTCTAATAGACTGGAGAGGGTTACAGGGAGTGAAAGAGAAAGAGAAGAAAAGGAAAGGATTAAGGAAACTAAAATAAAAGAACAGAGTTCTAGAAAACAAAATATGGCGATTGACGATGCAATTAAATTTTTGAAGATAGTAGTTATCAGGAAAGCAAAAAATCGACAGGTATTTCCACAGGTGAAAAGTGCGAGAAAATAAACATTTAGAATAGAAATGACGGTTGCATCTAGCTAGTTCAACAGGAAAAAGGTGAGAGCTTGTTGCCAATCTAGTAGCACGCTTAAATTCATGTAGTCGAGGCACAAAGGTTAAAAAAGACGCTTCAGAACATTTGCCATGGAATTATTTGTGGAAAACACAGAGGGAAGTCACGTCACGTCACGTCGGCGAGAAAGTGACTAAAGTTGAGATCTCGTCAGGATCGATCACAACACATAAGCCTTCTTTGAATTTTGGCAAAAATCTTAGGATATAGAGCAAGAGCACCAGACAAAATAAGGCAGCAGTAAGCTTATATACATGAAAGAAGCGTTATAAAACTGTTTCTTTCATACTTCAAATGTTATTTATCGATCACTTGATTTCTAAAAAGTTTTCTTAGCAATCCTCAGTGATAAGGATCCGAATAAACGACCGTGTAAAGAAAAGTCTTCTGGGAACTATAGCTAATAGTTACTTCTTAATAAGGCCGGCGCAT
>OZ038481.1:34483615-34513615 GCA_964036315.1 Acanthosepion esculentum | reverse complement strand
TCCCATGAACCAAGATTTGTTTTCCAATTCATATGAGTTATCTTTTAGCTGTACTTTCTTAGCCTGAAGTATGAACACCAAACTCGATCACAGTTGATTTCCCTATCATTAATTTGCAGTGTCGCTATTTTTACAGAGATATGCATAATAAAAACAGTTAAGGGAGATAAACGTAATGTTAGAAATACCATTTAAATTTCGCATTTTTATGCATGTTTACAATATATATTCTTTCTCTGAATATCTGGAATTAAGAGTGATCATTATGTACATTCGGTCTATTGTCGTCATCGTTGTTACTGTTATCAAAACTTTTCGGCATTTATACCATCCGACCTTCACCAGGTGTATATTGAGCCTGGCATACTTTACGAAATCCAAAACAAAACCATTTATTTAATCTACTGTTTTCGTTCCACTGTCCATGTTTCTGGATATCTCGTCTAGTTCTTATGTTTAATACTACGCCGTTTTTGCTCGCCTTATCTCCACTGAGTCCAAGTACACACTGCATGACCCTGAGATTGAACTCTCAATTACAATGTCACTAAATTCTTGAACCAACTTTTTTAATCCATTAGGCTATTTTTCCGTAGAATTCCCAGTACGTTTCGGTCGTTTTATCCTACGGTCTTCATCGGGTATATATCGATCCGAGTAACCTGCAATTAATTCCGAAGTGATCCCCTGATTCACGCTACGGTGGTAGACTGTTCTTGCTCCGCTGCTCATGTCTAGTGACATATTGTTCAGTTCTTATCTTTAGGACTGCTCAGTTATTGCTCGCCCTGTTTCCAATGAGTCCAATACGCACTCCTCGGCCCAGGGATTGTACTTATAATTAATATTTCACCAATTTCACAAACTAATGCATTAATCAACTAATCGTAGTAATTTCCTATAGATTACCCGGATCGATGTACACCTGATAAAAGCTGGGGACACAACGGGTTGAAAGTTTGTGATAGCAACAACAAAAATGAGGACAATAGTCCGCATCTAAATAAATAGTGTAAATAATTTGTATAATCTCAGCTGAAGTGAGGGTTCATCCCCAACCAGGTCGTACCTCTCCCAAGTGGGGCTAGATTAAACTCCTAGTGACTGAGGCAATTTTCATAACAGCCAGTCTTCTTTCTTCCTCTTCTCAGTTGCCCTTCCCTGTTGCTATACTCCGTGAAGATAAGCTATCTTTTGTTTTCTTAAAAATGTTATAGAAATTTAATCCTTGCTTAAGGTGTCTCCAAATCGTCTTGTCCGATTTAGATTTGGGAGTATTTACAAATATTTCTACTTACATCATGTGAAAGATAATTTCTGACATACGCTTCAGGAAAAAATATCTGATTGATTCTGCGGAAAATTCTAACAGAAAAATCAATAAGTCATATTTAAGAACAAATGCTATTATATAATGCACAGATTCCATAACGATATTTCATGTATTTGAAGCATATTTTTAATATGTTAGTTAATTACATGTAGACTAAGAACTAAAGCACCTAATACTACGAAAATAAGAACTAGACAATGATGAAGGCCTGGAGGCCCAATAGCTGAAACGTTATGATAAAAACAAAAATAAGGAAAATAGTTCGCATCTAAATAAATAGTATAAATAATTTGTATAATATCAGCTCAAGTGAAGGTGCATCCCCAACCAGGCTTGACCTCGCCCAAGTAGAGCTAAGTTAAATTCCTGGCGAATGAGGAAATTTTCAGAACAACCATGTTTTTTTTTCTTCTCAAGATAAGCCAATCGCAAAGAAAACAGACCAACTATTTCTGTGGTTCGCTAATTACTGCTATCTTTTGTTTACTTAAAAATGTTATAGAAATTTAATCCTGGGTTAAGGTGTCTCCAAATCATCTTTCCCGATTTAGATTTGTGAGTATTTACAAATATTTCTACTTATATGTGAAAGATAATTTCTGACATTCGCCTCAGAAAAATATCATTATGATTGATTCTCCGGAAATTTCTAACAGAAAAAAAATCAATAACTCACATTTAAGAATAAATTCTATCACATAATCCACAGTCAACGATTCTATAATGATATTTCATTCTTAATAGAAAAATTATTTTTTTAATTACATGCGGATTATGGAACAAGGCGGGCAATAACAGAATACTGCTAAATAAGAACAAGAAACCACTCGCAAAGTCTGTAAAGGTATATATATATATATATATATATATATATATATATATATATATATATATATATATATATATATATATAGTGTAAAAAATACATTTACTAACTTTACGAATGTTTTGAATTTGTAGGTGTGATGAATTGGATCGTGATTACGATTCCAATGTAATAAATTATACCTATGGAATATTAGTGTTTGACCCTTTTATATTATATTCTTACTCTGCCCTGGATATCGAGTTGTACCTGGATTCTATCCGCTTGGGAATTTATACATATATATATATATATATTTATATATATATATATATATATATATATATATATATATATATATATTGACCACTAATATTATCTATATATATATATATATATATATATATATATATATATATATGGTGTTTTGGCGGCATCTCTATCTATTTTATACAAAAAAGTTACATATATCAACAGGTTTCCTGCTATTAGCCTTTTATCAATCATTTTGTTTTAATTAAATATGTTGATTTGTATATATATATATATATATATATATATATATATATATATATATATATATATATATATATATATATAGATATATACATGTATCTATGATGGTCAATTTATTGTATAAGTTTTATTAAAGACGACAGACAATATAGTTTGAATAAGCTTTTTATTTGTTGTAGCCTAGAAAAGATTACTGAATGAGGAATAACCAAAACGGAGGTTGTATATGAAATGGTAACCTTTATAACATCTATCTATCTATCTATCTATCTATCTATCTATCTAGATAGATAGATAGATAGATAGATAGATAGATAGATAGATAGATAGATAAGTGAACATTGAAGTCAATACTCAGAGGCGACAGGCTGTTTCATGCTAGTCGCAATCGTCAAACCGCAATCGTCGGCCTGACGATTGCGACTAGCATGAAACAGCCTGTCGCCTCTGAGTGTTGACTTCAATGTTCAATTTTATATTTATATTTACATACGTTCTATCTCTGATATTGGGCACTTTATCCCATAAATATAGTACACCTTAAGACTATATTTCTGTATATATATATATATATATATATATATATATATATATATATATATATATATATATATATATATATATGTATATATATATATGTGTGTGTGTGTGTGTGTGTGTGTGTGTGTGTGTGTGTGTGTGTGTGTGTGTGTGTACAAAACCTTTTTGTTTGATTTCTTCAATTTGTTCGGATTCTCTATCCAACTTACACGCATATATATAAAGCCTCTGATTGTAGCATCATCTGACACAGTTCAATGCTATGATATGTAGTGTGTGTATTACAAGACACAGTGAAATTGACCATCTTAAACAGTTCCCTTGTGCAGGTTGTTCAGTAAAAACTTGGTGAACCCTCACGGGAGGATTTGGTGAACTCTCACGAGAGAATCCATCCCTTCATATATACCAACGCATATGTAAAGAGAGAGGAATAAATATTACGAGAACATTCGTATCCTTGTAGGTTTTATTGTAATCTTTGCACCGCGACAAGGCTTAATCTTCTCTCCGCATAAATCTACGCACAGAACTAAACTTCACTTAATTTTGTCTTTAGTGTCGAAATCCTATTATCTCTGAATCTACTGGCTGTATCGTCAAGACAACAGAAAAAGCTAAATCATCTTTATCACGTTTGATTAATGTATGGGTCACTGAACATTGCACTGAGTGAAAACATGATTTATTTTACAAATTGTTTCTTATAATTAGACTTGGCTTTATTAAAATTCAGATAAGCATATGGCAGGGGGATACATATTTAAAACAGCCGACTGATCATTGTTGTCCACAAAATCCTATCAGTTTTAGCTATAAGAAATATTTGCACCTTTATGGGACTACCAGTTTCTATTCTACCATTAATTTCCACAAATGCGTTAAATATTGCTGTCATATATGGGTTGATGCTTCTACTATTTATTTAAAGATTCTTGAAAGAATCCAAAGAAGTATCTTCAGTGTTATAGGTCATGACATCACATCTCGGCTTCAACCACTTTCCCACCGCCGTAACGTAGCTTCCTTCAGCCTTTTCTATGAATATTTTCATGGTAATTATTTAGATGAGATGTCTTTACCTGGACTTAATGAATTTAAGCGCAGAACTAGATTGGCAGCTAGGTTTCATAATTTCACTGTTTAATTTGCTAGTTTTAACCGCAAGTTGTACAAGGTAACAATAAAATACGAGACTGATTTAACTAACGATAACCTTTAACGAGTATCTACACATCGGAAGTAATCTCAACTTACAAACTGCCCTGTGTTTCCTTTCAAGATATGGTGATTTTCTAAGAGTAGTCTAGATGTGGCACAAGGCCGAATGTATGAGTCACTCAGTGAGGATCAAACTCACTAATCAGTCGTAATTGATCTAGTGAGATAAGCTTAAATAGTGGTTTATTAACCGAAGCTAAGATGAGGCACAAAGCCGAAATTATGGAGCACCTAGTGAGGAGCAAACTCACTACTTAGTCGTAATTGATCTAGCGAGACAAGCTTAAATAGTGATTTTCTAAGCGAAGCTTAGAATGTGAGCTTACGTAAGTAAGGATCGAACTCACTAATCGGTGGTAATTGATCTAGCGAGATAGGCTTGCTAACCATCACACCTCGTCGAAGTACTCTCCCATTTCAAGATATGCCTTGGCATCAGTTTAATAAATATTTACAAACAGATACTTGTCCTGCTTCGTCGTGGGATTCACACTGGGTCGCAAATACCGATTTTCTCGACGGATCGGCCATCGACTTTAATGGCGTCACTTAATGAATGTCTTTGCTTTTATTCCAAATCAGCTCTTGTGGTCATGATTGCAACGTCATTACAATTTAGATGTTTAGATGTACTAATTCACTCGAGCGTTAAGATAATTAAACTGACACATCTATTTCCGACAATGACTTATTTAACAAAGATGACTTAAGTTTTGCTATAGTCGAGAATTATTTCATTTTCCCTTTTTAATTTCGCAACTTATATTCGGGGGAAAAGATGCAAGATTGTTCTCTTTCCCACTGGGCAAACCCCTCAGCTTCCGGTAACAAAATTAGACAAATAAAACGTTCTACACGAATGAATTCAAATATGATTATTGATTTGTTGTGTGTTTATTTTTTTTGTGGGGTGTATGGCCTATCTACGTCATTTAAAGCCAGAAAATATTTTTACATTATAAAAATTTTTCGGGTAGAATAATGATTTACTGACAGAAGATCTACTACAGAGCTGGGGGAGACGTGATGAATTCATAAAATTCCCAAGAGTATTTGCGCGTAAGTGAATATAATTTACTCGACTCGAACTGGAATCTTCTTTCCGATTTCCAATGAGGTACTATTATCCATTACACCAGCCATACATCCAAGATTATAGAACCAGATATTCTCAAACGGTCACCCATCTAGTTACTGACCAGGCTCGACGTTGCTTAAATTCGGTGATCCTAAGAGGACCGGTGTTATAATGTGATAGCGCCGTAATCCCCTAAATTCGAATAGATAGATAGATAGATAGATAGATAGATAGATAGATAGATAGATAGATAGATAGATATTAGGTTGGTGCAAAAATAATGTCGTTTTTTGACGTTCAACTTCATGTGAGAAAACGACATTAGATAGATGCGAACAAATTCAGATAGATAGATAGATAGATAGATAGATAGATAGATAGATAGATAGATATTATTAAGAAATTTGCCGTAAGATCGCTGCAAATTTAATTGATTCAAAATGGGGTAGAAAGGTTGACTTGCAATTATCTCCCAAATGGAATAAGCGTATCTTAATTCCTAGAAAATCAGCATTCGAAAACTTTGCTTTTATCTAGGTAGAGATATCACTGACGCCAGTAAGAAATACATAACTATCTACTCTATTAGTCAAGTTCAATACAAAGAAATATTTGAACGTTATAGTTTGAAGAATTGTGAATTTTAAATCCGTTTCCGAAACTTATTGAGAATTATCACTTTTCGAAATCTGTTTTCAGACAGAAAGAAAGCGATAAAATTCTGGTAAATTAAAAGTTTGGTTGCATATTCGCGAAAAAGCGATTCCCTTTTAAAGTCACAAACCTAATTTTGTTTAACAGTCGAAGTTGAACTAAATTGCAACTCATTTAACGATCGGTTCAAAACAAAATAAAGAATTGCGTTGTGAAGGCTTCAGAACATACATGAAAATCAAATCAAAATAAAAAGCAATCTAAAAACATCTTGAGAATAGACGTTAGAAATATAAAACATGCTGTATCTGACGACACATGGGACGTTTAAAAAAAGAACAAAAATCATTTCTTAAAAAAACCATCCAGTGGACGTGAATTTCTTTCGTACGCAACGATCTAACCTTGACAGCAGATAATGACTTTCGCAGATAGAACTGAGGACAACTTTTTCGACATATGAGAAGAAAATGCAAAAAACAATGAGTAATATAGATGCAGAGAGTAAACAAATCCTGACAATCTAGAAAAAAATGGAGGAATGTCATCAATAGCTAATTATACTGCTTCTACTTATTAAAATACGCCTGGAAAGGGCTACCTTCCCTTAAATGATGATTTCAGGACGGAGACGATCATGGCTATTCACTTTCATTCCTATCTGCTCTCGCTCCAAATCTTCTGTAACCCCCTTGCCTTGATCGATCCACTATCTTTCTCCACATCCTCTCCTTTACCACTCCTATCTGCTCTTCCTCCAAACCTTCTGTAACCCCTTGCGTGCTAGTGGCTTCCAGCCTTGCTTGGGGTGATAAGCTTAAAAAAAAAATTTCCTGTGTTTTCTTTCTGTATGTAATTATTTTACTCTTAACCATCCATCTTTGTTCTTTTTTAAATATTTTCACCCCAAGCAAAGCGATAATGCCACTAAAACGTAAGGGGTTACTGGGAGTGAAGGTGAATGATTTTAGTGAGGTCAAGCGAGGAGAAAGGACAATAAAAGAACAGAGTTCAGGAAAACGGAATAAAGCGATTGGCGTTGCATTTAAATTTTTGAAGATTGCAGATGGCAGGAAAGGAATAAATCAGAAGTGAGCTACACAAGAGAGAAGTACGTGAAAAAACTATAATGTAATGTTATATAATGTAAACTATAATGTAATGTTATATAATGTAAACTATAATGTAATGTTATATAATGTAAACTATAATGTAAACAAACTATTAGTGTAGAAAATATGTTTGCATCTAGTAAGTTCTTTCTTCATATCACGAAAACATGTATCATCTGAGAGATATCTGATGCTGACTTTCAGGACAGTGACTCGTTACGTCTGCTTAGGCTAAAGTTCTCGGCTGACATGAAGTGGAAAGACTATATTGAATCCATTGTTAGGCCTGCTGCTAAGAAAATTGGTTCCATGTCTCGTGCTAGGCGGGTTTTTTCTCTCCAAAGTCTATCTCACATATCTATGTCTACTATTCGTCCATGCTAAGAATATTACCGCCACATATGGCCCTGGCTCCTTGACCAAATCAAAAGAAGAATCAGCAATATTATATGCTCCGATCTGGCATCTCGGCTTTAAACCCTTTCTCACCCCCTTAAGGTTATCTCCCTGTGCATCTCTGTAAATACTTTCATGGTAATGGTTCACATGAACTCTTTGCTATGATGCCTAGACTCTTCGAATTTAAGCGTCGTAATAGACTGGCGACAAGGTCTCAACAATTTACAGTTGAGCTAGCTAGATGCGACCGTAAATTCTATGCTACCAGTGTCTCTTCGCTTGTGGATACCCCCTTCCGGCCTAATGCTTTCCAGCCAATTATAATTTGCAAAACTTTAAATGCTATGTCAATCGCTATCTGTTGTCATTCTCATTACTCTTCCTCAGTTCTCGCTCCTTAACAATGTTCCTGTTTCTAACTCTTCGACACCCAGCAACCCCTTGCGTCTCGGTGGCTTTACTAACTTGCTTGGAGTGAACACGATTTAATATATATATATATATATATATATATATATATATATATATATATATATATATATACTAGCAGCATGGCCCGGCGTTGCCCGTGCTTGATTCAAAAATCGTACGACTCATACACCAATCGCTATCACTTGATTAAAATATTTTAGCCCTTCCTTGCCTTTAAAGGAGTGCCCTTTGCCGTGCTGATGTTGCTACATGCCTTACTTCTTGCTTATCTCACACTGCGAATTTTTTCTAAGCTCTATACTAAACATTAAATCTGTTACGACGAAAAAAGAACGAAACAAAATGAACGCAAAACGATCAGCTTTAAAAAAGGACTCGTAACTGGAAAAACCGAATGAAAAAAGAATGTTAACAACAAATATTTTTTCACAACCAACCCAGTTCTGCGGAATCAGAATCAACGTTGAATTTAAGCAAGAGATTGTGCCAATTGGAGTAAATTGCAGATTTAAATTTTTCCCACTTGTGACGAATGCACCTATCGACTTTTTTGCATGCTAGTTAACATTCGTGTCAGTCAGCTGTTGGCTCTCACGCTGGCCAATGGAATCTTCCTGCCTATTTGTGGCAACCAGCTATAGGCTCTCAATCTGGCCAATAGAAAATGGTCGCAAACTACATGAAAACTGCCGTAGAAGCATGAAAAATCGATTATTTCCACTATCGATGGGAGTTATGAAATGCAAAGTCGGTGTTGGCCTGTACGCTAACTTGGAGCATGTGCCTGTAAATTTTGGTGCAAATCCGTCGATAATTGCGGCCGTGCATTCGTTACACACACACACACACACACACACACACACACACACACACACATCCTGCCTTATATATATATATATATATAGATAGAGAGAGAGAGAGAGAGAGAGAAAGAGAGAGAGAGAGATATAAATCACCCATCGATTGATTAAAAATTGATTAAAAAAATAGTAAGTTACCCATTTCCATCTTCTTATCCGGCCTTAAATAACATCTGTGAGTATTCAATTCAATTCGTCCATGCTTAGAATATTACTGCCACATGACCTGGTGCTCCTGCTATCTATCTAGAGCTCCTTGGTCAAATCCAAATAAGAATCAGCAATATTATTGGACTCGATCTGGCATCTCTGTTACAGTCAGTTTTCCCACCACTGACCTTCAGTAACATCTGTGAGTGTTCAATTCTCCAAGCACTCTTTTTTCTTTCATTCCCAGTTTTCTGATTGAAAGTATAAGCTTCCTTGTTGTTCTTACTTTACTACGACTTATTCGTTGATCAGATGTCCTGTCCATATGTAACCTATCTTTGATAAGTATACTGAAATAGTATGTGTAATCAATTCAATCAATTGAATATTTGTGAAAGCACGACTGTAAAAATTTATGCAGTTCAGCTGGCGTGTCATAAATTATTGAATCAATATAAGTTTTATTAGTCAATTTGCTGAGTTGCCAAAACTAAGTTTTTCTGACCTAAAAATCTAAAACATATGAATTGACCAATTTTTTCAAATATTGAAGATTCATATTTTTATAATTGCATCTCATATGTCTGTGTATTCTCCACACAACGAACACTCTCTCCCGAAGATTAACTTGTCATTTGTGACTTCTGAATATTTTTCGTGGTTATATTATACACATCCACTATATAGCACTAAAGTTTACATATGAAATCCAATGTTAATAGTAAAAAGATTATTTTCATATTCTTGAAGTCTTTATCATAGAATCAAATAACCAAAGATCTTTCTTCAGTTTGTGAATTGGGATTGGCATATGTTTAGTATGTTTTTTTTCTAAGTTACATTTTACTGCTGTTGAATTGTTTGATTTTATGCTTAACTCTTCTAGTATTTGTAAACGCTTTCTTACCTTTTTTGTGTGTATGATGTATTATTTTGTGTGTATGATGTATTATTTTTGTGTAATTGGTAAGGATTTTTTTGGATGTTCTTGTTGCGTTGTCTGATGATATGCGATATAATTGATCTATTATCAGATAAATAGTCCGTTAATCGATGCGATAATTTAGTACTTTTATAACCATTGTATGTATTGTTTGAATCATTATTATTATTTTTACAAGTTGGCAAGAAAATTCATAGATAAGTTCGTATTTTTTTTTTTTTTTTTGGTCGCTGGTGGAGATCATGTTGGAGCGTTTTAAAATATTTGATAAGAAATGAGTTTATTTTGTGTTTTTTATCCTGAGGTAATATATATACATACATACATATGTATATATATATATATATATATATATATATATATATATATATATATATATATATATATATATATATACGCACATATATATATGTGTGTGTGTGTGTATTATGTTTTTTTTTCGTTTAGTTTGTAGTTACTATTTACATGGCTTCACTACATCACCGCTCCGACTAACATGCCATTTATCGGTAATAAATGAATTAAATCGCATATTAAAATCATAACGACAAAAATAAAACAGAAAAAATCTGATGAATTCTTACCAATAACTACAAAATAATGTCAAATGGACAGTAAAAAACGACTACAAATTCTAGAAGCATTAAGCATAACATTGCAACAGCCCAACATCATAAAAATCCAACAACACAACATCAATATTACCAAATGTATCTATATTACAGGATCCGAATATATATTTTAATTAGAAAATCACTGTGCGTAACAAGTTATTTTTTTAAGAAGTTTTCTTTTTTATTTACTAGTTTTTACGTTTTCTATTTTTCTATTTCTGATGAAGAATGTCGCCCTCAAGACGCTCGAACCTCGACCTGCTACTGTTAAGTCCATTCTATTCTATTTCCTTGGTTTTCGTGTCATTTTTTCATAATTTAAACAAATGGGCTTTTATATTCATTCACAATTACTGTTCTGTCTTCTTCCACTTAGTATAGGGATCAGGTTTTATTTTTAAGATTCCAGTTTTGTGAAAGTCTAGCCATAATATAAGCTCCAATACGTATGGAAAAACAGTAGTATTCAGAATTTCAGGCCATTTTTCTTCCTTTTCAATCCCAGACTTCCAACATTCCGCTTACTCTGTTGAACATTCATATATTAATTGTTTCCGGTTATATTTTGTTACGAAATGTTCACCCAATACGAGGCCCAAGTGCCTCTCAAGTTAGAGATTTAAGAATGAGCTTGTTGTATGAACGTAATAGAAAGACGTAAGCGCATATTTTGAATATATGTAGGATAGATAACAACTGAGATTCTGCTTGAAGAAGTTAAGATTAAGGGAAGCATCCACTCTAGAATCTGTTCCAAAAAGTAGCAATTTTTGGAAAGAAACTGTCTGAATGTCACTTATTTTTTTATCAATGGAATACGAAGGAAAGCAAGATCATTTGACCCTTTGTAGGTTAGTCTGAAGGGTGCTAGCTATAAAGAACTGAACTGGAGGAACTAAGAACATTATTTACATTATTCGGACTATTGTCCTCATCTTTGCCGCCATATTTATTACAACGTTTCGGCCGTTGTAAGCTCCTGCCTTCTTCACTGGGGGTAGACTGTTCTAGTTCCACGTGCCATATTTAATGGATGTCAGTTATCAGTTATCTCCTGTTAATTTTTCCCTCTGTTATAGATCAGTAATCAGAGGAGGTACGGTGGAGTAATGGATAACGGCTTGGATTGACGAATTGGAGAGCCGATTTCGAATTCCAGTCGAATCCATTACATTCAGTTACGTGCTACTACCCTAATACCCTTGGGAAAGGTATGAATCCTCTTCTTCTCCCTTCAGCTATGGGGAAATAGCTGGACATATTGGGTTCTATAGCCTTGGATGGCAACTGGTCTAGGAGAAGGACAACTCTGAATTTGGGGACTTAGTCTCTGTATTCGGCCCTTCAAAATGTGTGGATGGTCCTGCACGAAACCTTCACCACTAAAATCAAATCTCACGTGCTGTTGTCGGGTTGTCGGTATCCTAGGAACTGATCTGCTTGACCCTCATACGTCGAATTCGACGGGAGAGTCGAGTATATATATAGATAGATAGATAGATAGATAGATAGATAGATAGATAGATAGATAGATAGATATACTTATTTATGAAAATTATTTGTTAATAATTTTCATAAATGACATTCCTGATTCCATCAATTCTCAGCTCGGTATCTACACTGGCGACACAAGGATTTACTTCTGTCTTAAGATTAAATCTATCGGTTCGATAAGGTCAGATTGGCAGATGATCTCAAAAATAACCTTCAATCTGTTGTTAAATGAGGAACTAACAGTTCACAATGGTAGTCATGCTTTAGGATTTTTCCCGCCAGAATCTATCTTACATTTTTATACGTCTACCATTGGTCCTTACTTTAGTTATTGCTACCACGTCTGGTCTGATGTTACTGATATATTTTTAGAGATTCTTGTTAAAATCCAAAGAAGAATCTGTAATGTTATTCGTCTAGACCTGGCATCTTGCGTTTAGTCCCTTTCCCACCTCTGTAGTATAGCTTTCTTTTGCCTTTTTCTAGAAATACTTTCATGGTTATTGTTCTGATTACCTTTCCTTTCTGATACATAGACTTTATGAATTTAAGAGCAGTGGTAAGTTGGCGGCAAGGTCTCGTCATTTTACATTTGAAATATGTAGATGTAACCGTAATTTCTATGCTTACATTTTCTTCTGTCACACTTCTCGCTTGTGGAACTTTCTTCCGGCTTCTTTCTTCCCAGTCAACTTCAATGTTCAATAATGTATATGCAAATTCAGTCGTTATCTTCTGTCTTCTTAAACTTAATCCTTGTTTTATTTTCCTATCTCCTTAATAGCTAGTGACTTTATTGGCTTGCTTGTAGCGAAATGATTAAAAAATATACTCACCGATATTTGAAGAAATTTCTTTCTTAGGACCAATTCAAAAGAGGATTTGTTTGAAACTAGTATAAAATTAATGAAATAGAATATTAATATATCGAAAAACATTAAATGATGAAAGACGAGGAAAATTCGGATTCCAGGCATAAATCTGTTAGATATGGGATGATTTTTTCCACTTGTAAATTTCACATGTGGGTCAGTTTTCTTTTTGCGAATTTCTCGATAAGCCCCACCAGCAGGTATACCGAAATTGCAAAGAGGTAACCTTGTTAAGTCTTTTTTTTTCTTTTGTGAATGATTTCTTTACTTATGGACCAACTTACACCTAAGGAAACTATTAGGCGAAAATAAAACTCCTTCTATAAAAGTTAAAACATTTCCTCTCCAGTATCAATATTCAGGACGCTTATGGCCATATCAGTTTGAAACATCGGTTCCCGTCCAATCACCGAAGTTAAGCAACGTCAATCCCGATCAGTACCGAGATGGGTGACTGCTTGGTAACCCCAGGTGCTGTAAATTTGGATGTGCGGCCTATGCAGTGGATAACGTTTCGGAATGAGAATCGGAGAACCGAGTTCGAATTCCAGTCCGTTATATTCGCTTATAAAAATGTTATGAATCCCCCTCTTTTAACCCCAACTATGGGTTAAAGTGTAGGACTTGTATCAGTAAGTCATTGTTATCGTCAAACAATTATTACAATTTAAAAATACTTTCTCGCTTTAAGTAATCTGCAAAAGATTGGTAAACCGTAAAAAATCAAATCATTCAAGGAATACATGAAACCCTCGATTAGAGTGGCTAAATTTTTAATTAATCGGTAACTATAAAAAATCAATTTTCAATTACTATGGTTAAAGTGAAGAATGTTTTACTGCACTAATTTAGTATTATGTATGCATAATCGAATGTTGGTATATTAAAATTTTAGCGCACTAATCAAAACATTATTCGAATGCGCATTAATCGAGGGATTTCTGTATTTAGTGTAAGGTTGCGTGGAAAAATTCTTGAAAATTCGACTGAACTTAATTTATCTAAAAAAACAATAATGAGAAAGTCAGAGGAATTTTACTTTTAGCAGAGGTCAATGCTAAAACTTAATAAGAGAAATCAGAGGAATCCCCACTTAAAAATTATATAATGAATTTATGTAATTAAATATAAACATGATTTTTCGATGCCTTATTTCATGAGTAGCTGAAAGAAGCAAACTTTGGAGACTTAAAAATATTTTCCTCTTCAAATTTGACTCGAAAATTCTTGGATTTCTAAGCTATCGTCGATAGAACCACGTTTATGTCCCTTCGAGATATCCTGATCCATCGCAGAAATGGCGATGCGTAATTAATTATGATTAGTTAATATTATTTACTTAAAAGATGGCTGACCACCATATTATTTACTTAATAGATGTCTGACCACCATAAAGAAGCGGAAACTGGCGTGGTATGGCCATTTTTCTAGAAAAGATTTTTTTCTTTTAAACTTTCAGAAAGATATACACAGCTGCAAAATCTTTGCACTCTCGATTCTTCTTCATCTAATTTATCGTCGCTTTTTTTTTATATTCAAATGTCCATGATAAAAATGATAAAAAGAGAGTTTTATCATCTTGCAACGGTGTCATCAGAAGAAAATACTTCGCAAATGTTAAACGCCTTACTGAGAATCACTTTTCGTTCATTTACTTTTTCCCCTTACGATAAGAAAATAGAATTCTTCAGATTAAACTTTTTTTTTTATTTAACGAATTTTGAAAGAACCGTTGGCACAATTCTTATTTTGATTAATGCTTAGAAGAATTTTTGCGCTGATAAAATGCTAGCGTAAAATTTATCTTGAAGAAATAACTGTCTTTGAGAAGAATAAAGAACTACTTACATCTAATCGAATACCTTAAAGCATCAAATGTAAGATCAATAAGACCGCCATATTGCCTGTTATTCTGTTTAGAATCGATTGTGTCAGTTGGATCTCAGCTGTACGTAAGAAAATTGTAACCTTTCAAAATCATATCATGAGCTTCATAATTGACCATATCTGTCAGATCATATCAAAACTAAGCGATTAATTACAGTGTCCACTATCAAATGTAAGTAGTTAATGTTAGAAAGCTACATAAAACTCGCTAAATCTGGTTTATCCAAAATCTCCTCCGAGGTTTTGATATTGGCAAGATAAATTAAGGCAAGCAAGCAAGCAAGCAAAATGAAGGCGTGACAATGTGCATGAATAGTTCGCATCTAACGGTGTTAAATACACCCACCCGAAGTTGAGCTTTCTAAGAGAGTAATAATTATATTATATGGTGGTCAACACCATGAAATATAGATGGCTGACCACCGTAAAGAAGCGGAAACTGGCGTGGTATGGCCATGTAACCAAATGCCGAAGCCTCTCCAAGACCATTGTACAAGTAACGATAAAAGGATGGAGGAAATCGAGACACCAAAGAAAGTCGTCGATTGAACCGGCGTATGTTTTTGCCTAGAACCAGGCCCTGGCCAATGACCCGATCAAGTAGAAGTAGTAGATTCATGTTGAATCAAGTCACCATGGTAACGAGACAAGAAGAAAAGGAAGAACTATATTTTCGTGTACATTATGCTGTAAGTGGAGATTAAAAATGCAAATATCGAACGTCAGTCATGTCTGATTTTAAGACCTTTTGAATCATATGAAATTAGAAAATTTAACGCTTTGATGTGGCCATGTTAAAAATGATGTAAAATAACAAAAATTATTACTTACTGATGTAATTTATAACTATCTATTACAGTCCGAGGACACTTCTTCGTTTATGTACTGCTTCCTCAGGATGGGATGATCATGGCTGCTACAAATTCCGAACCTTTGTATCTCTTCCTAATGTTTGCCTCAACTCCAGGCTGTACTTCAAGTGAAAATTATATAATCAAACAATTGCTAAAGAGGGGCTTACGGATGCTTCACCTTGAAACACCGATTCCCTTACGATGATCTAAGTTTAACAACGTCAAGCCTGATATGTCCTTAGATCGGTGGCCGCTTGAGAATACCACTCGCTGTAAGCTTGGGTGTGCACCTGGTGTAATGGATAATGGCTTGGAATGTTTCATCAAAGGGCCGAATTCAAATTCCAGTTGGGTTCGTTATATTCTCTTACCTACAAATAAATATGAATCCATATATCTTTCTCCCCCAGGTATGGGTTAATTAGTAAGACTTGTATCACTAAATCATTATTATCTTCACCCAAAAACTTACAATCTAAAAAAATTAATTTGGATGGTAAATAAATGGCGATTAAATTATTTTTAAGGAAATTTAAGGAATTTTTTTAAAAAATCATTTAATCACCAGTTACTTATTAGCGCCTGAAGAAGTGCAATCATAGTATATATTTTTTAATAATAATAATAATAATAATAATATATATATATATATATATATATATATATATATATATATATATATATATATATATATATATATATATATATATTAAAAAGAAGAGAGAAGCGGCAAACGTTTTTGGTTGTAATGTGTATTTTTTTTTTAAATAAAGCATAATATATTTTTTAAAATTATACACAATTCAACCAAAAACGTTTGCGGTTTCGCTTTTTTCTTCTTTTTAATATACACACATATTTTCTCTCATTGGAACTATTAGAACCTCTTCCCTTTACATATATATATATATATATATATATATATATATATATATATATATATGCAGAAATATAGTTTTAAAGTGTGCTATATTTATGGGATAAAGTGCTCAATATCAATATGTAAATATAAATGTGAACATTAAAGTCAACTCTTAAAGGCGACATGCGAGACGCATTCGTCAGGCCGATGATTGCGTCTAGCATGAATCAGCATGTCGCCTCTGAGTGTTGACTTCAATGTTTATTTTAAACATATATAATCAAACCAAACTCCAATAATTACATCGGTCACTACTACATGCCTATCCAGACGACTTACCTTACACCTATCCGACAACAGCTTCATTAGAACCCCATTAAGCACACAAACCTACCAGACTTCATCCGAAACATGCTAGTAGAAAATCTAAGCATAATAAAATCAGCCATATGTAAAAAAAAAAAAAAATTAAAATAACGGAAGCCCTAATAATAAAAAAAAGAAAAAGCCAACAAACAATAACATTAACTACGAACACGGCCACAATGTTCTGACCGTGTTTGGAAGATAAAACACTTCTCTAACTCTAGATACTTACACACAACCCTATTCATTCAGTTATAAAGTAAAAATGAAATCATCCTTGATAATGGCTAAAAGTATAGCCGAAGCGCACAGAAATACAGAACATTTGGACAGTTTTTATACCCTTTGTGCCCGGAAAAGAAAACTCTTCTACGAACTCCTAGACAAATTAAATAAAAAGCTTAATCACAGTACCTTTTCAGTTCTCTTTAAGGAAACATGTATAAAAGAGGTATTGCTGCCTAGATACACAATATATATTTATAAATATACATATATATATATATATATATATATACATATATATATATATATATATATATATATATATATATATATATATATATATATATATATATATTTGTGTATGCGTGTGTTTGGAAGGGGGATGGTGTCCTAATTAGGTAGAGAAGAAAGTGATGCGAAAATAATTTCATATGTTTCCTTCTCTTATGTTTCTGCCTCTGTCTTCGATTAAATCCTCTCTTTGTTTCCTCTCGTTCACTTTATTAGTAATAGTATTATTGTTGTTGCTTTTCTTTCTCCTTTTCGTCATCCCTTTATCTCTCTTTCCCTATCTATTCATATCCACCAGTTCTTATGTCCCGACTTAGTGATGAGTCACCAGTTCATCAATATCCGTATATCGATCGACCGAGGAGCACAATGCTCGTCTTCCTCCACCTACTCCCCCACACACACACACACACTTTCTCCTCTTCCTCCTGCTACTACCCAACTCGACCTTCACGTGTCGGGATATTTTATTGTCTATACATCATCTGTTCATTGTTTTTAATCTTTGCTTTCTTTCTTCCTTTTCTTTCTTTCTTTTTTTCTTTCTATTTATTTTTTTTTTAAGTCACAATATAATTTTTTTTTTCCACCGGAAATTAAACCGTTGCTCAATACTAGCACTTGGTTAGTACGACTATAATTGACCACGTCTTTTCCTTTAAAATACAGAATCACTGATTCATAGATATTTGCGTGCTCAGAGTCGGATACTTATGCGTTTACAGTGAATAGAAAAATAATTTCTCCTCGGGTTGAACGAAGATCTGCAAATCGAATACTTAACGTCAAGTAAAGCAGACAGATTAAATCAAGTTGGAACACACGCCATTTTGTAAAATTTAACCATCCAGTCTTGTTTGGCGATCCTGTTAGTGTATTCAACTTTCAATAATCTACGCAGATCTTTAGGCTCTATCTTCAACACCACTATCAGAAATATTCGGATGAAAGCCCAAAGGGTTGTACGGTAAATTCAAGGATGGTATTTTTTTTTTTCATGAAAGATTGTGGAGTTTTAAATTTCATAATGTTTCCCAAGCTACATAATCTTTCTTAATATTTTTCTCGAATTTGTTTTTCATTCAATAATTTTCATCGAATTTAATGAGTTATTACGAATTATTAAGTTATTAAACAAAAATTTAGAATACTACGTTGAGACGTAAGTAACTTTCGTTCTTGGAAAAAATAATAACGAATATCGCATCCTAAATAACCGTTCGTGACGAGTAAATAATAACAGGTGATAAAAAGTGCGTTAAATACAACGGCGTTCAGCGTAAAAGGGTGGATTGGAATATCATGGAAGAAAAGTAATATTACGCTTATGCTGATATCGCCAGATTCATTTCGATATCTTAAAACGCAATGGACCACAAAATTCACATTTACAATTCAAGCAGCTACAATGTGTCCCATAATGCTTTTGACGAACAGTTCCCAGCAAACGTCAAAATGAAAACTGCTGTTCGCATGCATGACAATGCAAGTCTACATAGAGCAAGAATAATACAAAAAAAAAAAAAATTGGAACTACTTGGTCTGGTCAACCCTACTCGCCATATTCATCTGAACTTTCATCAAACAATTATTATATTTTTCAATCGCTGCAAAAATATTTGATGGGGAAAACTTTCTCTAAAAACACGAAGGAAAAACAAACATTTTACATCAAATCTGCAGACTTTTACTAAATATCTAAGTGTTTCCGGAGAAGTGGCAACAATTTGTTGCAAATGATGTTGAACATATAATTGAATAAAATGTAATTGTACTTTTTGTAAGATTAAAATTGATAAACAAAAAATAAAAATTATTCATCACTCAATCTGACAGAATTAAATAACAGAAAATTCTACAGAATTATAACAATTATTTGAAACTTTAGATATTTTGAAATTTGTGTAACGTATTACAATTCAACCAAATATTGAAATGCAATGATGCCGCGTTTTTAAATTGTGGTGAGTCGCCTCTCGTTATCCAGATGTCTTGTCTAATGTTTTATAACTAACCAGGAAACGAATACAAGGCATCTACACTGGTTGGAACATTTGTAGCAAATGTCTGTCATCCGAGTTGTGAAATCAGATTCATTTAATTGCAGCACATCTGTGGAAGGAGCATACTAAATTGGAGTAGATACAGTTTTCTAGTTTACCGATGGAGTGATAGAAAAACTAAATGTTGTGGATAGCTGAACACCACCGCAAGATAGACTAGTCTAAGACTATTTAAACAGCTCACACACACATACACACACACACACACATTCTCTCTCTCTCTCTCACATACACACACACGCACACGCACACATACTCACTCTCTCTCACACACACACACACACACAAACACACATACACACATACACACACACACACACTGAGAGAGGAGTTAACGATCTTAGTCAACTCTATTTGTCGACTCTCTGCCTCTGAGCGGAGAGGAACCCAGACGAGGCTATACCGAAGGGCAGAGTCTCGTCTGGGGAGGTAGATAGCTACCCGACCCCGTGTATACAGGATCTACGCGAAATTTTTCACAGAGCCAACGCGCTCGGAAAGCCCCACATTATAAACCGTCCTTGTGCTACATCCCGCCTTGTGAGGAGGTCTCGGGTAAATACGAAAGAGTTAAAGATTAACTGTTTATTATATTATTTTGTCTTCTCAACCGTGTACGATATTATTCTCTGGAATAAACTACTTCTTACTTTCTATTTGTGTGTCAACCTTTCCTAATTACGTCACAAAACTAAAGTTACGTTATGGTAACGTAAGCTTCTCTTAAGAGACCTGTCTATTCAAGATATGAACGATTATGCCTCTACACAGCAGCCTGTCTCTTATTGTTATAGTTAAATTTGACCACTTTACTATCCACTTTTGCCGTTCATTCTCAAAAACATATTAAATCACTTGCTGTTTGTTCGCCTTATTCTCTTGCTTTTAGTATGCCCTGTGAGGATTAAATTCTCTAAGTCATCTTTCCACACACTCTGACTGGAAAATTCTTTAAATTTCATCGTTTCTTTAAAACGTCTTCGTTTCCCACAGACTCTATCTATAGAATTTAAAGATACCCACAATACAACGATTTAAAAAAAATAAGCAACAATGGATTTTGACAAATTTTGCGCAGTAATTATTACACAAGCGACTTCAATGGTTGTTTAATTTTGTTATACTAAGTTTAATAAATTAAAAAAGAAAGCTATTTGAATGAAACTAAATGAGTAGAATTTATAGAATTATTGAATACATTAAAAGAAATGCCGAATCTCGTAACCCTTTTTGTTTTATTTTAAGATTTTTTTTTATTTTTTATTTTCTTCGGTATTTTTGCAGTTGCTTAATAGCCAAATATGCCTTCTAGATCCCAAGCTAAGTATTAATAAACAGGAAATTTTCGCTAGAAGCAAAAAAAAGAGTACTGAATAGTTGTAAAATATTGGTCCTTCTATATGGCGGTGAATGCGGGATAATCTCATCACAGATGAGGAGAATCGTAACAACAGAATTTGGTTTTACAGAACGATGCTGAGAATCTAATGGACTGTACATATGATTAATGAGGAAGTTTTAGGGGTAAATGGAAACAAAAAGGACGCTTATACTCAGAATCATCAACAGACAATTGAAATTTCTAAGGAACATAAAGAGGAAAGAGGGCTTAGGGAACATTCACAGAGCATATCGCGCTTGATGTCTTCGTCCCGTCGCGAGATATACATGAAAAAATTTTATGTGTCTAGACATAAGAGATTAAAAAAAAAACTGAGAAAATACTTTAAAATATTTTTTATAAAACAAAAACATTTTGAAGTGTTCTAATTTTCTTTTCCCTTTACATTTCACCGATATTCGGTGACTGTCACGCGTATTTTTATATACTTAACACGTTTCTTTATTTACTATTCCTCGTCTCCGAAAGATTTCAATATATACAGATTAGTACCTCGCTTTTTAGTTAAGCCTCTTATGCACAAGACACTTCCAAAAGAGATAAATCTATATTTCTTTTATTATTATTGTTGTTACGATTTTGCAAAATTCATACACAGTGAAATATATTTATACGATTTTTGAGAAAAACAAATGCATCACTGAAAAACAAAACGTTCTTTATTCGGTTCCTGTTCTAAAAATTTTCCTTCACTTTAAACGTTAAGAAAAAACGACAAATATTTTACTGATAATAATTCTGCTTCTGAAAGTTGATATTCGAAGCAGATCGTCGTAATCGCACTGTAAGACAACGGACATTTGTATTGAACCCGGGCTGGTAAAGTAAAGATATAAATAAAATTGACGTACATTAAATATTAAAAGCTTACACTTTCCGAGTTCTCGGTGTAGAAAACTGAAGAACGATTTTTTAATAAAGTGTCCCGACATTGTTTAGATAACTTGGGCGCCTGCTGTAAAATACTGATTAACAAAAACAAAAAAAAAAAACTATTTCTCGTGTGATGAATTGGAATGATTATATTGAATCAATTGCTAAGTCTGCTGTTAGGAACATTGGTTCATTGTTACGTGCCAGACAATCTTTCCCGTCAGAATCCATCTTACATATTTAATCACTCGTTCGTCCGTGCATTGAATATTGCTGCCACATCTGGCGTCTGGTCCTCTGTTTATATCTCTCGAGATTCTCGACAAAATCCAAAGTAGGATCTGTAATGTTATCGGTCATGACCTGTCATCTCGGTTTCAGTCACTTTCCCATCACCATAATGTAACTTCCCTGTGCCTTTTCTATAAATACTTTCATGGTAATTGTCTTGATGAACCTTCCTTGGGTGGTTATTACTAATATTATTTTCTTTAGTTTCTTGTAAATAGTTTTGTATTCATATTGTAAATACTTATTGGGGTTAGTTCTTAGAATTGTTGTTTTATTCCCCTCCCCCACCCACAGACACTGAATTGTAAATATGGGGACTAGTTAGTATTTTCATACAGACAGTGAGGTATTATGGTGGTTGTAGTAAGAAAGGTACGTATGAATGTGGTGTTTTGGTGTAAGGAATATTGTTCTTACGATTGGGTCAATGTTTGCGGCTAGCTAAGTTATAGTTAAGACAGAAAAAGACCGTCCTTTCCCCAATCCCCCACTTCGGCCTTGTGCCACATTTCTGTTTATTTTTACAGAATAAATATCACCTTCCTTGTGGTAAAAAAAAAGGGTAAGCAAGAATGTGATGTTTATATGTAAGGAATATTGTGGTATGTTTGAGTCAATGACTGTGGCTAGTTTACAAGTTTAATTATAAGAGAGAAGAAAACCATCCTTTTTACTCCCCGTTTCTAACCTTATGACACATTTTCTAATTTCACTACAAAATAAATATCACCTTCCTCTATGTTACGTTGACTTTATGAATTTAAGTGCATTACTAGATTGGTGACAAGGTCTCATCATTTTACAGTAGAAATGGCTAGAAGTAACCGTAAGTTCTATGCTAACAGTTTCTTCTATCGCACTTCTCGCTTGTGGACCTTTCTTCCGGCTTCTTGCTTCCCGTGGCGTGTCTTCCCTTTGTGTTGTGGTAGGATCCACCTAATTTGCATAGCGGAGTACCGACGATATAAATATGGTTGGTACCGGAAGACAGGGAGGCAAATCAAGAGATCCAACTAGAGACTCTGCCCGACTGCGACTTAGTCAACACATTCTCCAGGAACGGTCTTCCCAGGAATATAAAAAGACTATATGTAAATATTGTGTACACTTTCTTGTTTCAATACATTTTATTCTAACTACATTTTGTGTTTGCATTATTATTCCATGCATTAGTCAAGTTTCAACACTTTGTTTTTTTATAAATATTTTCATGGCAGTTGCTCTAATAAGCCCTCCTCCTCGGCACTTCAAACGTATAAAGTTAAGCGCACTAATAGATTAGAAACTAGGCCTAATCTTTTTACTGTTGAAATAGCTAGATATAACCGCAGGTTCTATTCTAATAGTTTCTTCTTCCTCCTTTCTCTTCTCTGAAACTCTCTTCCGATTTCATGCTTCCATGATATCTACAATCTTCAAAGATTTAAATGCAACCTCAGTCGCCATCCTCTCTCTTTTTAAATTCCTGTTCTTTTATTGTCCTTTCTCCTCGTTAAATTCTTCTTATTCTCTTCGACTCGCAATAACTCATTACATGTTGGTGGCATTATTTCTTTGATTGGGAGAATTTTTTTTATAAGCATTTCACCCCAAGCAAGGCGGGATGCCAGTAGCAAGCAGGTGGTTACAGAGTGGGAGCGAGAGTAAGGAGGTGTGATGGAGGAAAGGATGAAGACAAGGACAGGGGATAGTTCAGGGCATCTGGATATGTCGATTGACATTACATTTGAATAGTTGGAGATTATAGCTATCAGGAAACACGTGATAGGAAGGGAATTCCACAGACAGGAGGTGCGAGACATGAAGCTATTGGGGTAGAAGAGACGGCCACATTTAACAGTATCGACAGTGAAAGGGTGGGACCGTGATGACAGCCTAGTAGCACGTTTAAATTCATGCAATCTGTGAACTAGCGATAGTAGCTCGTCGAAGCAGTTACCGTGAAAGTATTTGTAGAAAAGACAGAGTGAGGCGACGGCACGTCTGTGAGAGAGCGACTGTAGACGAGATGCCAAATCCAGACCAACCACATTGCTTATCCGTCTCTGGATCTTGTCGAGGACCTTAAGGTGAACAGCGGAGGCACAAGACTATATATGGCAGTAGTATTCCATGCAAGGGCGAATGGTTGATTTGTAGATTTGAAGGATGGACTCAGGCGAGAAAATCTTTTTGGCGCGACACAGGGGTCCAACTTTCCTTGCAGTGGATGAAGCAAATGATTCAATGTAATTGTTTCATCTCAGGTCAGCGGACAGTTTGAGACTAAGCAGTCGTAAAGAGGTGCTCTCGTGGAGTTGATCATCACACATTCTAATGGGCTGCAGGAATGGTTCCCTGTGATGAGTAATAGAGAACAGTTTTATTTTAGAGGCATTAAAGTTAACCAGCCAATGGTTAAAATAGATAAATTCTGTTATTGCAACGGCCGGCGGGGGTCACTATCAGACTAACCTAAGTATAGTTTCTCCAGTTTGTTACTACAGGATATCTACCAAGCGCCCCACGCGGTCAGATGTGGCACAAGGCCGAATTTAATATGGGGCATCCGAGTCCAGTTTGTTTCTACAGTGTCTATGTTGCACGCTTCGTTGTGGTGGAACGTTTAGAAAGGCGAGTTTGCACATCATTATTGCTGAATTAGGAATGTGCGGTTAGCGTAACGATTACCGGCGCTGGAAGTTAAATCGGCGTGCTGAGTTCAAATTCTAACCGAGTCTCTTTCGTTCGATTTGCATTAATGTCATCGGAAAAAGCATGAATTCATATCCCCCCCTCCAGATATATATTAATCAGCAGGGCAGACTGGATTTTCTCTCTTTTAGTGACAGCAAATCAAGGAGAACGGCAATTCCTAATTCAAAAGAATCCTGAAAAGAGATTGTTTCTTGTCACATTATTTTACCCTAGGCACACCCATTGCTACATTGTAATGCATATAAGTTATATAATCCTTGGACCTACGTTGATCCTATTTTGTATTAACGACATTCCTGGTGTCATCAATTCTCAGCTCGGTATCTACACTGACGACACATCTATTATGTCATCTGATGAAATCTGATCGGTTCGATAAGGTCAAATTGGCAGCTCATCTCAAAAATAAACTACAATCTATTGTTAAATGGGGAAAGGAGTGACTTATTAATTGTAACGTATATATAAGGAAACAGCTCTCTCTCTTAATTGTCTGAGAGAACCCCTTTTACCTTCCATCAGTATGGCTGATTCTGACCTCCTGTATATGGGGTGCCCTTACGAGCCTTATGGTTTGGGGGAATTGGGATCGTGATGTTCTTTATTTCTGAGTAATGAGCTTACGGCCACATCACGTTGAAACACCGGCTCTTGTACGATCACCGATGATCAACATCAAGCCTGGTCAGTACCTAGATGGATACTGTAAGCTTGTATGTGCAGCCGATGCGATGGATAATGGTTCGGAATTGTTGATAGGAGAGCCGAGTTCCAATTGCAGTCGGGTTCGTTATATTTACTTACGCGCAAATACCCTTGGGGAAGGTATGAATTCTCCTTTTCTCCTCCCGTCTATGGATTAATTATTTAGACTTATAGCACTAAACAATTATTATCTGCACAAAAATTATTACAATCTAAATAGAATTTACATTATTTACATTATTCGGACTATTGTCCTCATCTTTGTCGCCATATTTATTACAACGTTTCAACAAAGATGAGGACAATAGTCCGAATAATGTAAATAATGTACATAATACCTCATCTCAAAAATATAGACTAAACTAAACAGAATTTGTCTGGTTTAAATAACCTGCAAAGGTTTGATAAAGCTATAGAAAACGAATCAATCAATAAAAAACAGATATACAATCACACACACACACACATACATCATCATCATCATCATCACTTGATAAGACACCAGAGGTGATGAAACAAAATGGCTATTTTTGTAGTGATTTTATAACATATTTACGTTATAATTTCTAAATAAACAATTATATATATATATATATATATATATATATGAAGGGTGTTCCAATAGCTTCGACCGATTTTAAATGTGAATTAATTTTAAGCGTTTCACAATTTGTTTCTTTTTCTTTCAGATTTACCATCTTAAGTCTTTGGCAATTTCAAGCATGGGAAGATTAATAATCTAACAACGTGTTAAAGTTATCGAAGCTTAATACTAAAATGGACGTTCAAACAGAAATGCGGTGAGAAGTTTCCAACTCGTATCATCTCTCGAAACAGCGAAGTCAATTGGCCACCAGGATCGTGCGAATTGACGCCTTTAGACCTCTTCGTTTGGGGTCATCTCAAAAGTAAGGTCTATGCCAACAAGCCAACAACAATTCAACAGCTGAAGGATAAGATAATAAAACATTTTGGTGAGATCGAGGAGCATCTATGCAAAGACGTCATCAAAAGGTTTGACTATCGAGTGGAGGTGTGTCACCGAATCCTTGGCACACATTTGGACGATATTATTTTCACACATTATTGGTATGACTTAAATAACATGATCCAATAGAGAAATAAATAATTTTTCAACAATAACATTGATTTATTTACTGCTGACTTTTATCCCTCTTAATGAAACACCTTTTATATATATATATATATATATATATATATATATATATATATATATATATATATATATATAAAGTTAACATAGAAGTTAACACTTAGAGGCGACTGTATGTTTCATGCTAGATGCAATCGTCAGGCAACCCTATATATTTACACATACACTATCTCAGATATTGAGCACTTTATCCCATAAATATAGCACACTTTAAGACTATATTTCTTCATATATATATATATATATATATATATATATATATATATATATATATATATATATATATATATATAAGGACCTAGTTAACTGCGCTACACAGATTTTCCGCGTATAATAGCGAATTGTATCTACACAATAAGCGAGTGAGTGGAGTTATATCTAGCAAATATTTGCTGGTTTTAAATAACCCGTAAAGGGCTGATAAACCATAGAAAACGAATCAATGTTTGCCTTGCCTAACCTCGGCAGTATCAATAACTTAATTCAAATTTACATTTAATAATGAGTCTACCTTTAATTAATCAGTTATAAAATAAATTAAAGTAGTTAAACTCGAGAAATGATTGAAAAAGATGTTTTTATTATCCCGCAACGAACCTGAATAATGATTATGAACATTCCTTTCCTTATAGATTATTTGAGAGAAAAAAGAAAATATTTCAGCAAATTACTATGCTGAAAACTATACTTCTAAATAAAGATAACTAAACGAAAGGTTTGTTAGCTCGGGTCAAAAGATTCAAACTTCTAGCGTGACCCTATTCGAATTCAAACAGACAATCTAAAGGACTTTTAATGATACAGATGCATTTTGATAAAGGGAATAATTATAAGCGATTTATTTGTTTTAATGGTGACGGAAAATCGATAATGTCCTCATTTTCTGTTTACCTCAAATCAGCGCTGTCGTTCTGATAAGAATGTCGACGGCGTTCTACTGGGATACAAGCAAAGAACTTCGCGAATTCTTGCTTATTTCTCGAACCCTGAGGTAACAACTTTACTAGCTGTATCTGACAAATCGAAAAATAAACACTCAATAACTTCTAATCAGCAAATAAACTCGATGAAATTCTAAATTATTAAATTATAATAAATTAAGTATTAGAATTATTTGTAAAAACCCTAAAATTAGAAAAAAAAATATGGTCTCTATATTAACTCTGTATTGGACCACAGCCTCAACACGCTAGGTGAGGCTGACTCTATAGACTCCCCTGTGGACTATAATGCCACAGACAAACTTCGCTACATGTTAGAACGTAGATTCCCTTGTGAAATATATAGTACTTTAGCCTATCAGATTAAATGTTGCTGACCCAGTTGATTGTTTCGTTGAGTATAGGGCCACACACACACACCTTGTTAGGTGTTTCTGAACATGTAACTCTCCTGTGGAGTATATGTCCATAGCTTCACCACGGTAGATGTTGCTGGCCCTAACGACTCCTCCGTCGAGTATAGGGGCAGGGATCCACACGCTATGTGGTGCTTAACATGTAAGCTCAACTCTGAAATATAGAACAACTGACTCAGCACGGTAGAAATAGCTGACCCCGGCGACTCTTCCTTGGAGTATAGGGACACAGACCCACCTCGCCAGGTGAGGATTAACATGTAGGCTCACATGTGGAATATAGTACAACAGCCTCAGCTACTATTTATCCCATAGCTCGGGGGAAACGATATGGATTCAATCGTTTCACAAGAGTATCAGTGTGAATATGAATGCAACAGACTAGACCGGAGTTTGAAAGTGACTCGCTCTTTTCCTTTTATTCGCTGAAAACTGGTACGCTACACGTGCCTCCCAAGTAAAGGAATTAATCCATTTCTGCTCCTCTTCACTGTGGGTTAAATCGCAGAATAGACTTGTCTCTCTAGGTTTGGGTGGCAACTAATCTAGGAGACCGAAAACACTTGATTCAAATTCGGGGGAGAAGGTAATGGGAAATCACTCCGCTTTCTTTCCCAAGGCGCCCTGGCTATTCGCAGATAATAAAACAAAAAGAAACAGTGGAGAGCCGTGAATGAATTAAAACTTTCCTCATGCAGATCGCCTCGTATCCATTATTCGATCTTTGTTTTCCTTGTGTTCCTCATCCCTTTATTATAGCCTCCGTCACACCCCCATGACCGATAAAATCGAGAAATTTTCATGTGTATATTCTTTTTCTTCAATGTGCCGCGTCCCTTCAGAATACAGACAATTATGGCTCTCCACAACTTCCTTTCCCTTACAACTGTTGTTTCCCTTTACTTTTGTGTTTTAAATTTAATCTCTTACGTTTCTTCTTTCCATAGATGCAAATTAATTCGCCTGTAGCCCGGATCATACTCCTTCCTCATCTTTTGAACAGGAGTAGAGGTTTATCCCTTGTTTTCTGTTTAGGATCAGGTTTCTGGTTCACTTGTTTAAAATTTAATCTCTTCATTTTCTTCTTTCCATAGGAGTAGATAACTTCACCTATCGCCCGGTTCACACACCTTCGCCGCCTTTTTAACAGGAGTACAGGTTTATCCTTATTTCCTATTTAAGATCGGGTTTCCGGTTCCTTATCCTAAAGTTTTCTCATTCTCTCGCACTCCTAGTAACCCTTTGCATCTTAGCAAGGGTGAAATGATTTGTTAGAAAAAATTTCCCACCCCACGTTCCGTCTTCCCTTCACACAAGCTTTTCAGCTAAGTCTCTCCACGCCTTCCCCTACACCCCTTGTCCTCAATCAAGGATAAAAATGGCATAAGTTTTGGGAAGATTGAATAGCTTCAGTTACACTGAAGAGAAGTTCAGCGTATCTCCGACGATAATGAACTCACTACCCGAATACTAAAGACACTGTCAACAGCGAAAGAAACAGATTCTGGCTTTCTTTTGTTCTGTCCGCTCAATGGAGCTAAACTAATATTAATATACGTCTCAATAGACTATACTCTGATTATGCCTGTTTATAAGTATTAGTTTTCAAGGAAGTAATATAAAGCTGCTTTTCATTAATTCTTCACAGAGTCAAAAGATGGGGTCACACAAAGTTATCCTTTCTGTATTTATTGCAATAGTTTGAATTGTATACAAAGTACGTCGTATTATTAGCTTGTCTGCGAACAGGACAAAAAGGCATGGACGCATCTCATACACAATCAGAGAATAGAACTATGTCTGTATTAGTCTACTTGTTCGTTAGAGATCAAATCTAAAACAATTACATATGAATGAATATCAAAACCACATAAAGATGTTTGGGAGGGTACGACCCAACCAAATAACGTACGTCGAGAAACAGGTCCAG
>OZ038481.1:34473615-34478615 GCA_964036315.1 Acanthosepion esculentum | reverse complement strand
TGTCAAGCAATCCTAAAATGCTGGGATCAGAGGTTTTATTGCGAGGGAAGAAATTCAATGCCTGAACATTATTATTTTCTCGATTCTAATCGGGCTCATCTTGATTTATGGTGTTGTCCTTGAACCGAATTATGATTTTTTAAAATTTGTGACTCAAAAGAAGCGTTTTAATATAACTATTCCGACATGTAATTGAATACTGGTATTAGTTCGAAGGCTCTATTCACAGTATGAGCAATGTTCGTTTTAATAGTCATCAAAGCTTAAGATTTACACATTTGGTTTAACCAAAGCTATATAAACTGAATATTAATTAGGGTTTGTTTAATACTTTTTAATTCATACATACATACATACACACATACAAACATATATATATGTTTGCACCCATATATGTATGAATTTAAAAATATTAAATAAACCCTCATTAATAATGACTTTGCTATTAGACGAGCTATTGAGAATAAAAACATAAATAAAAATGAAAATAATACTCGAAATATATCGAAGTACTATACCGCAATCAAGTGCATTCTAACTACAAGAATTTCGGTCAAAAATAAAGCCAATTATGAGTATAGCAACAAACTACTTAAATCTTTGAAGCAGCAGTGTTATATAAAATACTAAATCAAAATATTATAACTAAAATCTGTTTTAAATATTAAAATAAAAATTTACCCCCTTGCACAGCTAAAAAATATTTGGGACGATTGAAAACGGACAGTGAAATTTGGGGGGGAGGGATTTACGGACGTACTGTATACACATTCACATACATTTTAACCCCCTGAAGATGGTCTAATATGCGATTGAAAGTACTTGGGAAAATAATTAGTGGAATTGAAAGAATTAAAACTAAAATAAATAGATATAATACGTCCAAATTATTTAACCAAACCTGCTTGAATGAAAATATGCTGCCTATATATATATATATATATATATGTGTGTGTGTGTGTGTGTGTGTGTGTGTGTGTGTGTGTGTGTGTGTGTGTGTGTGTGCGTGCGTGCGTGAGTGAGTGAGTGTGTGTGTTCTGTTAAATAGAACTGGCAGGGAATGTCTCTTAATCTATATGCTGAGTTTCTTCTGGTATCAAATAAGACGATTGATGTCAGGTGGAATGTACCTTTGAAAGTCTCTAGCTGACATCAAACGATTTATTCAGCAACAGGAGAAACTTGGCAAAAGATATAAAAGCATTCTCTGTGCGTTCTATTTAGTGTACACATTGGAACACAGGTTTGATCTATCTATCTATCTATCTATATATATATATATATATATATATATATATATATATATAGAGAGAGAGAGAGAGAGAGAGAGAGAGAGATGCGAAATAAGGTCACTACACAGTTACTTACAATAACAATTAAGTCAAAACAATCAACAGTTCAGAAATTTATTATTAAAATGGCTCTACTTAATTCCGGTTAATAACAATAAAATCTTATGGTAAACAATAGTAAATTAATTACGATAGTGTTAAAACTGCAAGCCACCTGCTTCAATGCTTAGCTTTTTTATTATGAGCAACTCTATAGTGACTATATTTCCACCCTATATATATATATATATATATATATATATATATATATATATATATATATATAGATAGATAGATAGAGAGAGAGAGAGAGAGAGAGAGAGAGAGAGATAGATAATGGATGTTCCAATAACTTGGACCGATTTTAATGTGAATTAAGTTTAAGCCTCTAATGATTTTTTTTCTTTCTCTTTCAGATCTAACAACGTAAGTCTTTTGGAAATTTCAACCATGGGAAGATTAACAATCAAACAACGTGTTAAAGTTATCGAAGCCTATTACGAAAATGAACGTTCAAACAGTTTTTGAATGAGAAGTTTCCAGATCGCATCCTCTCTCGAAACAGCTAAGTTAATTGGCTACCAGGATCGTGCGACTTGATGCCTATATATATATATATATATATATATATATATATATATATATATATATATATATATATATATATATATATATATATATATGTATGTATGTATGTTTGTATGTATGTATGTATGTATGTATATGTGTTGGTGTGTGTGTGTGTGTTTATGTTGCCGTACACGTGTCTTCGGCCACTCTAAACTTCTATATATTTCTCATAAATGCAAGATCATAAGTCGATGTTTCACATCCTCTTTTCTACGGATTAATTACTGTATTTTGTCACATGAATTGTGAATAAGAGCTTAAGTGTCAAAATGATCACTATTATGATCGTACGGAAGTTTCCGGTCATCTTACCATTTTGCTATTCTCTTTTCTGCGCTGATTCAAAAAGGATTATTTGCATATCCCCATTCGCACTAAGTACATATTTCCTTAATATAATGAAAATATAAATAGAATTCTTTCATTGCTTACAAAGCAAAGAATTTTTATATAAACAATTACAGTCTTTCTTAAAATTAGGATAAAATAAAATTAACAAGAACAGAGCCATTAATGTTAATCTTATCCAGTAGACGCGGAAATCTTATGTCAATTGGAAGATTGAGTTGCTCCAATCTTTTAAGTAGGAAGATCCTGAATGATTTGAAAATCAAAATTGAAATTCTGATATTTAAGTGACCTCAGCCACAGAGAAATACCTTCAGGACATGGCAATCCCGACTCTCTAAAATCTTCCTCTTTGTTCTCTTAGTAATTCTCCAAGTCCACTCACCGCCATCCATTTACAAAAGCTCTTAAGGTTACTCGCTATTTCCTTTTGTCCCTGCCTTGGCTTCATTGTGATCCGTAAGTGTCAAATTCGACTAACGCCCTTTCCTCCTCATGTATCGCAGTAGTATGAAATGTCTCTTTCTGACTTTAAGTATCAGTGTCCACTTTGTTTCCATTTTCCTTAAAACTTCCTTGTCGGCCGCATGTTCTGTCCATCATATTTTAAACATTCTTTTTGGTACGAGATCTCTCAATGTTTCTACAGAAGGAAGCGTCACACTGAGCAGCACCGGTGCTAAATATGCGGCGATCTCTGTTGGCCACACCAACAGAGAAAGAGAGATAGAGACTGATGTAATCCTCGGTATCAGCTTTTGCTTTCAGATTAACGTCAGTATTTTCAATATTAGTTGGAAGCCATTCAGATGCTACATGCTATATATATATATATATATATATATATATATATATATATATATATATATATATATATATAGATATAGATATAGATATATATATATATATATAAAATTGAACATCGAAGTCAAAACTTAGAGGCGACAATCCGTTTCATGCTATCTATCTATATATATATATATATATATATATATATATATATATATATATATATATATATATATAAAAGTGAACATTAAAGTCAATATTCAGCGGCGACATGCTGTTTCATGCTGGACGTAATCAGGCGGCCTGACGATTGCGTCTAGCATGAAACAGGCTGTCGCCTCTAAGTGTTGACTTCAATGTTCACTTTTATATTTACATACGCTCTATCTCTGATATTGAGCAATTTATCCCATAAATATAGCACACTTTAAGACTATATTTCTTCATATATATATATATATATATAATTCTCAAAATTTGTGTATGCATGTATGTGTGTGTGTGTGTGTGTGTGTGTGTGTGTGTGTGTGTGTGTGTGTGTGTGTGTGTGTGTGTGTGATCGGATATTGTTTATGCGTTTCCACGTGTTTCATCCGATTTCGATGAATTTTTTGTTTGATAGATAATTCTTAAGTGCCGGTTTTGAGTCCAAATTGTTGTCGACAATGGCTCTCCACTACTTCCGGTCCATTATAACTCTCCACAACGTTTTACTGTCTGTTTTTGGATATATATCTTTCATAAAAACTTTAATAAAAATAAATAGTTTAAATTCTTACAATAATATTATATCTCTTACAATAATATTATATCTCTCTCTCTATATATATATATATAATTCTCAAAATGTGTTTGTGTATGTACGTGAGTATGTGTGTGAGGTTAGATGTTGTTTATGCGTTTCCACAGTTTTCATCCGATTTCGATTAAATTCTTTTTGTTTGATAGATAATTCTTCAGTGCCGATTTTGAGTCCAAACTGGCTGGAAAAAATTACAACTTTGATGGTAAAAATTCGAAAAAAATGATTTGTTACCCTTTGCGCAAAAATCTAAGACAAAATTTAATGTATGTAAAAAAAACAGCGTACAATCAATTCAGAGAGTTGAAATCTAATGCAAAAGATTATTAGAATTATAAAAAAAATATATTATAAATAAAAATGATCGTATATTATTATTATGACGGTCCATGGAAGAGGTTCCTTCTTTGCAAGATGGAAACGCAAAAATGGCGACTTTCAGAAGCAAAAATGGCGACTTTCAGAACCACCATCCAATTTGTTAACCCTGCCATTTAGGCATGTACCTCAGTTGCAGCCAATTGTTGTTACTAATATTGGTTTTCGGATAGGCTGACTTTAAACTTAAACTGCTCCAATTGAACGGCAAACATTCCCAGTAATGAAACACCCAGTCAAACACGGGTTATACTGCTAATTATTTGTATCATTTACAAGACTGGAGTCAGATAACTAAATACATTAGGGACATAAAAGTTAGTTTTCAATGGAGAATAAGTTTTTAAAAATAATTTGTATGTATAAAATAGTTATCTTACATATATGAGTATATCAACGTGTCTATAGTTATATGTTCAGTAAACGAATACACACATCTATTGATTACAAACGGATACCCCCATATATATATATATATATATATATATATATATATATATATATATATATATATATATATATCACTAGCCTGTTTATAAAAAAATAAATACGCTTAAATTCATCTTCATCACTACCGTGCACCAACGGACGTCTAGCTACACTGATGAGCTGTGATACAGCGAAAAAAACTGCCCGCAGATGACAATAAAATATTTCGGTTGAGCTCTCGGGGGAGAATGTGAGTTTATAAACAGTAATTAATACTGCTACTAATACAGCAA
>OZ038481.1:34461115-34468615 GCA_964036315.1 Acanthosepion esculentum | reverse complement strand
AAATGTGCATGCGGTGTAATGGATAACGGCTAGGAATTGTAAATCGAAAAGCCGACGTCCAATTTCTGTCAGTTACCGAAGTTAAGCAACGTCGAGTCTGGCCAGTACCGAGATAGGTGACCGCTTCGGAATAACAGGTGCTGCAAGCTTAGATGTGCATGTGGTGTAATATTTAACGGTGAAGAATTGTAAATCGCTAAGCTGAGTTCCAATTTCAGTCAATTACCGAAGTTAAGCAAAGTCGAGCATGGCCGGTACCGAGATGGGTGACCGCTTCGGAATAACAGGTGCTGCAAGCTTAGATGTGCATGTGGTGTAATATTTAACGGTGAAGAATTGTAAATCGCTAAGCTGAGTTCCAATTTCAGTCAATTACCGAAGTTAAGCAAAGTCGAGCATGGCCGGTACCGAGATGGGTAACCGCTTCGGAATAACAGGTGTTGCAATCTTAGATGTGCATGCGGTGTAATGGATAAATGCTAGGAATTGTAAATCGAAAAGCCGATTTCCAATTTCAGTCAATTACCGAAGTTAAGCAACGTCGAGTCTGGCGAGTACCGAGATGGGTGACCGCTTCGGAATAACAGGTGCTGCAAGCTTAGATGTGCATATGGTGTAATGGATAACGGCTAGGAATTGTAAATCGAACAGCCGAGTTCCAATTTCAGTTGACTTTGTTATATTCACTTACGCAAAAATACTATTGGGAAAAGGTATCGATATCCTTCTTCTCCTCCCAGCTATGGGTTAATTAGTAAGTCTTGTATTACTGAATCATTATTATCTACAAAAAATTCTTACAATCTAAAAATATTTTCTGGCTTTAGATAACCTGCAATGTCGATAAGCCGTAGAAAATAAATCAACCAACCAACCAGCTCATTGTGTACTTGTTTCTAATGAGATTTCCCTGTACCTTAATACTTTGCTTAGATTTTGGAAGGCACCTTCCGTCCCCTCTTAAAACAGTTCCTAGATATTTAAGTTGTTGTACTTGATTGATCTTGATGTCTACAATTTGTAATTGTCACCATGAACTGTTCCTGTTGCTGACGAAGCAAAATTACAGAATTATCATTACATTATTAAAAATTATTATCATTATTATCAACACATTATTGAAAATATATTTTGTTGCTGTCCGAGTCTTAATGCTTTGTTCAACCTTCCCAGCTCTCAAATAGCTCCATTCTTCAACAACATTGAACGAATAACTGAAAAGTTACCAGTATTTTCTTTTCTTTTTAAAATCCCCTGCCAAAATTGTGGGTCATATATGCTAGTTGATCATATATTCTTGTGTTGCCAAATACATAAGACCAGCATTATTAAATTCTTTCTGCCAATTTTACTCCCTCCTCGGACTGGAGAACAAGACGCACAGTATTTTTTTTTTCAAATAATATTCTCTTGGACATGATTATTTGTTTCAGGTCATTAATCTTGTGTAAAAATTCTGAACGGAAGTTTTATATGAAAATTTCCAAAGGCATGAACATTTCAGAGGACATTTTTTTTTAATCGGTATCACCCCAAGCAAAGCACTACAGCCACAAAAGCTTAAAGGTTGTTGAAAAAACTAGGAACAGATACATTAATAATGAACGGGAAGAGAAAAGAGTAATCAGGAGGACAGTAGATAGAGATTGACATTGCATTTAAATTTTTGCAGATTAAAGTTGGCTGGAAAGCACGGAGCTAAAAAAAGGAGTTCCACAAACAAGAAGTGCGAGAAAAGAAACTGCTAGCATTGAACTTACGGATACATCTAACCAGCTCCACTGTAAATTGATGAAATCTCGTCGCCAGTCTAGTATTGCGCGTAAATTCATACAGTATAGGTAGCATTAATGGAAGTTCATCAGAACAATTACCATCCAAATAATCTATAAAAAAAAATTTTAAAAGGCACAGAGAGGCAACCTTATATTTAAAACAGAATAAAACCTACTGAATAATGAATTCGATCCTCACTAGGTGCCCCATATGTACCTCGTCTATGCTACACTAAAAAAACACCAAGACAAAAGTTACTTTGGGTGATAGTTTTTGCTAATAGTCAACAGTCCAACGATACACTTGACGAGTCTGTGTACCATGGAAATTCAAGACGAGGGCGATCACGGTTATCCACAACTTCCTAACCTCTACATATCATAGTACCTTTCTTTTATTTTCTCTTTACTCGCTGCTTCCTTCTTTCCCTTTCACATTCATTATCAGATTCTCGAAGTCTTCTTGCCTTCTTATGTGTCCGAGAAATTTCAACTGTCACTTTGGGATTCCAAGTATAAGCGTCCTTTTTCTTTCCATTTTTCTTTAAACTTACTCGTTGCTCAGATAGTCCAGTCCGTGGTATTGTCAGCATCCTTAAACAAGAATTCTCACCGAAACCTTTATTTGCAAAAGGAGATCACACTGGCATCTCTATTCAAGACGAAACCTTCATTTGGTAAAAAAGCATTATTTGCGTTATACTCTGTTGTTATTATATGATTCAACGAGTTAAAACAGTGCGTACCAGTACATGCACACGCATCCCTCCGCAAGAGCTATCTTTCCATAGACTGGTTACCAGCAAAGATGAAATAGCCTAGCCTACCCTACTATTTAACCCATAATTGGTGCAAGAAAAGACATGGATACATATTTCTTCTAATGGTAATTGTGTAAAAATAAATGCAACGAATTCGGCTCACTGATGGCTCTCTCTTTTCTCTTTCTCATCATTATCTTAGCCGTACATCATATATATATATATATATATATATATATATATATATATATATATATATATATTAGGAGGAGTAGTAGTAATCTTATAAATATAAGTAACTACACTAGTTTCGGAAAACCATCGGTTTCTTGATTTGCAAATAATCAAATCAATATCGAAGGAAAAAAAGGTATAAATAAAAGAAAGAGCCAAGAACATGAACGCCTGTCGAAAACAATCGTTCAGCATGCAGGTCCAAAGGACAAAGAAAAACAAAACCGATACGAGTACGCAACTAACTAAATAAAGTGCTCGATACAGTAAGTAGAGCAGACCTAGTTAAACCTAGAGAGCCAGACAAACCTACCAAGTTTTCACCTAGGCGGATCGTCAGGGACGGCTAGCTTCCCTGACGATCCGCTTAGGTGAAACCTTGCTAAGTTTGTCTGACTCTCTAAGTTTATATATATATATATATATATATATATATATATATATATATATATATATATATATATATATATGGGGGGGGGCGTGTTCAAGTTGTTAGAACGTTCGCTTTCTGACCATGAGACCCGGGTTCAAATCTCGCCACGCTTGATTTGTCAGGATGATGTCATCTGTCTGGAAGGGGACGATCCCAGCGTGCGGCACCTTTGGGAAGTGCTTGAAAAACCATACCGCGAGTTGACCCAAGCCTCGTGAGTGAAATTGGGGAACCGTCGATAGCTGTGCTAGCACAAAGTCACAAGTCATCGCGACAGAGGGTTTGAGTGTGCTGGCCTTGATCACGCTAGATAACACGCTCTCCCCTAGAAACTGTAACTAAGGTCTGCTCAGCATAGTTGTCGTATAGACCACAGCTGGACTGTGTCGGTGTTTTTTGTTTTGTTGTTTTTTTTTTAAGCTTTTCACCCCAAGCAAGGCTGGAAGCCACTAGCACGCAAGGGGTTACAGAAGGTTTGGAGGAAGAGCAGATAGGAGTAGTAGAGGAAAGGATGTGGATAAAAATAGTGGATCGAACAAGGCAAGGGGGTTACAGAAGATTTGGAGCGAGAGCAGATAGAAGTGGATAGATCAAGGCAACTTGTTGAACAGACATAAATGTGCCTGAGCGACCGTCTGAATTATGGATTGGCTAGCCGCCCTAGTAGACGTGTATTCTCTTATACGAGTGGCTAGATATTATGTATATATATATATATATATATATATATATATATATATATATATATATATATATATATATATATATATATATTATATTCTTCCAATGTTTAGTAGTTTAAAATTTCACTACATATGAGAAATGTAAATATCAAAGCTTATCAGGATAAAACACTTGACTATTTACTGAAATAATAACCATTTTTGCATATAATCGTCGTAAACTTTGATACATTTGCAAGAAGCCAAACAAGGCTGTACACAGAATTGCCTTCCTGCTGATGCTCATTCATAGAAACGGACATACATCTCCACACATAACATCGCATAGTTTGTGTGAGTCTTTTAAATTGTCCGCATAGATAAATAACATGAGCAACCGAAATATTTTGATACGAGAGAGAAAATAACACTAAATGATAATTGTCAAGGTACAGTGACTCTTTCTAGGGCAATTATAGCAAGCGTTTATACGTATTAACCTTGATGGGTGTGTCGAATATATTTGCTTATTAGTTTTTTTGTTTTTTGCCTGTTTAGTGACAAAGATAGTTGTAACTTTTTTGTTGCTTTTTTTTTACATCAGAATCAGTGTTTGTGGTTCAAGCCCAGCGTAACGGACTCAATTTCAGAAGCTGATTCTTTTTTTTTTCTTCTTTTTCGACTATGTCTAAAAATAAATGTCTTCCTTGAGTAAATCTTCATAGGCATTGTGGGCTTCTGAAAACCTCATTTTGAAAACACGTTTTCCACGACATCTCAAGACTTAAGAAGCGATGGACCTGCTTAATAGATTTTGATTGGTATTTTTTACGGCTTATCAACACTTTCTGCGTTATTTAAAGCCGAAACATCTTTGGGATTTTAAGTTGCTTTTGTTTATTTGTGCCAGTGAATATATTGTCCAATGGTATACCTACTATTTAATCCATAGCTGAGTGGTGGGTTCATACCTTTCTCAAAGGTATTTGTGCGTAAAGGAGTTAAATGGTCCCCACTATAGAACAGTACTTCTCTTTCTGAACCTGATTCTAATAATAAGTGTCTATTTTTATTTGTTTCCAAATAAATTTTAATTGATCTTAAGTAGTAAACCTAGCATATTTCCGTGGAAGAAACAGAATCTTCTTTTTTCGTTCATGAGTCGTTTCCTCTCAAGACGTGGGCTACCATGACTCACTCCAACTTACTCTCCTTTCTAATTCTGAGCAACGTTTGACACTTCGCTATGCGTCTTTCTCCTCACTCGGTTATCAGTTCACACAATTTCATTGGGTATGTTACTCGCTATTTACCTCTGCTCCTCCTGCTTTCGATAAGTCCTCTGAGTTTTAAATTCTCTAATTCCTCTTTCCTCATTATGTATCTCAGAAATTTACTGATTTTAACTCTAAGTGTTAGCTTAATGCTCATTTTGTTTAGAACGTCCTTGTTGCTCACATGTTCAGTCTAAGGTAATCTCTGCCTCCTTCTGTAGAAGCACATCTCTGTGTTTTTCAGTCTGTTTAACTCTAAGAAAATTAGCCAACACTGTGAAAAATCTTCATTTAACATGTGACAAACATTGAAACATATTATCACTTCAGAAGTCCAACATATCTGTTTGTCTGGCTCAGCTAGCATAGTGATTTTAGATGTGGCACAAGGCCAAGAGAAGAAGACACCCTGTGAGTATCGAACTCACTACTCAGTCGTAGTTGTTCTAGCGAGACAAGCTTGCTAACCATTACGCCATGCCGAAGTTCCGAATGACTTACTAAGCGTAGCTTAGATGTGGAACAAGGCCGAAAGTACGGGGCACTCAGTGAGGATCGAACTCATTATTCAGTTGTAAATGTTTTAGCGAAACAAGCTTGCTAATCATTACACCACGCCGAGGTGCCCAACGTGGTTTTCCAAACGTAGCTTAGATGTGGAACAAGGCCAAAATTATGGGGAACCCAGTGAGGACTGAACTCACTACTCAGTCGTAATTGTTCTAGCGAGACATGCCTTCTAACCATTGCACCGCCTCGAGGTGCTCCCATGGCTCAGCTAGAATATATTCAGAGTTTGTATGGCCATTAACAAGACAGAGGGACCAACATATGAGTTACAAATTGGAAACTTCAAAATAAAGCAAGTATGGTAAGTTAAATACGTGAGAAGTGTAAACCATGGAAAATCTAATACAGAAATCAAAAGGCAATTTAGGATAGTGAAAAATAAAACCTTCCTAAAACTAAACAAAAAAAGAAAAAGAGAAAATCTCATTAGAAGCATGAATAAGACTACTCAGTTTTATGTAGTATTAATTCCGCTATATAATAGTGCATGCTGGGTAATTTCCTAGCAGTTGAAGACGAAGCTTTATACTACAGAAACGTGGCTCTACAGAAGCATGCTGAGCATACTATATACTGAACATGTGAGCATCGAAGAAGTTTTAAGTAAAATGGAAACGAAAAGACAGAAATAGTTTAAATATTTTGGACACATAATGGGGAAAAGTGCTCGGAGAATTTGAAACTCACAGGGCATATTGAAGTAAAGAAGAGCGGAACGAAAAGGCGATTAGTTCATCTAACAATCTTGCGCAAATGGATCTTAGAACATGGACTGGAAGGGATATATTAAGGCATTACTTAAATTTACAGAGATAGGAAGCTGTTGAGAGGCATGATCGCCCATGTCCCAAAGGATGACGGCACATAAATGAAAACTGAGAATATATGAACTGCGAAGAGACGACATGATGACTTCGACTTGGTCGTTAAAATTTGGTTTTCATTCAATCAGGTTTCTATGAACTGTTCCTCCTATTACACCATCTTAGCATCTTAAAGGGCCCAGTGTGTATCATATATCGTATAGCTACGATTTATTATTGCTAAACAGCAAATAGTACAAAATCAGTGTAAAAATCTTCGCACGAGGTTCTGTTAAAGTGATAATAATTTTAGCAGTCGTTTTTCTACCGCTTAGTGGTAGTTAGTTCTGGGAAAATAAACAACCAATGAATTAAAATCTGTACTTTTTTACCCCCTCAAAATGAGTATTACCCCATATGTAACATTGCCTAATGATCTTATTATAATTTTGCTTGTCCTTCCATGAGTTCTATCGTTAGCGCTTACGTTACGCCCTTCCAAATCCTTCATAAATAATGGACCATTCCGTTTTGATAGCGTGGAAAGACGGAAAAGACATATTAGAGAGATTACTTAGTTTCAGTGAAAAAAAGAAAGAAAGATAGAAGTGTTTAACGTCGGTTTCAGAGTACTGGGAAAAGTTTTAAATTTAAAAAAATGTCCATTTGTATTTAAATAGCGGCCAGTATTCATATTTATGATAGTTATTGAAATATTGTGTTAATGTAATGAAGTTCAAATACTTATTGATGCGATATAGGAATTTCTTTGTTTTTTACAGTAAGCGTCACCCTGTACAAGTCCTGGGTGCACTCGAGGTAGAGTTACGTTAAGAGGCAGTATATACGGATAGGAGTGGAAGATAACGGTTAAATCTTGTCTTGAACAGGTTAAGACTGCAGCGATTGGAGAAATATCTTCTTGGGGGTAGGTTTCCACAGAGCAGTAGTTCACGGGATAAAGCTGTTCGAGTAGAACTTTCTTCTC
>OZ038481.1:34450819-34460915 GCA_964036315.1 Acanthosepion esculentum | reverse complement strand
GAGAAAAAAAATGATGAGTGAATGACAAAAATATATGAAAGATTGGAAGGTTAAGAGGAATACAACGGTAAGAATTTTATATTCAGACAAAGAAAGAAGAAATAAATTTCTTTCTTTCTTTTTTCTTTCTAGTCTTTTTTTTTTTTCTTATTGTTGGAAATGGAAAAAAAAAGATATATTTGGCACTGAAAACTATAGCCGAAAATATGAGAGAATGCTAATGTAATGGGTCGAAATAAAGAAACAGATAAATGGATAGACTTTGACAGAAAGACTGTGGAGAGATAGAGAGAAAAATGAAGAAATAGTGAAGAATAGATTTCACATCAGATCAGACGAATACCTGAGTATCCAATAGGAATGTTAGCTCCAAAGTGTATATAATTGTTTTGCCCTTTTTTTCCCGTTGTATAATAATTGCAGGTTTTGTTTTGGTATAATAAAATGGATTATTCCAAATCGTGTTCCAGAATCCGCGTGTATGTGGACAAAAAAAAAAAGGTGTTAAATCCTTGTTATTGTTTCTTTGGTTCAAAGTTCCTATTTTCTTTTCTGTTTTTATTCTGTTTTTTTTTTTTTCTGTTTTTTTTTCTCCTGTTTGAAGTTTTCAATATCGTGTTAGTGCACGTGTGCGTGTTTTCTTTGTTGATGTAGGTGCGCGTGTGTGAATACTTGCATGTTTAACTGTGTGTATGTAATGCACATTTTTTTATCTGAATAAACGTATACACATGCTTGTGTTTGTACGTGTTAATAAGTAAAAAAATATGTTTAATATGTAAGTGATAACGCGTTGTAATTCCTAGAGTAGGAATGTGGTTTTATTATGCTTGATTTGTTTTTGGTTTTAGATATTTTTGTTTTGTTTTTTTGGCGGTGGTTGTTGCCTATTTTTATTCGTGTTGGAAGTATTTTGTGTTTTTAGCTGTTATTGCGTGCATATGAATTTTCTTTATTTTGATCTCTTTTGTATTTGTACCGCTGTAGTTTGTAAGTGCTTCTACTTCGAAAATTGAGGAAAAAAAAGTGCTTCCATGTGGATATATATATAGTATATATATATTATTTTATTTTTTTAGTAATCTTTATCCAGGCGAATTGTTAATAAAAATGGACAAAATATTCCCTGGATTCCACGTGGAATCCTTTGCAGGACATTTCAAATCGTTTCGTTCTTTTTAAAGAAAATGTCGGTTTTTTAAATGTTTTGTTTTCACGAAATGCGTTGTTGACAAATGTTTTTTTTTTGTTTTGTTTTGTTTTCCCCAATGATAATCTCGTAGTGCTAATTGCTGTTAATTGAGTTTCACATATAAACTGTGAAAAATAAAGACAGTGTTGTTTTGTTGTTGTTATTGTTATTTTTCTCTTTCTCTCTATCTCTCTCTATCTCTCTTCTAACTTCTGTATTTCTTTATAGCTGTTTCTACTGCTTGTTAGATTCGTTTGTATATCTTGATCAATAACAATATTTATTTGAAAATATCAGACAAATGTTAAAAGACGAAACAGAATCAAATGAATTATATTATTTAATTTGTGAGATTACTTTCACAGAAGAAAAAAGACTTAAAAGTTTTGCTCTTACGTTTTGATGTATTTGTTTTGTTTTGTTTGTTTGTTTTTTTTAAAGAAAAGTTGTAAAAATTACGTATCAGGCGAAAAAAGGTGGTGTTCCCTCTTTTGTTTTTTTTTTTTGCTTTTTTTTTTTAACAAGGGCGGATCGCGTATTATTCTCTGGAGAGTAACTGGTGGAGTTAGCTGGAATAAAGTTGTGTGTGTTCGCTTCCAGAGTCGGAAGGCCTCTGGTCGACGCGGTTGGTTAGGAGAGATCACACCGTGGTGCCCTTAGAGAACATAGTGTTCTGTTGGCTCAGTCTCAAAGTAAAACTCCTTGGAATGTGTCGCACACGAACATACACACGCGCACACACACAAACACACACGCACTCTCGCACAACGCGCGCGCACACGCACACACTCACACACGCACGCACACACGCACACACTCACGCACGCACGCACGCACTCACACACGCACACACAATCACTCACTCAATCAATCACGCACACACACGAACGCACACACACGCACGCATACCTGGTGGCCCGATCGCACACTCATATGTTTGCAGGACGCACTCGCGCGCACACACCGTGTGCACACACATACAGAGTGAAAATGACAGTGTTAAACATACACAGAGAGAGAGAGAGGTTGAGAGAAAGAAACAGAGAGAGAGAGACAGAGAGAAAGTGGGAAAATAAAGTACAATCCAGTGATGAAAAAAAATGTCGTAAAAGGGTCCAAAAAAATCCGCCTCCCTTATTGGTCGTGTGTAAAATAATCCGTACTTGTTGTTGTTTTTTAATTCTTTTGCGTTAATTGTCAGCTTGTACAATATTTTTGGTTAGAAAAATATGAGTGTTTTTTCTCCAGCAAAAATGTATGGATGCAAATACTTTTTTCTTAAATTTGGAATTCTTCGAGATGAGAATAAACTTGCCAATTGTGGCCGTTAGAAAAGTCCGAAGATGTATTTTTGGTTTTCAACATATAATGCATGTACGTATATAAATATATATATATGTATGTATGTATGTATATATGTATGTGTGCGTGTATAGATAAAGTAGAAAAACTATTTTCTTGTCAGTCCCGGCTGTGTTTTTAGTTTTAACTTTTTACTTTCTTTTTTTTTTTTTGTTAATTCATTTACATATATATGTACAATATATACACCAATATAAGACTGATTATTTCAGTATATATATATATTTATATATATATATATACATATTGTCCAGTGTTATCCGTGATAATATAACTTTGTCCTACCACAGTCTTCTGTCCATGTGTGTTTGCGCGTGTGGCAGACTGTGCTTACCTCGTAGTAATAACAGCAGCAGCAGCAAGAACTGAGAATTTAGGAGTAGTATTTGTAGTCGTAGTAGTAGTATTAATAGCTGCATTCAATGCATATATTAGTAGTAATAGTGAGAATCGTAGTAGTGGTAGTATTAAGCAGCAGTAGCAGCTACTCTGAAATTGAAGTGTTAGTAGTAGTAGTTGTAACATTAAGGATATTAATAAAAGTAAGAATAGTAGTAGTAACAGGAGAGGTGATTAAATTGAGTGGTGGTAAATGTAATGGTGGCTTTACTGGTAGTAGTAGTGGGAATAGTAATGTCGATAATGGTAGTGGTGATAGTAGTGGTAGTAGTTGCTGCAGGTTTTTGTGCTGCTGCTGATTGTATTTGAAGTACATGAAGAAAGAAAGAAAGAAAGAAAGAAAGAACGAAAGAAAGAAAGAACGAAAGAAAGAAAGAAAGAAAGAACGAAAGAAAGAAAGAAAGAAAGAAAGAAAGAAAGAAAGAAAGAAAGAAAGAAAGAGGGAAATCCTTCTCCATTCCTTTCCTTCACCTTGTCGACTTGCTGACTCAGTTCTATTGGCCACCGGCTGAGAGCGAAGACAACTTCAAAAACCTTTCAGGTAGCAATACAATACAACTGCTTAAAATGGAGAAGTCTCACAAAGTTTTTTTTTGTTTGCTTTCTTTTTTTTATTAATTACATTTTATAGTTTCTGTTTTGTTGGAATTGTTTTGTTTTTATCGATAATATTAGTTTTTATTTTAATTTTTAATCTTTCTTTTCTTAATGCAAACTTTGAAGTTTTCAAAGCCTTGACAATCAAAAGATCACAGACGAACACTCAATGGACATTTTACCTAGTTCTAATACTACTACTACTACAATTATTATTATTATTATTATTATTAATATTATTATTATTATTATTACCTCCATTTGCTTTCTGATTAATATAAGCCCTTTACGGAGTCATTATCGGAGACCTAATGTAAGTCAAAGTGATACAAAAATATGATCTCACTTTACACAAATTCAGATGTTTAAGTGATACTTAACAATGTACGGTGTTTATATTTTCTTTATAGTCATAAATACTTTCCTAAATAGGTGAGCAGTTCCACGCAGCAGCCCACATTAAATTCTTAAACAGGAGTTGCCATGGATTTTCTTAGCGTTCTTGTCTGTACTTTTTTCTTATCATACCGAGGGCTCGAATTATTATGAATATAATAGGAGTCAGCATAAAATGACACATTCTCTCAATTCCCTTTTCAAGATCCATATATTTATTCATTTCGTCAGATTCTTTAACGGATGTGTGTGTGTGTGCGCGTGTGTGTGTGTGCGCGTGTGTGTGTGTGCGCGTGTGTGTGTGTGTTTTATATATATATATATATATATATATATACATATATATATATATATATATATATATATATATATATATATTATTTGATGACGCTGCCATATCTGTGAGAAGGTAAACTTCATGTTTGTAATTTTTTAAATTCAAATGACTCAGCTATTAGTTTTTATATGTCTATTATTATTATTATTATTATTATTATTATTATTATTATTTCTGGTGTATACTCATTTCTTTCCGGGTTCCAAGCAGAGATCTAAGTTTAGAGATGGCACCATGACATTTTTCACTGAGCATTTTTTGAGGGGAAAAACTTAACATATATTTTAAAGCCCTTCGTAAGGAATGCGCTGTACTTGTGAATATAATGTTTTTGTATTTCTGTAAGGAAGGCTTAAGCTAGCAAGAATCCCTTCAATATGTCTTCTTCTTCTTCTTCTTCTTCTTCTTATTATTATTATTATTATTATTATTATTATTATTATTATTGCTGGTGGTGGTGGTATTTTTGTGGTGATTATGGTGGTGGTGGATATGTTTGTATTTCTCTTCAATATAGATGTTTTATTAGACAGTTTTTAAACAGTCGCTGAGTGATTCCGGTGCTAATGTCCAGGATGATGCAAAACTACTGAACTTTTCTTGTGTTTTAAGTGCAAGAAAGAGAAGAGACTTTATTGGTAATACTTTCTAACTTTGACACTAACTTTGATTTTGAAGAGAAAAAGATGCAATTACAATGGTTATTGTTTCCGCGAAATGTGTTTCTTCTTTTCTTCTTGACAAGCATCGGTGGACTTGCGATCTACATTTTTTACCTACCCACCTCTTCATATCTACTTCAGTTTCCTTTTTATCTGTTCAGTGTCTACATTCTTAGCTAAGGTACTTGCGTGCCGTCCCTGATAGTCAGTGTTCGTATCCAGGCAAAGGCAAAACTTCGAATGATTATTATTAATCGGCTCTCCCTTCCAACCCGATCTTGTCAATATATACGGCAGTATTCTACATTGTATAAATATGCCCGTCTCTCTGTCTTTTCGTCTCTTTTGGGGCATGCGTCTATCTTTTTGGACGCATGAGGTTCACTTAATCATTTATATGCCTCAATTTTAAAAAAAGCAAAAATAAAAACGTTAATGTTTTTTTATCTACATGCTCTCTCTCTCTCTGTCTTTCTCCCACGTACACACAAATTTTCAGTTTCTCTTACCCTCACCCACACACACGCACAATTTCTCCCTATTTTTCTCACTGCCCTGCACACACAGACACACACGCAAACACAATTTTTCTGCCCTTTTCTCTCTTTCTCACACGCGTACGCAATTTTTCTCTCTCATACAGCTACAAGCGCACGTATACTCTCTCTCTTTCTCTCTCTCTCTCAAACAAATACTCTCTCTCTTCTTCTCTCTATCGCACACAAACACACTTTCTCTTTTCCTCATAAACACTCTTTTTCTCTGGAACGTTTCTTTTCTCTCTTTCTCTCTCTCTCCCTCGCACACACATTCTTTCTCTCTTCTTCATACACTGCCTTTTTTTTTTCTCTCCAGCGCTTCTTTCTCTCTCGTTCCCTTTCTCTCTCTTTCCCTTTCTCCCTCCCCCTCTCTCTCTCTCTCTCTCTCTCTCTCTCTCTCTCTCTCTCTCTCTCTCTCTCTCTCTCTCTCTCTCTCTCTCTCTCTCTCTCTCTCTCTCTTACGCACACAAATATAATCTCTTCCTCTCTTTCTTTCCAAGCGTTGAGTAATTGTTAGCAAATTCTTCTGGTTGACTGTATGTGATTAAATGATTTTCGATTCTCACTGGGTGCCCATGTAAAAATTTCGACATTAAATAACTCACAGAGGTTTCACATGTAAAACAGTCCAACCCCCTCACTCTCTCTCACGCATACACATACACACAAACACACACAGGCTAACACACACGCGCGCAAATACCAACATAAACATTTTTCCCACTAATCCACGCACGCGCACACGGACAAATTCATTTTTTTTTTTTTTCCTATCGCTCACTTTTTTATTTTTTTTATATATTTTTAATTAAATCCACCCCTGTTTTTTTTTTTGTTTTTTTTTTTGGTTCAATCATTGTTTTGTTATGACAGACATGATTGGTCGCATGCGTTTCACAAAACACCTACATAAACACTTATATCCCCGTTTTGCTCGTAAATAAACGACGATATTCGCGTACCGTTCTCGGAATTTAGAAATGTTGTCCATGTGTGTTACATACTTTCTCTATTTATTTATATAGTCTATATAATTTTGACTTACTTCTCCACACAATTTACGTTACACACAATATCGAGTATGTCCGCGTGTGAAATGCTATCTTCTTTCCTTCAACAATGGCGAATATGATTGGCATATATATATATATATATATATATATATATTTTCTTCTAATATTTATAAAGTGTACATCAAATAAAAGTTCATACACTTCGTGCTAACGGACCGTACAAGAGCGACCACGGCAGCTGCCGTTAGTAAGATTCAAAATAACTACAACAATGATCTGTGTTTATAATCACCATTACTTCTGTTTCTTACCGAAGGATCATTATTTTACATAGTTCCGTTGCCAATGACAATTGTAATGAATGAGAAGAAAAAATAAATGGACATGAAAATGGATAGAAAAAAATATATATAAGAAAGACAAAAGGATCAGACTAAACACAAAACAGACAAAGCCGTTCTTGCTTCATACACGCGCACATGGCACAAAAAAAAGGAGGAAGTATTTGCTCGTAGACTTTCTAAAATTTACACAGCAAAAGATAAAAATAACGGTCTGCCTTTATAAATAAATTCTACTTTTCGGGTAGTTTGTGTGCTTGTATGTTAACGGAAAATAATAGAACTGAAAGCTTTTGTGTACGCTGACGCAAGATTTTTCTTTTTCTGTATAAATGTTTCTATATATATATATATACGTGTGTGTGTATGTTTATGTGTCAGATAAAATATTCCTCTGTAACGGTCTGCGCAAGTGAATGTTAGCTTATGTTCAATGAATACAATAGGATCGAAAATATACATTTTTAGTCAGGGTTCTATGTAGTCAAAACTCATTTAAGAATATGTCAGAGAAAAAAATCTTATATAAAGGTACCTCCAAAGAAAACACGAATGAATTTTTAAAAATGCTAAAATATTTCATGAATCTTTCGTCTTAGTTTTAATTTCAAGCTAATAGATTAAATTTAATATTTTCAGTAAGCGAAATACTTTGTTGTATTCGAAAACTAATTTAAATTGACTGGAAAATGTGTTTTTTTAAATCGTTAAAAAAATCGTTGATCTTAGCACCGTTTTTAGCTATCGATGTATTTCACTTTATTAAAAAAATATTTAAAAAATTAAATATACTTTTATGAAATTTTCTTTGAGGAATATTGGCTGATTTAAAGTTTCATTAACCTGACTTGAAACAAATATTACGAAGTTTTACTTTAAAATATTGCATTATTTTATTATTATTTTTTTAACACGGTGTAGGTGTTTATTTAAGATGTTGACAGGTTTACAGTATGACTGACAGACGGAAGTTTATCTATTTTTTCTACAGGGGACAAATGTGTAAAAATTACTTGAGGAATATAATATGAGCGCCTTTTTTTATATAATTTTTAACTACACAATAATCTTAAGAAATAGGAAAATATTCTCCATAATCTAACGATTTATTGGAGTTTAGGGATTTTGTTTATAATTTACTACAGTTATCGCATTTATTTTCTGATAATGTCGTGTATGGATGTACGTATTTATAAAAATCGTCTCGATTATACAAATTCAAAATTATTTTTTAAATACTGAAGGAGTCACAGAATTGTAGTAAGCATGTCCATTTATGATTAGTAAATATAGATTTACTTAATAAACTGTACTAATTAAATTAATACAGAAAATGAAAACATTTAAATCTTTATAAATTATTATAATTAAATTAATTTTAAAAATGAAAATAATTCTTGTTAAAATTCAATATTCATTGAATTTTTTTGTTAAGACAATAGTGTCTATAATATAATAAGTAACATATAATATATCTTATTCATAAAAGCAATATAAAGATTTTCTAAATAAATAATTTCGTAGTTTTACTGCATGTTATCATTTCATGAATCGGTTCAGATATTCGGTAACTGGCGTTCCTGTTTTACAAAAAAAAAAAAATAATGATTTAAATTCTCCAAGCATTATTGTGTTTAACTAATATGAACAATAATCGGTACAAAAACTAATTTCTTGAAATTTCTTAAAATTTAAAAAAAAGTTGGAGTAACAGATGTAAAAAAAAAAAAGGTGATTTGCCACGATTTTCTAAAAACGAAACATTTCTAAAGCATTTCTGAATAAATCTTGAAAGTTTCATTAAAATCCGAATTTTGAGTTTCGCAAGTGTTTCCAAATCAATGCGTTTTTAACAGAAAAAAAAAAAAAGATAAATTTCCCGATACTATTCTTTGGTTCCCCGCTGACGCAAGGAAAATTTTAAACAAAATTTCGAGCGTTCTAAAAAGGATAAAAACAAAATAATTTAATTATTAAAAAATCCTTTGGTCTTTACTCTTAATAATAACATAAAGATTATGACGTTTGAAGGATTTTCTAATCATGTATTCTCATTTTCAGCTAATCTGTGAAAGTACATAGTTACACACACATACACACACACTCTCACACACACACATATATATACATACATTTATATATATATATATATATATATATATATATATATATATATATATATATATATATATATATATAAAGGGTTATAGTTATTCCAACGAGAGAAAAGTGTATATGTTAAAAAGAAGAGAGTAACCGCAAACGTTTTTGGTTGTAATGTGGATTTTTTTTTTCTAAAAAATATATTATGCTTTATTTTCCATAATTCAAGGAAGACAATTGTGTCACTAACGCACAAAAAAGACAGTGTCTAACATCGAGAATGTTTAACATCGAAAAACATAAGAAAAATTAATTCCTTTTAATAATATGTGGAAATATCCACTCTTTGCCTGATGAAGGTCGCGAGACCGGAAACACGTATAGAAAAATTATGGAAAATAAAGCATAATATATATTTTTTTAAAATTACAACTAAAAACGTTTGCGGTTTCTATCTTCTTTTTAATACACACACACACACACACACACACACACACACACACACATATATATATATTACATATGAAGAAATATAGTTTTAAGGTATGCTATATTTATGGCATAAAGTGATCAATATCAGTGATAGAGCGTATGTAAATATAAAAGAGAACATCGACGTCAACAGACTGTTTCATGCTAAACTCAATCGTCAGGCCACGATTGTGTTCATATATAAATATATATATATATATATATATATATATATATATATATAAGGCTCACACACTGACATTCTATGGTTATAATTTACTACTTAGGAATCGTAATCGAGATCCAATTCATCAAATTCAATTTGAATTTGTAGGTCTGATGAATTGGATCGTGATTACGATTCCAATGTAATAAATTATAACCATGGAATATTAGTGTTTGAGCCTTTTATGTTATATTCTTCGTCTGTCCTGGACATTGAGTTCTACCTGGATTCTATACTCTTGGATATATATATATATATATATATATATATATATATATATATATATATATATATATATATATATATATATATATATATGTATGTATGTATGTATGTATATATATATATATATATATATATATATATATATATATATATATATATATAGAGAGAGAGAGAGAGAGAGAGAGAGAGAGAGAGAGATAACTTCAGTTGTTATATTAGCGGATACCTGTGTT
>OZ038481.1:34428319-34445819 GCA_964036315.1 Acanthosepion esculentum | reverse complement strand
ACAACATCCACTTCTATATTAAGAAGCATGACTGTCAAATATTCAAATCAAGCTCAAAAATTGATTCTCTGACCTTCTGGATCTTCAGAACACCATGCCGGATCTTGGGACATTTTTTTAGGGCAATGGAGGGATGTACGTTTCATCCAATCACTTTACAAGCAGGTCATATTGATTTATATGTTGCCAGCAGCAAGCGACGACGTCGATTCATGCCTGCCGCTAGTTGAATTTAAACTCAATTTACCGCGTCTTTAACACTAGGACCGACTCCACATTACCTGCCAAATATCAACTTAAAAATAAATAGAATCTCCTTATCTTTTTTCAAAATATATATAATCGTTTCACCCCAAACAAGGCAATAATGCCAGTAGAACGCAGGGGGTTACAGGGAGTAAAAGTGAAAGAGAACGAGAATGAGTTTGGGGCTGAGGAAAGGCCAAAATATTAACAGGGGTCAAGAAGATTAAGGTGGCATTTAAATTTTTGAAGTTTGTTATCAGTGAAGCAGGAACACGGAAGGGAGTTTCACAGGTGAGAATACGAGAAAAAAAATAAGTAGAAATGACGGTTGTGTCTAGCGTGTTCGATAAACGGTGAGACCTAATTGCCAATCTAGTAGCAAGCTTAAATTCATGTAGTTGGAGCAACAGGGAAAAAAGTTCATCGAAGTTACCATGAAACTTTTATTTTTTTGTGATAATGAACTACTTTTCGTTTCTATCAGACTCCTAACACGTTTTCGACAAGATCATTCTGCGGATATTTTTTTTACTTATTGTATCTGCCTCTCTGGAGGCACGGTGGAATAATTGATAGAGGCTCAGATTGAAGAATCGGAGAGTTGGGTTCGTTACATTCACTTACGTGCAACTGCCCTTTGGAAAGGTATGAAGCCATCTTTTCTCCCCATCAGCTATGGGTAAATAAGAGGAAAAACAGGGTCTATAGACTTGGGTGGCAACCGAACTAGAAGGACCACTCCCAATTCAGAAGCTTAGAATAGGTTAAATAGCATCATCAAACCACAATTGGCTAAGCGTGCTAAGGACGTCCACACCCCTGAAGACATGGGCAATCATAGATGGTTTCTTCCAAGGCTCTAAATCTGTTCTAGTGAGCTTTCATACCTGGTACCTTTTTATCTGCGTCTTGCAAGTGGGGGTATCAGTCTAGTGTCCTAGACCATTATTATTATATGTAATTCTCTACTTTGAGTTGCTCTTGGGCCTTGTATTATGTCAACTAGTAAAAAAAAAAAAAAACTTTGAATTTGTATCAACATAAACTATGCTTAGTTTAAGTAAATATTAATATCGTCGTCTTGGGCTCTTCGTCGTATTGTAGTGTTTGCCAACAGCACTATTTGTAATGATTTTGTTTCTAGCTGTGTGTCTCACAGCTGTGGCCTTATGCCATACGCCGCTATGAGCAGTAAGCAAACAACAATCAAGTTGGGTTAAATGGCTTGGAGGTTAGTCTCGGAAAACCCTAACGGAGTCAAAGAGTTCCATACTGATTAGCAACTCAAATTTTTGCAGCCTTGTGACAGACTACAATATTTTCCAGCTTACTAGACGCTGCAGCTTGGAAGAGGCTGCGGCTTGGAAGATGGAAGACGCACACTAATACTGAAAAGAAATTTCCAAGAAAAAAAAGTTATTTTCATGCAACAAGACATTCACCATGCTTCCCTCACATACTGGCGCCACGTATTGTTTACATCAATCACTCTTCCGATTGTGTATGTATGGCAATGACATACTAGTCAAAAGTAGAAAGTCTCCCGCCACTGATAGTAAACAGTGCATGTTTAAGCTTGTGGCTGGGCTCCAGAAAGGTTTATAGTTTTGGAAATACTTGTAACAGCTGAATACTGAGGTTATATCATACGAATTAGGTAGATAGGTAACATTATATTGGAATGAATCAACATAAAAATCCACGTCCCTATTAGTCAAGCCAGTTAGGTGAGCGTCCATGCTTACTTGAGCCTGGGTATTACATTCGTCTTAGAAGACGCACACGTATTTTCGGGGTATTTTTTAGGAAAAAATTGAGTTTGTAAGCCGGAAAATACGGTAATTGAATTTATGGAAAGGACACACACACACACACACACACACACACAGATTATATATATATACACACGCACACACACACACACATACACACACACACATATATATATATATATGAGTGTGTGTGTGTGTGTTTATGTATTTCATTTTTTTCTATAGCTGACTGTGGCACGTGAGGAATGACAAATTGTTGAACTGAGTTCAAATTCTAGCCAAACCTACTGCGTTCATTTTCTCGCAAAAGCCCATTGGAAAAAAGGCAGAGATTCGTCTTCCCCCCCCCCCACACACACACACTCACATACACCGCCCCTTAACGAAGCTATAGGATAAATAGCAGGGTAGATTGGTCTCTCTATCCTTGGATAGCAAGCAATTTATGAAAAAGAAAACTCTAAATTCTATAAAATGATGACGGCAACTCGAAACCACTCCACTATATTTCCTAAAAAGGCATATCTTTTAACAGATAATGGATTTTTCAGCGTGCTCACGTCGCAACCGAATCTGACACATCTTCGAGGATCAAAGTGAGTTTAACGGCTATACTGTGAGAAATGGTTCAAACTCCCACGTCACATCCCCTTTTGGGGGATGCCTCATGCTCTGGGTAATGACTCCAGCCCTCACTTGAAGGAGAGGTTTTACCTGGGGGGGGGGTATTTTGAAACTAACCCAGCCGAAGCCGTTCACTGATAATGAAGAAAAGGAAATCTGTGGAGAGCCATGATCTCCCGCTTCCTGAAGGGACTTGACATTTAAAAATAATAAAATCGTTGACTTTATCATACCTGCAGCCGATTTGTATCTAGAGTACTGTAAAATCCCCCATGGGCCACGATACCCACTCGAGGGTTTGATATCGAGCTACCTACCAACCTTAACACGAGTCGTATACGAACCAACCTCCACAACACAGACCACGTTACCTACCCCAGGAGTAAGCGAGCAGGTTACAACGTGACTGTCAGTAACGAACACACATACACATACGAATCCGTAGACGTCAATGTCTTCGTTCTTTCCCTCTTCTCCTGTAGTTATTTGGCAAGTTCAGATCAGTCTGGTGCAAGGCTATGAAAAAAAAGAGTCGACCTAACAGCACAAACGAATTAGTCTACGAGACTACGAGATGAATTTGTTAACTATGTTACTAATATTATTAACAAACCACAGCTTAGTACGGCTCATAGCAATAACGATGAGACACTCAGTGAGCATCAAACTCACTATCGTACTAATGGTCAGCGAGATCAGCATACGAATAGTTACTTCACAATAATGGGCTTCGGTTTGACTCTTCTTACACTTTCTTTCCTTCTCTTGTCGGTTTAAAAGAAAATAAAAGCGAGCATTTATGTTTTGATCCACAAGAGAGGAAAATACATAAATTGACTTGAGATTTAAACTAAAACTTTCAAATCAGTACAAACAACAGACACACATACACAGACAAACACATATTGAAACTTTCTTACTATTCGCTTTCTGTCGCTCTTCCATTCGTTCTCGTTCGCTTGTTCAGTCTTTCTGTCTCTCTACTTATCGGCCATTTTATCTGTCAATAACACATATGAAGAAAAGTAGTCACACACGCATGCGCACATTCAGTGATATAAACCTGGGATTGTGTGCGTCTTTTTCCGATTTGAGTCCAGTAAAACACAAATGTGTACAGCGACACACAATGACATGAGGTATTTTTTCGTTTACTTTCTTTCCTTTCCTCTTTCTTTTATTTTGTCTTTCTTTCCTTCTTCTCCTTTTCCTTTCTCTCTCTCTCTTTCTCTCTCTTTCAGTCATTTCTATCGTTTCTCTTTCCCTCTCGTTTCTCTTTCTCTCTGTGCTTCTTTGCCTCTACTCCCCTTTCTTTCCCAACTCTATTTTCTTCCTTCCTTCCTTCCTTCCTTCCTTCCTTCCTTCCTTCCTTCCTTCGCATTCTTTCCCTCCGTGTTCATTTCTCACTCCTATTATCTTCTTTTCCTCTCCTCTTTCTTTCCCTCTGCTTTAGCTTTGTTCCACCTTTCTCTCTCTCTCTCGTCGCATTTCAATTTTCTTTTCTTTCTTCTTCTTACCCCCCTTCTTTCTTCCCCTCCCTTCTTTCTTCCCCTCTTCCTTTTCTTTCTTTCTTTCTTTCTTTCTTTCGTTTTTTTTTCCTCCCTCCTTCCCACCTTTCCCTCATTTTCTTTTTCTTTCCCTGTCCTTTCTTTCACCCTCCATCTTCTCCTTTCGCTCTTCATTCTATTCCTTTCCCTCTCCTTCTCAGTTTTTATATTCTAACACGTGCAAATTATTATGTAAAACATCTTAAAGAACACAGATGCGAAATCGCTTTTTGAAGCTTTCTTCTCTATATATCTTCAATCAATTCCCTACCCTATCTATCTATCTATCTATCTATCTATCTATCTATCTCTCTCTCTCTCTCTCTCTCTCTCTCTCTCTCTCTCTCTCTCTCTATCTATCTATCTATCTATTCCATTCTGTTCATATCTATCTATCTATCTATCTATCTATTCCATTCTGTTCATATCTATCTATCTATCTATCTATCTATCTATCTATCTATCTATCTATTCCATTCTGTTCATATCTATCTATCTATCTATCTATCTATCTATCTATCTATCTATCTATCTATTCCATTCTGTTCATATCTATCTATCTATCTATCTATCTATTCCATTCTGTTCATATCTATCTATCTATCTATCTATCTATTCCATTCTGTTCATATCTATCTATCTATCTATCTATCTATCTATCTATCTATCTATTCCATTCTGTTCATATCTATCTATCTATCTATCTATCTATCTATCTATTTTATACTTTTACTTCATTTGCCAATGTGTTGTAATCTTTTAAGGACACACACACACGCATGCATTAAGAAATACATGTTCACAAGCACTTCAAATAATATGTACCGCCGCCGGCTATGTTACTTCAAACACTCACACGCAAACAAGCATAAACTGTTTCCCACTTCTTTCTTTTTCTTTCTTTCTTTCTTTCTTTCTTTCTTTTTCCTCCCTTCTCTTTCCACAAGTTTCTTATCTTCTTTCTTTATTTCCTTCCCTTGTATTTCCCTTTCTTTTCTTCTCTTTCTTCCCTTTTCCTTTGTCTATTATTTCTTTTTTATACTCACTTTTTAATCTCTTTTTTTCCCCTTTCCTTTAATTATTATTTTTCTCTTTTTCTTATCTTTTTCACTTTCTTCCTCGATTTCTTTTGCGGTCTTTCTTTTTGTTTCTGGCACTTTTCCCTCTATCTCTCTTTTTTCGCATTTTATTGAGTTCACTTTCTTTCTTTCTTTCTTTCTTTCTTTCTTTCTTTTTCCCTTTTCATTTTTTTCTATTTTTCGTCAAATTTTTCTTCTTTATCTCTTTTACGTCTTCACTTTTATTTTCCCCTCCTTATTTTCCTTCTCCCTTTTTTTTTACGTTTTTTCTTTGTTAATTTAAATGTTTCCTTTTCCTTTCTCTTTCTCACTAACTTTATTGCAGTCTCTCTCTAGTTTCTTTCTAATACTTTTCTTATATTCTCATCTACATCTCCTTTACTTTCTCATTCATTTACTATCTTTCTTTTTCTTTCTTTCTTTCTTTTTTCTTTCTTTCTTTCTATCTTAATTACAGTCGAACAAATGTAAATTTGCACCTAAAATGCTTGCACACACCTGAGGTTAGAGTTCGTTGTGATGCATTCAGCTTTTAACGAAACGGAACAGTCTGCAAGTTATTTGTCGGTCCCAATGAATAAATTCGTTCTCGAAAACCACCAACCAACGCTATCTTTTCGATTAACCCACACAAGCCTTCTTGCAATGCACACACATTAACGTGCTGTCGAAGAAAATGGCATGTTACAACTTGTCCGTTCTGCAGACATATATATATATATATATATATATATATATATATATATATATATATATATATATATATACGGGGATCTCTATTCGTAAAATGCACAATGAGGGAGTGGGAAAACACAGAGAGAAAGAGAGAGGGGGGAGAAATTGAAGAAGAAGAAGAAGAAGAAGAAGAAGAAGAAGAAGAAGAAGAAGAAGAAGAAGAAGTTCTCGTCATTACAATCGAAGACTCGTGTCCTGTTTCATAGTCAAGATAGTTGAGTTTCAGCAGCGCCCTCCGAATTCAAGCCGAAAAAAAAAAAAGAAAAAAAAAAGAGTCACGATTTCGAATACTGACAACTGTGTTGGGTATAAATTACATCCGGCGTCCTGGGTAAGACGATAAACTACATCCAGCAGCAAGGCCTCTGATCAGGAGTTTTTGAGGAGCGTGGAAGCACCTCTTAATTGCTGATGGTCCCAGGTTCCACCTTGACCCGGAGTGGTAGCACCTGTTAGAGTCCCAGCTATGGGCAAATTTTTAACCCCAAAACTGGGGTCAAAACATTATTACTAGCAATACATTTTAGAAAAAAAAAAAATTACCAGCTATACCTTTTTCGAAAAAAAAAAAAATATTAGCAGCAATAGATTTTTGAAAAAAATGTATTACCAGAAATAGATTTTTGAAGAGAAAAAATATTACCAGCAATGCATTTTTTGAAAAAATATTACCAGCAATAAAAAATTTTGTCGGCATTAAATAACCCGATGTGGTTGATAAGACCTAAAACAAAATAACACAAACAAAATACCGACAAGCAATCAGGTTCGACCTCCCTGGAAAGATTGCCGCAACACAATCTTCCTCTATTTTGTGCTGGTCTAAATTTAGTTAAGTAATTCATTAAGAAACACAGATTTCTAGAAAAAAAGGAGACGGGTATTAACACCATCATCGACAACATCTTATACAAAGTGTCCATAAAGTTCGTGCGCACTTTAAAAAAAAATAACTTTATTTGTATTTGCGATAGAAATAATTTGTAAAAAGGATTAGAAAGAAGTAAATCTATATTTTTTAAGGTTTTATTGAAACTTTATTTAAGTTTCCACATGTCCTCCATCATTAGCAATACAAAGGGTAATACGATTTTGCAGTTCACGAAAAACATTTGCCAACTGATTTACAGTAATGCCTGAAATCACATTAGTTATTTTAGCTATACTTAAAAACTAGGTACATTAAACTTTATAACATTTTTTACAGATTATTTCTATCGCAAATACAAATAAAGTTATATATTTTTTAAAATACACACGAATTTTATGGACACCCTGTATATGCACATCTTTTAAAAAATACGTGTTTGTAAAACGTTCGTATTAAGAGCATTTTCCTTACAAGATGCAGATCATAGATTCGATACCAGATGGGTTCTTTACAAGAATGTCTTCGCACCAAATGTAGTTGTAATGATTTACTAAGTGAAGCTTAGATGTGGCACAAGGCCGAAAGTATGGGGCGCCCAGTGAAGATCGAAATCACTAGTCAGGCGTAATTCTTGCTTAACCGTTTTATTACAACACGTTGAGGTGTCCAACCAGACGTGGTTAATTCAAATTTATATATTGGTGGTTTTCTAAGCGTAGTTTAGGTGCGGCACAAAGGCGAAAGTATGTAAAGCACCGATGGTAGATCGAACTCACTACGCAGTCGTCGTTTGATAATCATTACATCACGTCAAGGTTCTCAACAATACATGATTATATTTGAAATATGTAAATGTTAAAATTATCGACGGTTCCCATAAATGAGCCCTTTTTTTTATTTTAAAAAGGAACACACAGATCTCCCCCCCCCCTTTTGTCGGGCACCTCAGCATGAAGTAATTGCATGGCAGCAAGTCTGGTTAAACATTAGAAAGAGAGTGAGGCATGAACTCATTGTTATTAGTTAGATTTCCAATGCGTGCCTCATATTATGTGGCCTTGTGTCAAACAAAGCGAAGATTATTAAATGATAACTCGTCCCTTTGTCTCTGCTCTCTCTCTTTCTCTCTCACTCTCTCACTCTCTCTCTCTCTCGCTTTCGCCTCACTTTTTGTCTCCGTTTCTTCGTCTCCTTTCTTCTCTCTCACGCGCGTATTCTTACTATGTTTTATTCTAGCCTCGCATGTACTCACACACAAACGCGAACGCATATATCAAATGAGAGAAGCGTCTTCGAAACTAAACAATTCCTAACTTCTAAGACACGAGTATATTTTTCTTCCATACGGCAAGGTGCGTGTTGTTTTTCCTAGTAGTAGTAGCAGTGATGGAGGCAGCAGCAGCAGCAGCAGTGACATCAGAAAAGAAATATAACAAACAAAAACTTTGCTTGTAGTGGCTGGTGATGGTGATATAGCGGGTAGTTAGATTGCTACCAGCTGACGTTCGATGAAGCAAGTTACCTCATCCCTACCCTCGGAAAAAAATGTTGAATAAAAACAATCTGATTTTGCATGTGTTTTGTCACTGGGAATAAATCCAAAAATAAAGGGGCCAGCTATTTTTAAAAAAAATACTGTAAACCTCCCTTTTTAAAGGATTCTTATTTTAATGTACGTACGCCCAGTGATTTTAAAGAATGTCTGAAAGTTTCAAAGTCGGTAAGGCGTGAATACGAGAGCATGTGTATGTATACGATTGGAAATATGCACCTTTTTTTTTATTTTTTTATTTTTTTATTTTTTTTTAGAGACACACGTGTATATTTGAGTGAATAAATCGTGTGTGTGTGTGTGTGTGTATGTGTGTGTGTGTGTGTGTGTGTGTGTGTGTGTGTGTGTGTGTGTGTGTGTGTGTGTGTTTAGATTCTTGCAATATTCAGTATAGCTGAGATATGATTAGAGGAGGAAAGAGAGAGAATAGTTTAAGAGAGAGAGAATGAGCCAAGAGATAGTAGACCAGGATAGGGAGTACAGTATGAGAGAGTTTATTGAGAGTGAGAGGGGAATAGAGTGAAAGACATAGATAGATAGATAGATAGATAGATAGATAGATAGATAGATGCGAACAAATTCAGATAGATAGATAGATAGATAGATAGATAGATAGATAGATAGATAGATGCGAACAAATTCAGATAGATAGATAGATAGATAGATAGATAGATAGATAGATAGATAGATAGATAGATGCGAACAAATTCAGATAGATAGATAGATAGATAGATAGATAGATAGATGCGAACAAATTCAGATAGATAGATAGATAGATAGATAGATAGATAGATAGAAAGATAGATAGATGCGAACAAATTCAGATAGATAGATAGATAGATAGATAGATAGATAGATAGATAGATAGATAGAAAGATAGATAGATGCGAACAAATTCAGATAGATAGATAGATAGATAGATAGATAGATAGATAGATAGATAGATGCGAACAAATTCAGATAGATAGATAGATAGATAGATAGATAGATAGATAGATAGATAGATAGATAGATGCGAACAAATTCAGATAGATAGATAGATAGATAGATAGATAGATAGATAGATAGATAGATAGATAGATAGATAGATAGATGCGAACAAATTCAGATAGATAGATAGATAGATAGATAGATAGATAGATAATGAAAAGACTGGGATAGATAGGATAGATAGATAGATAGATAGATAGATAGATAGATAGATAGATAGATAGATAGATAGATAGGAGTAGAATGAGTGAGAGAAAGAGAGCAGAGTAAAATTGTGATTTAGGAGTAGATTGAGAGAGGGAGAGATAGCAGAATGTGTAATAAAGTAAATACAATCAGAGAAAGTGAGATAGGAATAGAGTGTGTGTGTGTGTGTGAGAGAGAGAGAGAGAGATAATATAGAGAAATTAGAGTACGTGAGATTAGAGGAAGCAGAGAGTGGACTGAAAGAGATGGAGATAGGAGAAAGCGATAGAGAGAGTGAAGTGAGAGAGGATAGAAAGTAGAGAGTAGAGAGACTGATAATTTAACAGACTGGGACACAAAACTACTGACGAATAGTGATTGATTGACAGGAAAGAAAACATTCATAGAGTGAAAGAAAAAGATCAAATACATAGGAACAGGAAAAGAAAGATAAAAAAAGGGTAAAAGGAATATGAGACACATAGATAGATAGATAGATAGATAGATAGATAGATAGATAGATAGATAGATAGATAGATAGATGCGAATAGATTACCACAGATAGATAGATAGATAGATAGATAGATAGATAGATAGATAGATAGATAGATAGATAGATATATATATAGATAGATAGATAGATAGATAGATAGATAGATAGATAGATAGATGTACAGATTCAGATAAATATGAAAAACCTGAGGTAGCTCGTTTGATAGATAGATAGATAGATAGATAGATAGATAGATAGATAGATAGATAGATAGATAGATAGATAGATAGATAGATAATGAAAAGACCCTGGATAGATAGATAGATAGATAGATAGATAGATAGATAGATAGATAGATAGATAGATAGATAGATAGATAATGAAAAGACTGAGATAGATAGATATGAAAAGACATAATAAAATAAATAAACAGAGAGAGAGAAAGAGGCATTGAGAAAAATGAACAGATTCAGATAGATATGAAAATTAGATAGATAGATAGATAGATAGATAGATAGATAGATAGATGTACAGATTCAGATAAATATGAAAAGCCTGAGGTAGCTCGTTTGATAGATAGATAGATAGATAGATAGATAGATAGATAGATAGATAGATAGATAGATAGATAGATAATGAAAAGACTGGGATAGATAGATAGATAGATAGATAGATAGATAGATAGATAATGAAAAGACTGGGATAGATAGATAGATAGATAGATAGATAGATAGATAGATAGATAGATAGATAGATAGATAATGAAAAGACTGAGATAGATATGAAAAGACATGTATAAATAAACAGACAGAGAGAAAGAGGTATTGAGAAAAATGAACAGATTCAGATAGATATGAAAAGATTGGCTTATTAGCTCATACATTTTATTCAATTATATTTTCAAAATAACGACGTCTAAATCGCAACGTGTACACGTACGTATTGTGAAACTTTCACGCCTTTTTCCATGGCACATGTCTGTGCTTTCGACAGAGGTTTATTCTCTACCATCGTTTCACAACCAATGTTTATAGACACGCGCTGTACGTGCGTACGACGACGACGATGTCTTCTTATTGTCTTTCGCCGGTGTCTGTTTATGGCATGTTTCTCCGGGGGGGGGGGGGTGCTGGGGGGGGGGGGGTTCAGTGTATTAAAAAACATACAACCTCCAGTGTGTGTTGAAGTTAATATAACCTTCGTAGATGTATACGTTGGCGCGCTCGTGCGTGTCTGTGTGCGTGAATAAGTCTGTATTGTGTAAATGAGCTAACTGACTGCGCCTGTCTCGATTTCGACACTGTGCAAGTTTCAGCTACTTTTTATGACACCGTAAACGCCTCGTCTCACTATGGAATGTGGACGATGTGTTCATAGGCTGACAAGAGGGCAAACAGACAGTAACGACACGGCTGTTATGCGATAATGAAAAAGGTATAAAATGATCATTACTGCTACAATCACTTACAACATAATTATATTTGGCTCATGTTTTTTTCTTCTTCTACGTCTTCTATATTTTCCCCGTACACTCTCTAAACGAGGCCCAACACCTCATAGAAGTGTCTGTGCTTGCCTGTTCGTGTATGTGCGTATGCTCGTTTTATTGTTCTTTAAGACCAATATTAAAATAGCTCTTAAGTAAATCTATTAGTATTATTATTATTATTATTATTATTATAAGTAATTGGATCATTGTTCTTATTACATCTACTAATATTATTCAAATTCAAATATTAATAGTCACAAGCGAATTCGACGTTTCTCCTTTAATATTTTAAAAACCTCGATTTCATATTATGATATTTGTTATACAGAAAAATCTTTTATACTCTTCCCATTACGCAATCAGACGCAAGGTGCATTTGTCATATATACATACATGCATATGTAAATATATATATATATTTATATACATGCATGCATGCATATATATATATATTTTTATATATATATATATATATATATACATATATATATATATATACGCATATATATATATATATATATCGATATATATATATATGCATGTATGTATATATGACAAATGCACCTTGCGTCTGATTGCGTAATGGAAAATGTATAAAAGATTTTTCTGTATAACAAATATCCTAATATGCATAAATATATATATATATGTGTGTGTGTGTGTGTGTGTGTGTGTGTGTGTGTGTGTGTGTGTGTGTGCCTCTGTGTGTCTCTGTGTGTGTGTATTTCTTACCGATGATTGTTATTAAATGGAATTCTGAATAGCGGATTGTCGTGTAATTGAATTAATAATATTATTATGTCATATTTAGGTTCTGTCGATTTGGGCATTGTGCCATCAGTTTATTTTATATTCTAAGCTTTTAACTTATTTTAAGCTTTTCTTACTATATACATACATACATGCATACATACATGCATACATTCATACATACATACATATATTTATATATATATATATATATATATATATATATATATATATATGTATATATATATGACTTGGATATAGTTATATTAGTTATACAGACATTATATAAACCTATATATAAGTGTGCGTTTGTGTCTGTATGACTTGGATATAAGCATACATTTTCATATATGTGTGCGTGCGTGGTGTGTAAGAGAGTGTGTCTGCCTGTGTAATAATTGCGTGTGTGTGTATTTGACAAATAGACTACACATCACTTCTCCTTCATCACTCTGAGATTTTATCCTGCTCTCTTCCTATTTCTTCTTCTTCTTCTTCTTCTTCTAGTATACTCATAATGACAGTCTGTTAAGGGTATATCAGGCGCATGCTCCACAGCCAAATGTGCACGATTATTATTATTATTTATTTATTTGTTTATTTATTTATTTAAGCACAGATACATTTAGTTTTCTCTCGAAATTTTCTAAAATGGTTATCGTAAGAATCTAGTGACAGCAAGGTTCTTCAATCGTCTTCGCGATCCTAACACGGTCGTGGATTGAACAAGCTTATTCTGCCTTCGAATCCCTAATTATTATTATTATTATTATTATTATTATTATTATTATTATTATTGATTACTGATATTATTTTACCCGGTACTTTTCCAATTCTGAGCTTTGTAGCGTTTTATGACGGCGCGTTCTTTGTCTAGTGTTCGGTTATAAACGTTGCCATTATAGATAAATATGATGTGTCGTTTAATACGAAGCAAGGCCGAAAACGCGTGGAATTCACTGACGATGGAAATCCCAATATTTCGTAAGCGTCTAGAAAATGAGTCCGCTAACCATAATGCTACAGTGAGAGTTGTTAAGTTGTTGAGATTTTTAGCTAAATTAAAAATATTAAATGTCATTTGCTTAAATTGCTTCTGCTGTTTTTTCCGACATTCATGTAGGGGAGGCTATATACGTCAATCCTTGAGGGTCACTATCTATCTATCTATCTATCTATCTATCTATCTCAAACTTTTCAGTATCTATCTATCTATCTATCTATCTATCTCAAACTTTTCAGTATCTATCTATCTATCTATCTATCTATCTATCTCAAACTTTTCAGTATCTATCTATCTATCTATCTATCTCAAACTTTTCAGTATCTATCTATCTATCTATCTCAAACTTTTCAGTATCTATCTATCTATCTATCTATCTCAAACTTTTCAGTATCTATCTATCTATCTCAAACTTTTCAGTATCTATCTATCTATCTATCTATCTCAAACTTTTCAGTATCTATCTATCTATCTCAAACTTTTCAGTATCTATCTATCTATCTATCTCAAACTTTTCAGTATCTATCTATCTATCTATCTCAAACTTTTCAGTATCTATCTATCTATCTATCTATCTATCTATCTATCTATCTATCTCAAACTTTTCAGTATCTATCTATCTATCTATCTATCTATCTATCTCAAACTTTTCAGTATCTATCTATCTATCTATTTATCTATCTCAAACTTTTCAGTATCTATCTATCTATCTATCTATCTATCTATCTATCTATCTATCCGAGACAGTTTGCATACATACTACACAAATGCGTGAGTTTTTACAATGCATAACCTTTTCTTTGTTACATAGTAAATTAGTTTGTTTGTGTGCTAACTTAAAGTTCTGGTCGTCATAAGGATCGATGAACCGTTCTAGTTGTAGCTAGCAATGTCAATATATATATATATATATATATATATATATATATATATATATATATATATATATATATATATATATATAACTGATATGTATACACTTTAGATAAATAGATAAAAAACGTTACTATGAACAAAAAACGATATGATACATAACAATTTATCAAATGCCTTCGTCATACACAAAAGTAAGTTCAACCACAACATCGATTTAAATAATCTTATACTTATTATGAGAGAAGATAACTTACTGAGAACGAAATTTACTTGTGAGTGCGTTATCGAATCTTAACAAAATCTAAAATTTGATCACGAGATATTTTTTAAAAAATACATCACTTAGTAAAAATATATCTCTCCCAAACCAATATATAATATTTTTTTAAAACTTAAAAGAACACTTTTAAATCAAAACTTGCTATTATTTAATATACTACAATATTAAACAATATATATATATATATATATATATATATATATATATATATATATATATATATATATGTAGATAGATAGATAGATAGATAGATAGATAGATAGATAGATAGATAGATAGATAGATTTATAAACAAATTAGAAAATTCATCTACTACAATAATAACATTTACTCACTCACGTTTATTAGGTATTAAATAAACCTCACTTGCCATCTCCATAGTTTACCTTGACTTACACATTTCGCCATAAGAATATATTTGACCGTTCTTAAATTTAAAAATTTTGATTGATATTTTTGAAGATATTTGTATTTCTCTATATAAAAATACAAAATAAAATTCTTACATTTACCTGGATAAAGTCAATCAGAGAATGAAATGCGTTGTTAAAGAAATGATTTCATTTTGTTTTTCTTTATATATATATATATATGCGTGCGTGCGTGTGTGTATGTGTGTATGTAGTAGAGGTCAGGTAAATCAGGATAATTAAAAATGCAAAAGATAGGCATTTGAAAACAATATGTATATTTGGCAAAGATATATATTTATTTAACTTAAAAAAAAACCGAAGAAAATAGTTGTTTCTTTTTTAATTAAACCCAATCATGTAGACGGTTTTGTGGTGGCTTCACAAACAGCTGCATGCCCGGATCGGACTCTTCTTATTCTTGCCGGCCATTATCTAAACGATAGCGGACTTCACTTCAAATAGATATTTTAGCAGATTTTTTTTTTTGATCGACCTCCTTGAATGTGTCGAGCAGGATGTAAGGTGCTGGCTAAAATTGCTACATGTATCCCCTCGATGTACGGCTTGATCACCGTGTCAAGGACCACGATTTGGGCGTTGGCGTTGAGGCGTGGAACTGCAGGAATAAGTGGGGACAGCCTGACCTGACGTTCGTTGTTCACGAGAATCAGGTAACTTCTATGACGACCTGATGTTGGCGTGCATCAAGGTGGATATTCCTGAGGTATCCTGTTAGAGCCAGCTAGCTGTTCTTGCTACTGTCCAAATGGCCATTTTGAAGGTGTTAGCTATCTCTGGTGATGGCTGCCAATTCCAAAAAAACATGGCATATCCTTTTCTATGTTTGAGAAGATGCTGCTACGCTAATGGCAATGCTCACACACACACACATATAAAATAATGTTTTTGTTTCTTTTTTTTTTTTTTTACAGTGAGGTACACCCTGTACAAGGCCTGGAGGCCACTCGAGTTAGAGGGCTACAGAACAAAAAAGCAGATTTTATGCGGATAGGTCGGTAAGATAACAGTTAACACTTGACTTAGATAGGTTAAGATTTTAGTGATCGGCAAAACATCCTCTCGTTTGTCGGTTCCACAGAGCAGTCTCTCGCGGAACGAAGCTGCTCGAGTGGAACTTACGTCTCCCCAGAGGAATGCGAAGGGAATAACGGTGGTCTGCTACAATGTGAGTGGCATGGCTAGTTCTAGGCGGTTCAGGTTCGAACTGGCGGAGTCTAGTAATTACGTTAGATTATTAGCCATTTATGGCCAGGTCAAGTTATGATAACAAATACCTGACACTGCACACACACACACACACACACACACACACACACACACACACACACACACACACACATATATATATATATTTAGTGGATACTCATGTTTGAGTAGACGCCCTGTTTTTGTAAACAGTGTGGATTATGTAAACCAACTTGGGCAGTCGAGAGGCTTAAAGATATCAGACGCTGCATTCTCCTACGAAGGAGAACATAGGTTTGAACCCTGCCGGAGTGCAAATTGCCTTTATTAAGTCGGTCGTTGTTTAAAAAGACAGGGCGTCTACTCAAACACGGGTATCCACTATATCGAATTAAAAATAAAAATCCCTTAATCCTTCAGAAATATATATACATATATACATACATTTATACAGGTCCGGATTATCCTTTAGGCCAGTATAAGCTGCAGCCTTGGACCCTTCATATTTTATAAAGCGATGATTTTAATTTTCTCGGTGTTATAACTTCAAAATAGTTTCATAAACTGAAATGATGTCATATGATAAACATTTATTTGTCTTTGCAGGAAGCAAAGCAAGAAAAACAATGTTTTAGTTTGCGCTATTCTATTTCAAGGAGATAAAACGTTTGATTTCAGTTCAGAATGATTAAATCTTACTCATTTTTCTAAAGCAGTGATTTTAAATTTCTACATGTTATAAATAGTTTCAGGAACTGAAATGACATCAATATAACGAAATCATTTATTTTCATTGTTTTGTTACTTTATTCTAATTTATTTAAAGAATTAACATTCCTTATGCAACCATAATGAAAAATGTAGAATTTTTAACAACAAAACACTTACCAAAATTATATCAATATATTCTATTATTTGTGAATATTCATATATATTTTTATACTTCTGGTCATGATCAATTTAAAAATATTTCAATCTTTTTAATCTTATGAAAATATAATTAGATAATATTCCTTAATAAAAAGCAGTAATAAAAGTTCTTTTTAAGCTATTTTGTAAAAATGAAAATTTGGTTTCTGTCATATATTTTGTCATTAATAAAATTTAATTATTATGTTTTTCAATCATCGAATGGCGCGATTGCATCTCGATTAAGGAACGAGCCTTGCGAAACGGAGTGGCTCTTGCAGCGTGTCTCACCGGCGATGGATCGCGGTAATGCTTTCTCCATCATTGCGGCTGGCAGAGGATAGAAAAAATTGTTTATAGTTACGTTGTTCTGGAATTGTCATCATTGGTCGACTGAACTTGCTTTGTTTCAATGACTTTTGTTTTGTTATTATTAGTTACTTTGTTCAATAAATGATTTCGTTATTGAAAAAAAAAAT
>OZ038481.1:34395819-34425819 GCA_964036315.1 Acanthosepion esculentum | reverse complement strand
GAGGAAAGATCAAAGTATTTTGGGGGTATTTTTTTACATTTTTTAATCGTTCCTAGCGCCGTCCGAAATTTTCGTTAAAAATCTTGTTTTTTTTTGTCATCGAAACTGGCAGATAATCATTTTCAATCATTTTTTTTTCCCCATTTTATAAAAAAATGAAATCTCAGTTTGAAATTCTTTTAAAAATCAATTATCATTTTTTCAAAACATATTTTAAGAAAATCAGAAATTATGTTTATTTAAAATATTTTGAACCAAGCTTAACTCAGCTTCTGCACCTAAAAGATGTAATTTGAAAATAAAACAAAGCAGGTCATAACCTTTCGTGTCACTTGACAGTTGACGAAAGACATTTTCATGACGTTTAGATAGCTTACGTGAGGATAATTCTTTCTCCGGATGGAGAGAAGTGAAGTTATTTAGATTTAAGTGAACAAATTATTTACCTCGTTATTTGTAAGGAAAACTTTCAGCGCTCTAATTTTTTTTTGTACTTAGCTTCCATCTTTACGTTTACGATGCTTTATGGAAATATATATTATAAAGAAATTAAAATAAGACTGTTAAGAGTGAGATTAAATTTCATAAGAAAGGTATCTAATTAATTTATAAGTACCGTTCTTATGAAATTTTATCAGAAGTGTACATAAAATACAAATTTAAATTTCATAAGATGATACTGATACTTGTAGCAACCCTTCTCAGTTGAAATTGAAAAATCAAATTAACTTCTCCACACGTGTTTCACAAAAGTGAAGGCCTTAACAGCGGAGAACAATGCTTAACTCAAATAACGCAACTTAATTGTATTCTGGTTGGTCTTCCGTACTTTATAATTACAGCCCTATAATGAACACAAAATTACATTTCTTAATTACTGCGGATCTTCTGATTAGTCAAAACGATACAGTTTACAACGCGCTAAAAAAGATCTATCTCATAAGAACACTTACGAAGCCTGATGCGGCTTTTAACTAATTTTATATTTTAACAACTTAAATGTAAAAATCTATTATAATTAAAAAAAATAACAAATAATTGTATTAAAAATTCATTTATCATCGAAAAAATGTTTTGCTTTCAGAAAATATTGTTCATATTCATAAAAACAACTAAAAGTAAATAAAAGCATTTGAAATTAAATAATATCTTTGTTTTATTGAGTTTTGTATGTTACAATTCAGAGCTGATTTTCAGGTTGTGGGGGGCAATTAAAAAAAAAACATGATTTGTATTCCTCAAAGCCTTGTGCTTTTAACTATTGTAATCACTAAACCCGATGCGATCGAATTTCTAGAATTTTCATAAAATTAGTTCTTGGGGTAGGGTAATAAATATAAAAAAAAGTATTTCTGCCATGACTTTAATTTAAAAAAAAACAACATATTTATAATAATTTCCATCATCTATGAATAGTTTCTGAAAGTTTCATTAACTTCCGACAATTATTTTTTATTTTTGCAAGATTTTCCAAATTAATGTATGTCATACAACAACAACAACAAAAAAAAAAAAACGTGCTAAAAATTGTATATGTTATTTTATTATTTCAGGTGATATAAAGAGAAACAAAGATTTTTTAATCAAAATTTAGAATGTTCTAAAAAGAAGGAAAATTTTAAAAAAATAATTAGAAAAAACTTAGGTCTTTCGTCTTCATAATAACATAAACATTTAGACTATAAAATGTTGTTTTCGTCAAGTTTGGCGTCTTTTTCATCATGCTATGCTCTTCTTTTTTTTTCGCGATTTCATGGAGGTACCTATATATATATATATATATATATATATATATATATATATATATATATATATATGGACACACACGCAAACAAGTATATAAAGATTGTTTTCCCAGCATGATATTTGTTTTTGCTTTATCCGTAGTATGAATTAATAAATGGCGCGTTTAATCCCACTAAAGTCTAGCTTAATTAATCTTAGTACGATCTCCAAGCTACTCTCATTCGTTCGCATAAAATGTGACGTTTTTGTACCATATTTAAAGAGGCTGAGGATGAGGCACTGGCTTTTACTTTCGCATATAGATGTCGGCTGAACCGTGTAACATATATTTGCGCACACACAGGCACACGCGCGAGCCCGCGCACAAACTCTCACGCGCACGCGCGCACGCGCGAGCACACACACACACACGCACTCACACATATATATGTTTGTATATGTGCGTGTCTGTTAAATTACGTGTCTGTGTACACGAGAAAGTGAAAACATATTAAGTTTTTTCCTCTAATGACATTACTAAGTCTGTTTGCAAATTATCTTCGCGTGCCTAAAACTCTGTTCTGTTTCTATCTGCCTTCAGAACGTGGCCGATCATGCCTCTCCACAATTTCCTATCTTTTGTAGCCATTCTATCAGAGTGAGATAAATAAATTTCTCTATATAGAAAGTGTGTATCTTCGAACTTCGAAAAAAAAAAACCACAAAAAAAACCCAGAAACATGTCATCCATTTCCGTCATATACTGGCACGAAATGATAACAGAAAACCCCTTATTTATATATTTGTAACATTTTTAAACAGGCACTTGTGTCGCTACAAAGAAGGCAATAAAAAATAATTCTTGTTTGCTCATTTAGACATATTCTGAGAAATCGGTTTGTTTAACTTTTCAGCTTTCCTTCCAGCTTATTTCATTAGTGTTTTACGCTATCAAATTCGTATTGCCATAGTCAGTTGTTGGTCTATTTCGTTTCCAATAAAAAATACGTTATTGCAGGTAACTTTCAATAAGTGCATGTGGGTATGAGAGAAAGACAGTGAGTGGGGGACGAGAAAAAAGGAAAGAGGGGGAAAATCGAGAGAGAGATTTTCGAGTGGAAACATTGAAATAAAGAGACAAAGAGAGATAGAAAAAGGAAGGTAAAGACAATGTAGTATCCTAAACTTTAAATATTATATATACAGTACAGTGTATGTGTGTGTGTGTGTGTGTGTGTGTTTGTCCTCCGCTCCCACTGGTCTGATTTCAATGATTCATGGCTCATTCAAAAGCCATAGAAAAGTTAGGCGCAGTGAACGATTTTCGTTGAGCTCAGATTCAGGGCTGCCAGATTATGAGAGGTTAAAAATATATATTAATATATTATACTAGCCATTATCGTTGCTTTCATTGTTCAAGGGGAGTAACTCTTATTTCCTTTTGTATCCAAAATTGCAGTGCACGTTTTATTATAAACTAGCTTATAAACTAGCTTGAAAGCCGCAATATCGGGCGGCGTTTAAGCTAGCTCCTGTGGAGGACTCTTCGTTTGGCCCTCATCACAATAACCAAGGAGGAGTATATGCGATGGGTATCAATAAAGTATAGAAGAACAGGGTCAAAATGGCAGCTGATGTACAAAACGACCACAAGACCGTCGTTAACTGGGGGGGGGGATGATGGCTTGTTAATTTTAACGCCTCCAAAGTTAAACTTCTCTCCGTTAATCCTCCCAGAGAACCTTCTCTTCCTTCCATCAGCAAGTCTGATAATATCCTGCAAGAAAGTGACTCATTAATCATTCGAGATCAGTTTGCTAAGAAAGTCAGTTCACTGTGTTGGGCGAGACAATTTATCTCTCCGGAATCTATCTTACATATCTATAAGTCTACCATTCGCCCATTGCTGTCATATATAGTCCGGTGTCCGGGGCTATTTTCCTGGAGCGCCTCGATAAGATCCAAAGAAGTATCGGCAGTATTATTTCTCCTGATCTGGCAGCTCGGCTTCAGTCACTTGCCAACCGTCATAGGTTTGCCTCTCTGTGCGTTATTCTTATAAATACTTTCATGGTAATTGTTCGGATGAGCACTTCGCTATTCTACCTGGACTGTATGAATTTAAGCTCAGTACTAGACTGGCGGCAAGATCCCATCTATTTACAGTTGAGCTAGCTAGATGTAGCCATAATGTCTATGCTAACAGTTTCTTATCTCGCACTTCTCGCTTGTGGAACTCCCTCCTTGCTCAATGTTTTCCAACCAACTTTAATCTGCAAAAATTTAAATGCAATGTCAATCGCTATCCTGGTTGATTTTTTTCTCTTTCTCATCATTACTAATGTTTCTATTCCTAATTCCTCCACACACTCTAATAACCCCTTATATACTAGTGGCTGTACTGCCTTACTTGGGGTAATACCGATTACTATCTATCTATCTATCTATCTATCTATCTATCTATCTATCTATCTATCTATCCGTGTCGGGCTAAGTAAAAGAAATAACAAGATATTAGCAATCGCACAACTACGTTTGATGTGGGACTTTAAGTTTCGTTGGTTATAAATTTTTAAATTTTAAGTTGATTTTAAATTTGAAGAGTGCTTCAATTTCATTTTTTTTTCTTATTGACTCATATCTGCACTCAATTTTCTGCACTTCAGCCCTAGTATTGCTTTTGTACTGTTTTCATAATATTTTAATTTTGAACTATGAATCAGTGTCTCCCCCATAAACATCTGTATATTTTTTAAGTAAACAATAAGCTATATCTTGTGGTCGACGAGTTGGATAACTTAAGTCACAAACCAAACGTGTGTATATATATATATATATATATATATATATATATATATATATATATATATATATACACACACACACACACACACATATATGTATATATATATATATATAGACACACACACACACACATATATATTATATATATATATATATATAATATATATATGTGTGTGTGTGTGTGTGTGTGTATATATATATATATATATATATATATATATATATATAGGGTGACCCCAAAAAACGGGAATTTTTACGTGCGTATTGCCAGACATGACCAAGTGGCAACACTGCAAGACAGTGACCTTGAGCAAGTAAACATTTCGCCATTTTAGTAACGAGAATGAAATTCACAGTATCCCAGCTGAGATATTGCAGCAGTCAATGAGGAATCTCAACAGCAGATTTCAAGAATGCATTCGTACAGGAGGACGCCATCTACAGGACGTAATTTAAAAAAAATGAAAATTCCATCATTGTTTCTTAAATGGCATGTTTTAAGGTTTCAATTGCTATAAATTAAATATTTTTCTTCCAGCACTCTTGGTTTTATTGGATTGTTAAAAAGTTCCCGTTATTTTGGGTCACCCTATATATATATATATACATATATATATATATATATATATATATATATATATATATCATTAATATAAGTAAAAGTTTGGCTTTTAGATGATTGACGTTACATTCAGCATTACGACTCCAGAGTTTCGTAGACCCGTGCGTCCACTCGTTAGGGTTATCAGCAATTGACTGCATATACTTCTCGATTTTTCTTTTTTTATATGCACTTATTATTGGTGCAAGTTTTGTTTGTTTCTTTGGGTTTGTTTTTTCATAGTGTATGTTTGTGTGTGCGCGCGCTCATGCGTGCGTCTGTGTGTGTATATCTATTTGGTTGAGTCCGACAAGAACTGTGTGTCCCGTCCAAAATTCGACACTGAATAACACAACAATGTTTGCTGCGTAAAATCAATCTATACGGAAATATTGAGACTATAGGTCAAGTGTTTGTTGTCACCGTCTGGGTTTTCGAAGAATCGCCTAAAAGTTGAAGGTTGCGTACTTTTTTCAAAACTAAATTATTATCTGAGGGCCAGGGGGAATTTCTCTCCTTGAAGGGTTATATCATATATTCAACAACACCAATATCAACGATAATAATAATAATAATAATAATAATAATAATAATAATAATAAGAAGAAGAAGAAGAAGAAGAAGAATATGAACTCATTACTGTATAAATTTTCCTTAAAACTTTTACCTCTTTTTCCTTCTCCTACATTGAAGACTACTGGTAATCATAGGGCTAGCGGATTTCAAACTTTAGATTACTAATACTCTAAAATGTGTCGAGGCAAGAACCTGTGAGTTCTCTCTCTCTCCCCCTCTCTCTCTCTCCCTCTCTCTCTCCCCCTCTCTCTATCTCTCTCTTTGCTTCTCCTACATTGCAGACTATTGGTAATCATAGGGCTAGCAGATTTCAAACTTTACATTTCTACCTCTCTAAAATGTGTCGAGGCGAGAACCCGTGAGTTTTTTTCTCTCTCTTTCTCTCTCTCTTTCTCTCTCTCTTTCTCTCTCTCTCTTTACCTCTTTTTGCCTCTCCTACATTGCAGACTATTGGTAATCATAGGGCTAGCAGATTTCAAACTTTACATTTCTACCTCTCTAAAATGTGTCGAGGCGAGAACCCGTGAGTTTTTTTCTCTCTCTTTCTCTCTCTCTTTCTCTCTCTCTCTTTACCTCTTTTTGCCTCTCCTACATTGCAGACTATTGGTAATCATAGGGCTAGCAGATTTCAAACTTTACATTTCTACCTCTCTAAAATGTGTCGAGGCGAGAATCCGTGAGTTTTTTTCTCTCTCTTTCTCTCTCTCTCTCTCGCTCTCTCACTCACTCTCTGTCTCTCTCTAGCATTCGTCACACACTCTCAAACATACACTCTCACTGAATTTTATTTTTTATTCACTGAGTTGTTTTTTCTGTTTTCTTTTTGAATTTGTAGGTCTGATGAATTGGATCGTAATTACGATTCCAATGGAATAAATTATGACCATGGAATATTAGTGTTTAAGCCTTTTTATTATATCCTTACTCTGTCCTGGACATTGAGTTCTACCTGGATTCTATCCTCTTGGAATTATTTTTATACATATATATATATATATGTATGTATGTATGTATGTATGTATATGTATATATTTTAGATATATGTATACATATGTATGTGTATATTAACCACTAATATTATATATATATATATATATATATATATATATATATATATATATATATATTTATATATATACATATGCGTGTGTGTGTGTGTGTGTGTGTTTGCATATACCGGGTGTAACAACAAAATTCTCCAAATCGTGTTACAGCATAATTGTTCATCTCACAAAATGTTTAATATCTAATTGAGTTTCTCTTTTTTCCAGGTTTCCAGATAAGACGTGTAGCCATCCTGATACCATTTGCCTTAAGGATCACTGAAAAACCCGCTGAGCTATACAGCTAGAAAAAGAATATGTTAAAATGGCTTTGTATCAGCCCAAGTGTCTTTTCAACTGAGCAATGGTAAGATAAAAAAGATCATTCAGACCTTCAGTAATGGTACCAACATTGGCTGTCATCTTCAAAGTCCATTCAAAAACCATCAAGAGAACGGTGAATAAATTAAAAAAAGAGGGAACAATAGAGAGTAAAACTGGATCAGAATGTCACAACAGCAAGAGGGATCATCACTCCAACTTAGAGCTAAAGCGATCAATAAGAAAAATCCAACTCAATCCATAAGACGTTTGGCAAGTGAGAAAGGTGTTTCATCTATGACAGTCCAAAGAGCAGTGAAAAAACTTGAAAATGAAATCGTACGTGGAACCTCCGAGGGTCCTTGTTATTCCAGGACAGAAGGTTAGAAGGCTAAAGAGGGCGAAGATCATCTTGTATAGGTTGGGAAATGGTCCTGGAATAATATATATTTGAATTTCTTTTCAATCCTTCATGAGCTTCCTGTCCTTATCTATGATTAATTAATGATGACCGTATTATCTTCGTTTATGATCGATTTCATCACGATACTTCTGTTAAGCTTGGAAAGTAATTATACATTCTTATTGCTCAAAGTAGAGTCCAATAGTGTTATAAAAACCACGGAGAAATCCAGTAAAATACAACGGTTCAATGCTTAATCTAAAAACTGAACAATTTTGCTGTTATATGATTTGGACAGTTTTGCTGTTTCTCCCGACATATTTATGTGTATCTGTGTACACTGTGATTCGCATTTGGTTGCAAGCATAAATGTATGCAAATTCCTACGAGAATCTGCGCGTGTTTTTTCTAAGTAAAGCTTAAATATATATCTTTATTATGCACGTTATAATTACCCAAAACAGACACTATGATCTGGAAAAATCATCATTAAAACAAATCAGCATGTGGAATTAGTAAATACTAAACACTTCAAATATCTCGGTGTATGGATCAGTTTTAACAAATTTCGTATAGGATAAAAGGAAATTGAACATAGAATAGTCCGCGCTACAAATTACTAAGCAACTAAAAGAAAATTCAACCTGGAAACTCAAATCATATCCTTAAATAGCCTCGTCAGATCGAGATTTTCATATGGATGCCATGCATGGCGCCAATCCCGTTCAGAAATATCTAAACTGTCAGTTGCATACAGCCGCTTTCTCAGATCAAGGGTTAAAAATAGTTTTGAGCGAGTGAAACCTATAGATTTTGGAGAAGACCATACTACTTCGAACCTTGTGGACTGGCGCTAGACAATCACGGAAAGATAAATGTACCAAATAACAGAAGCCGCATCCCTTGACATCAACAAAAATTAAAATGGATAGCAACTCGAAGAGAAAATAATGACATATTCAAGATGTTAACATTCCATCCTAATACAAACAAAAGTTTAGGTTTGGTTTGGATTGTTTTGTTTTACGGCATATCAACCTCAATGGGTTATGTAATGCCGAGAACTTTTTTAGGATAGATTCGTATGAATAGAATATGTATTCTTTGGTTTAGATTGGTTTGGTTTGTTTTGTTTTACGGCATATCAACCTCAATGGGTTATGTAATGCCGACAACTTTTTTAGGATAGATTCGTATGAATAGAATATGTATTCTTTGGTTTAGATTGGTTTGGTTTATTTTGTTTTACGGCATATCAACCTCAATGGGTTATGTAATGCCGACAACATTTTTAGGATAGATTCGTATGAATAGAATATGTATTCTTTGGTTTAGATTGGTTTGGTTTGTTTTGTTTTACGGCATATCAACCTCAATGGGTTATGTAATGCCGACAACTTTTTTAGGATAGATTCGTATGAATAGAATATGTATTCTTTGGTTTAGATTGGTTTGGTTTGTTTTGTTTTACGGCATATCAACCTCAATGGGTTATGTAATGCCGACAACTTTTTTAGGATAGATTCGTATGAATAGAATATGTATTCTTTGGTTTAGATTGGTTTGGTTTATTTTGTTTTACGGCATATCAACCTCAATGGGTTATGTAATGCCGACAACATTTTTAGGATAGATTCGTATGAATAGAATATGTATTCTTTGGTTTAGATTGGTTTGGTTTATTTTGTTTTACGGCATATCAACCTCAATGGGTTATGTAATGCCGACAACATTTTTAGGATAGATTCGTATGAATAGAATATGTATTCTTTGGTTTAGATTGGTTTGGTTTATTTTGTTTTACTGGGTTATTTAATGCCGATAACTTTTTTTCCAGGTAATATTTTGTTTTGTCAAAAATCTATTTCTGGTAATATTTTTTTCCTCAAAAATGTATAGCTCTTAATATTATTTTCAAAAACGTATTCCTAGTAATAGTTTTTTTTTCTTCAAATATTTATTTCTGGTAATAATTTTTTACAAAGTATTTCTGGTATTAAAACTTATTTTTACACTTTTATAATGCTTTTTACCTCAGTCTCGCGGTTAACTATTTGCCCACAGCTGGAACCCTAACAGATGCTACCATACCTGGTAAGGGTGGACCTGGGAACACCATCAATTAAGAGGTGGTTTCTCGCTCCTCAAAACCTCCTGAACAGAGGCCTTGCTGCTGGACGTAGTTTATCGTCTTACCCAGGACGAACAAAAGTTTAGGAAGGAAATCCCCATCAATACCGGAAAGAGTGATAATAGCTACTGGAATTAAGAAACGTATTTTCCAGAAAAATTGGATTAAGAGAAATATTTTTATTATAATTATTTAATCGACAGTAGTATTTCCGTTCGGTCAATGATTGCCGAATGTTTCCTTATAAGGAAAAGACGACTATCCCTATTACCATTACAATTATAGCATTGAAAATATCAGTTTTTATAACGAACCAACACAATAAATATGATCATTATTTGATGTTTCTTGAGAACTCAAAGTAGTTCTTGAAGATATTTGAAAGAATGACTGAATATCGCCTACATTAGCGAATCTGATCCCGGATAGCGGTCCCATTATTTTTGGTCTCTTGCTTGACTAAGTTTGACTTTGTAAACGTTTTTTTTTTTCATCAATTTCAGTTCCAAGCGACAATCAGCTTTATTACATTTTTTTTTAAATATTATCGCTCATTTTTTTTTTATCCTTATAAAACTTTCTGAAAATTTTACTACAGACGCAAATTTGAAAATTTATAGCTAGTCTGGCATATCTTCAGACAAGATCATTTTTAGTGCTATCATTTAAGTTCTTTAAAACTAAACCCAAGTTTAGCACATCCACCGAGTTGAATCAGCCTCATTACCTCTTCATTCCATTGGTAAAAAGGAAGTTTCACTCAGACAGATTATTCCTAAGAAAACGCTTCTTTCTAAAACTGACTCCCACGTGAATGCTTCCCTGAATTTTAATGTTGTGGAGATGAACACACCTCTCCAAATAGGACTCGTCCAAATACATATAGACTGACGCCGAGAATCGTCAGCATAAGGAAAGAGAATGCGGAGAGTTAGAGATCTAGCGTATCTGCATACTACGTATTTCAGCAAGACTACATCGGTTTCAAGCGACATTCTACTTCTTGATTATGTTCTCTTCATTCAACATAAGACATAACAGAAACAAAAAAAAACAATTGTTTATATAATATTCTGTCGATCTTTAAGAAAATTTATTCATTTTCTGAGAAAATGGAAGCAGAAAGGAACCTTATATTTAACATCAGGAAGAGACTCATGAAATTTCTATGACACATAATGGGAAAAGGGGGCTTAGAAAATCTGATACTCACAGGACAGACTGAAGGTAAGAGAGACAGAAGAAAAAAGCACATAACATAGTGAGTTTGATTACATTCAGAGGTTTAACATAAATATGTCAAAATGACATCTACCAAGCGAAAAGTCAAAAATAAAATCAAGAATAAGGTTAAAAATTTGTGAATGTAGTAAAAAAAAGGGGGAAATTTTAACCTTCGAGTTTGTATCCACCTAAAAACAGATTGACTTTGTAACAGGTTGTCAGTCAGACAAGAGATGCCTGAATGGCAGAACAAGATTTAGAAGAAATAACATAAAGAAAAAATTATTAAGAGTTACAAAAAAAAACAGGAAATTGTGGAGAGTCGTGATCACCTATGTCCTGAAGGAACACGATACAGAAAGATGATGAAGGGATCACATAAAAAATATGGAATCAGAAATCTTTTAAAAATTAATATGATTTAGCACCCCACCCACACGCACAAACCTTCAAGTTTGTATCTACCTAAAACAGATTGATTTTGCAACAGGTTGTCAGTCAGTCAAGTGATGCCTGTATGTCTATATAAATCTACACTAATAATTCTCATCCCAGAAAGATGAGCACAAATGAAAAGTGTAAAAAAAAAAAGAGTATTTGAAATTAAAACTGTTGTGGAGATGAACACACCTTTCCTGAATAGAACTTTGACTTGTTCAGATGTAACAGAGAGAGTTTGGGAACCATACACAAATATATATATATTTTTTAATTGAAATTGGAGTAGATTTGAACAGCGAAATTAGATCAGAACAAATTTTGTTTACTGATGGGAATCTGATCTAGCCCATTTGGAATTAGGTCATTAGGAAGACAAAGTAAGATGATAGAGATAATTTTTATCGGTTAAAATTTGAAATAGAGCTTTTCAATGTTGTATATATTTGTAGTAACATTCAAATTGATTAATTATAGATGTATGGTAAATATATAAGACTGTTTGGAAGACTTCTATTTTTATATGTTTGGCCAATGAATTTGTGCTATCATCAGAAGCGTTTTATTTCAACGAAATCTACATTCCAACAAAATACAATTCATGTTTAGAATATGAATGCTCAACTTCAACTGTTAATTTTTGTTAAAATAAAATTAATTTTTCTGACAACACTGATTCCTTGGTGAAACTTGTCAAAATAGTTTTCCAAATCGTCTTATATATTCGTCATTCTGTCAGATTCTTATCTAAATTTTACTTACAAAATTATGTAGAAATATCAGAGGCATAAAAAAGATACAAAAAGAAGTTCAACATAAATATGTCAAAATGACATAATGAGAAAAGGGGGCTTAGAAAATCTGATACTCACAGGACAGATTGAAGACAAGAGAGACAGAAGAAAACAGCACATTACATTCAGGAGTTTAACATAAATATGTCAAAATGACATCTACCAAGAGAAAAGTCAAAAATAAAATCGAGAATAAGGTTAAAAATTTTGAATGTAGTAAAAAAAAGGGGGAAATTTTCGAGTTTGTATCCACCTAAAAACCGATTGACTTTGCAACAGGTTGTCAGTCAGTCAAGAGAAGCCTGTATGTCTATATGAATCTACAGTAATAAGTCTCATCCCAGAAACATAAGTACAAATGAAAAGCGTAAAAAATAAAGAGTATTTGAAATTGAAACTGTTGTGGTGATGAACCCACCTCTCCCGAATGGGAGTTTGACTCGTTCAGATACATATAGACTTTTGAATTATCAGCAAAAGGAAAGAAAAAGTAGAGAGAGATCTAACATATCTGCTTACTACTTATTTCAGCAAGACTACGTCAGCTCCAAGCGACATTCTACATCTTGATGGTGTTATCTTTATTCAGTACAATGAAGACAGAACATTTAACCTCTTCAAATCTTCGGTCAGTCAGTCGTTATCTATTTGACATACCCTATATAGAAACTTTAATCCCAACTTCCCACTGTTACGTTCATATCACGCACCTCATTCAGTAAACCACTGCCTTGGCTAGCTCTTGAGCCTTGTAACCGTCAAAACATATCTGTATCGTAATGACCGTTGGGTATTTTGTGCCATGAAATGATGCAAAATATGAATATATTTTAATTTCGTTGTAAACGCATGGATTTATTTCATATGCATTCTCATTGTGCCTAGTGCTTACGGCCACATCGCGTTGAAACATCTGTTCCCGTACGATCACCGAAGTTAAGCAACGTTGAATCTGGTCACTATCTAGATAGCTGACCACTTGGGAATATCGGTTGCTCTAAGCTTGGATGCGCAGATACTGTAATGGATAATGGCTTGGAATTGTTAATCAGAGAGCCGGGTTCCAATTCCGGTTGGGTTCGTTATATTTACTTACGCGCAAATACTGTTGGGAAAGGTATGAATCCACTTCTTGTCCCTCCAGCTACGGGTTAAGTAGTAAGACTTGTATCAATAAATCATTATTATCTAAGAAAAATTCTTTACAATCTAAAAATATTTTCTGGCTTTAAATAACCCGCAAAAGGTTGTTAAGCCGTAATAAACTAATCAAACAAAATAAATATTTGGGCTTGGTATTAACCTTTATTTTTTTAAACATATTAACAACCAACAACGAGTTATTTACACTATTTTCATTATTCGGACTATAGTCCTCATAGTTAATGTCATATTCCCCAAGGATATATAGCTCAGCGGATAAAACCATTGGCTGAAGTAATCCAGTGACTTGACTCAAAGAGTTGTGAATTCAATACCTGGCTACACCAGAGGTGGGCAAAAACTTGGTGAGTTGAGTTACTAAAGGAAAACAACTGAAACGGAGATATCCTGAAAATGTATGGCTTGTCATGTGGAACTAGAACAATCTACTCCAGCGGACTAAATAAAGGTTTCGCTGAGAAATTCCAACGTATATCGCCTGACGAAGACCGAAGCGTGAAATTGCCGAAACATGGTGAGTGTGACAATAAAGATGTGGACAACAGTCCGAACACTGTAAATAGTTACAATACCTCATCTCAGATATATATATATATATATATATATATATATATATATATATATATATATATATAGACAGTATTAGTGGTGAATATACACATACATATGCAATTATATATACACATACATATATGTATAAAAATAATTCCAAGAGGATATGATCCAGGTAGAACTCGATGTCCAGGACAGAGTAAGGATATAATAAAAAGACTTAAACACTAATATTCCATGGTCATAATTTATTCCATTGGAATCGTAAGAACGATCCAATTCATCAGACCTACAGATTCAAAATGAAAACGGAACAACGACTCCGGGAAAAATTGGTGAGAGTATGTGTGATAGTGTGGGGGGACCCGTGATCTATATAGAGGGGTAATAGACGAGAGAGACAGGGAGATATATATATATATATATATATATATATATATATATATATATATATATATATATATATATATATATATATATATATATATACATATATGTGAAGAAATATAGCCTTAAAGTGTGCTATATTTATGGGATAAAGTGCTCAATATCAGAGATATTGCACTAGCATGAAACAGACTGTCGCCTCTAAGTGTTGACTTCTATGTTCACTTATATATATATATATATATATATATATATATATATATATATATATATATATAGCTTGGCAGTTTTATTATGACGCCGACTGTAAGTTATCTCGTGCCAAGAGCAGTCTATTCGTAGTGATATTTTTAGAGTGAAAAAGCTTCAGTAGAAGCTATAAATCAACTCATATTTTTTTTATTTCCTAAGTTGGCTATTTTGGCTAAGTTGACGTTTGAAGTCAGATTTCGTAATTGAACTCTGCAAGTCAACGTGTGAATTTATAGTAACTACGACTGCCACTCTTTAGTATCAAATACAAGGTCAGGCACAATTATATTATTTCCCTTATATGCTATTTATTTGATCGTTTAGTAAATTTTTTTTTTAAATTTTGACCGCGGTTCGATTATTTTTTTCCGGGAATCAAAAATTCTCCGCTCATTTCGCAAGTTGAATAATTCCCACCGGCATGACTATACAAGACAGGCGACACATTTATATGCAGCAAAAGAATAATATTTAATTCTACTACTAAGTTAAGAAAATTTAGCGGTGAATACCGTTCGGGAAAATAAAGAATACAGCAGTGTACGCAGTTGCGTATCAAATACAACTACAAGCGCTATTAAATTATTTCTCTCAATTCTTTCCCCTGCTTCAAGACATGGTACGACGCGCTTATTAGGTTTCAAATGACTTTGCCCGCGACACGTGTATTTCGTTGCAAAAATAGAACAATACCCGCTCACTTTATAGCGATTTACTAGGCGTAGTTTAAATACATCATTCGGCTGACAGTATGGATCATTCGGTGAGGAACGAACTCGCTACCCAATCGTCGGTGTTGCACCACGCCGAAGCGCACAAAAGAATTTTAATATAGGAATGCATTGCTAATGATTTTTTTATTATAGGAAGTGCGCTGGAAATAATGTTCTTTATTGGAAATTCACTGAAAATGAATGACTTGTAAAACGTTTTTAATGTATGAAAAGAAATATGACAGTGGACCTGAAAACCTTAATGTCCTGAAAAAAATTATTTTAAATTTCAACTGACAGTAAGTGATTTAGCGAGACAAACTTGCTAACCATAGCACCACGTCAAGATACCCTCCCCGCTTACTTTATAAGTTGGAAAATTCCCACCGACACAACTAATCTAGACAGCACTTTATTTAGTACAAGAGGGTCGTATAGTGAATTTCCAAGCATTGATTAGATGTGGCACAAGGCCGAAAGTAGGGGGGCACACGGTGAGGATCGAACTCACTACTCTGTCGTAATTGTTCTAGTGAGAAGCTTGTTAAACATTACACCGCCCCGAGGTACCCAATAATTATTTTCTAAGCGTAGCTGAGATGTGGCACAAAGCCGAATAGTATGGGGCACCTAGTGAGGATCGAACTCACTTTTCAGTCGTAAATGAACAAGCTTGCTAACCATTACACCACGCTGAAATGTCCGCAAAAGGGTCGTATATCGAATTAAATATTCTCGCAATCTCTGTGTGTATGCGTGTGCATGCGCGTGTGTGCGCGTGCGTGTTTGAGTATGCGTATGTGCACGTTTAAATACATGTAAGTTTTAGTATGAATGTGTGTGTGTGTGTGTGCGCGCGCGCGCATATACGTATGTATGTGTGTACGTGTGTCTTTGGAACGGTGACAGAGATAGACTATGAGAAAGATCCATTTTTACACAGGTCTCTGTTGGGTAGAGATTTATGGAGGTTGGACGTATTTGCTAAAGGCTGAAGATGTCAGTGAAGAGAAAGGAAGCTTCATCATGACATTAGCGCGCAAAAACCTTCCGTTTTATGTGTTTGAGGCTGAGTTATTTTCAGTATTTTCACTTCTCTTAATCCCTGGGAGAATTAAAAAACGAAGAAGAAAAAAAAAGAAAAAAAGACGGTTACAAGGAAAGCAAAAAGTGTTACCACTTTGTACGTTGCAAATTATTTTGCCATTTAGATTCGGGTAAGCGTTTTATGGATACGAGATCGGGGAAGCGAGAGATAGAAAAGAGAGAGAAAGAGAGAGAAGAAGAGAAAGAGAGAGAAAGAGAAAGATATTTAAAAAGAAAAAGGAGGAAGAATAGAGTCCGTCACTACAGCGGTTTGCTTAACAGTACATTGGGTGTGTAAGAGGCAGCAGACAACAACACAGAGAGATAGAGAAAGTTTCTCACTACTGAATTCGTTTACCCACCCATCTTTTAAATATTTGAAGCTCTATACACGTATGTCACCCATCCACTAGAGAGAGAGAGGGGGAGAGAGAGAAAGAGAGAGAAGATGATATAAATGTGGTGAGAAAGAGATAGACAGTAAGAGAGAAGATAATATAAAATAGATGTGAAAGAGAAAGAAAGAGAGATAATGATATAAGTAATGTGTCGGGGAGAGAGAGAAAGAGATAAGATGATATAAAAGAAGTGAGAAAGAGAAAGATATAAGATGATATAAAGAATGTACTGGGAGAGAGAGAGAGAGAGAGAGAAAGAGAGAAAATGATATGAAGAATGTACTGGGAGAGAGAAAGAGAGAAGATGATATAAAAATGTGTGTGTGAGAGAGAGAGGGGAGAACGAGAGAATATGATGTAAAGAATGAGCGTATGAGAGAGAGACAGAGAGAGAGAGAATATCATATAAATTATGTGTGGGGGAGAGAGAGATAAACAGAAATGATTATATAAAAACGTGTGCGTGAGAGAGAGAGAGAGAAAGAGAGAGAGAGTGAGAAGATGATATAAAGAATGTGTTTGAGAGAGAGAGAGAGAGTAAGAGAGATGATGATATAAATAATGTGTGTATGTGAGAGAGAAAGAGAGATGATGATATAAAAGTGTATATGTGTGAGAAAAGTAGAGAGGGAGAGAAAGAAAGAAGAAGATATAATGTGTGTATTAGAGAGAGAGAGAAAGAGAAAAGATAATATAAAGAATGTTCGAGAGAGAGAGAGAGAAAGAGGGAAGATGATATAAAGAGTGTGTGGAAGATAGAGAGAGAGAGAGAGAGAGAGAGTAAAAATGATAAAAAAAAGAATGTGTGTGAGAAAGAGAGGGAAGATGATATAAAATGTCTGTGTTTGTGTGAGAGAGAGAGGGTGGAAGAGAGATGACATAAAGAATATGTGTTTGAGAGAGAGAGAGAGAGAGAGAGAGAAAGAAAGAGAAGATATGATATAAACAATGTGTGTGAGAAAGAGAGACGATGACATAAAACATGTGTGACTGAGAGAGAGTGAGATGATGATATAAAAAAGTGTGTGCATGAGAGAGAGAGAGAGAGAGAGAGAGAGAGAGAGAGAGAGATGACGACGATACTATTTACATTATTCGGACTATATTCCTCATCTTTGTCGCCATATTTATTACAACGTTTCGGCCGTTTTACGCTCCGGCCTTCTTCAGTTGGTTGGAATGTCGAACTGAACCCTTTATTTCGCTCACTGGGGTAGACTGTTCTAGTTCCACGTGCCGTGTTTAATGGATGTCAGTTATCACTGATAATAGTCTGAATAATGTAAATAGTGTACATAATACCTCATCTCAGAAATATAGACAGATACAGAGATGACGAAGATGTAAAGAATATGAGGGAGAGAGATAGAGAAAATAATATAAAGAATTTGTGTGTGTGTGTGTGTGAGAGAGAGAGAGAGAGAGAGAGAGAGAGAGAGAGAGAGAGAGAGAGAGAGAGAGAGAGAGAGAGAGAGAGAGAGATGTCACGTCGGTTTAGAACCTGAATTGACTAAAACCAGGAACTCCTTGGCAGAAGGATTCAAAAAGTTACGTAACTAATTACTTACAACCTGCTAAATTTTAAGGAACACCAATTTGCGGGGATTTTCAATCAAACCCACGCGACGCTAAGTGTTAAATATATTTCCTTTCGTTCATCGAATCAAATTTGATAAAGTTATATTTGTACCGAGACGGATAGGCAAAGTGACTGGGCCTGATCTGGCATCTCGTCTACATGTCGTCGCCTCCCTCTGTAATTTCTACAAATACTTTTACGGTAACGGCCCCGACGAGCTACTTTCGTTAGTTCCCGGACTGCGTGAATTTAAACGTGCAACTAGCCTGGTATCTCGGTCCCACCCTGTAACTGTCGAAACAGTTAAATGTAGCAGTCTCTTCTACTCCAATAGCTTCATGTCTCGCACTTCCCGTCTGTGGAATTCCCTTCCAGTTACTTGTTTCCCTGGTAGATATAATCTCCAACTATTCAAATTCTCCAGAGGCCTTGATCTTTTCCCTCTCATTCGCTTCATCCTTTCCGCTATCAAACCTCTTTACTCTTGCTCCCACTCTTTATAAGCCCTTCGGTTCTAGTGGCATCCCGCCTTGCTTGGGGTGAAATGCTTAAAAAAAATGTCCTCATCTTTGTTGTTATTATTACGAGCTGCTTTCGCTGGTTCCTAGGCCTCCTGAATTTAAACGTCCTACGAGACTAGCATACCGTTCCCACCCCTTCACCGTTGAAACTGTTAGATGTAGACGTCTCTTCTACTCCAATAGCTTCATGTCTCGCACATCTCGCCTGTGGAACTCCCTTCCTTATTCCTGTTTCCCTGACAAATACAATCTCCAACTATTTAAGTGTAACGTCAATCGACATCTCCAGTTGCCTTGATCTATCCACTTCCCTTCTCCACATCCTTTCACCTTTCATTCCTATCTGCTCTCGCTCCAAATTTTCTGTAACCCCCTTGCCTTGATCGATCCACTATCTTTCTCCACATCCTCTCCTTTACCACTCCTACCTGCTCTTCCTCCAAACCTTCTGTAACCCCTTGCGTGCTACTGGCTTCCAGCCTTGCTTGGGGTGATAAGCTTAAAAAAAAAATTAAAAAAAAATTTAGTTGTGACGTCCGGCCTTTCTCAGGTGTATATTGATCTGGGTCACCTAATTCTGAACTGGACCCTATATTTAATTGATGGGGGTAGACTGACTCGTTCCACTACACATGTCGTTTCGTTCAGTGGTTCTCAAACTTTGTGGGGTGGGGAGGATCACTATTACTCTTAATTTTTTTTCAGGGATCCCCATAAACATTCGATGTAAAACAAGTTTATTATATTTTTTACTAATAGATAAGTTTAGGAATTTATTATAGAAATAAGAAAAAAAAAATGATTATTTCGAAGTAAAACTAATTTAATGAAAATAAACCTGTATTTAACAACCATATTCTATGAAACATTTATCTACACTAGTAACAGAACTCATAATAAACCATTTTAAAATGATCCCCTATGGAACCCAATAATGTTACATGCACCCCCTTGCTTGAGAAAAAAAACTCGTGTAGTTATTATTTTTAGTACTGCTCAGTTATTGCTCGCCCGTTTCCACTGAGCCCAAGTATACACTGCCCGAACCAGTGATTGAAATTACAACCACATACACACAGCTGAGGAAGGCTGTAAAGCATAACAGCCGAAACGCTGTGATAACAACAAAAAACAAGGACAATATTCCAAAAATAAACAGAGAAAATAATGATAATTCCTCATCCGATTAATTCAGACAGAAATTATCGACAAAATTGTTTCTTCCTTTTTTGCTAATAAACCGCGCTTCATTGTTATTTTAAACTGTTTGTGGGAATAGCAAAAAAAAAAAAAATGAAAAAATAAATAAAATAAAAACAGCCAATTTTGTTTAGTAAAGTGTATTTGAATTAAGGGGCGAGCCACACCCATTCTGCCAATGCCCCGGCATGGTCTCTTTTGTCACAATGGTTGCCCTATTATATATGATTTCGTGATCACATGAAGGAAACGCCCAGAACTATTACCTCGTCCCTGAAACAACGACTAGGGCTTCGGCTCATCTGATAAGAATGCAGGATTCCCAGCCGTAGAGTTTTGAGTTATTTTTTTTTAATGACACTGTCGTATAACCACGTACTCACAAGCATATGAAAAACTCGCGTTTCAGTCATAGACGGAAACACACCAATTCATTGGATTAAACGTGCGTATATATATATATATATATATTGTGTGTATTTAGGCAGCATTTTTTCATTAATACATGTCTCATTAAATAACTATATGAGATAATGTTATTAAGATTATCAGACTATATGAAAAAAACTTACATAAAATATATAGACAACGCTTATCTATATTATTTAATGAGACATGTATTAATGAATATATATATATATATATATATATATATATATATATATATATATATATATATAATAATAATAATAATAATAAATGTACATTTTTACTCATCGGTAATACAATTCAGAGTTACATGCATTTATTATTAATAGAAATTATAGCTCTGTTATTGCACATCGAGAAAAAATACGTGAAAATTACGAGGATTTACCGTGTTTTTTCCATGATAGCCAAACTGCGAAAACGCTTACAATAGATAACTAGATCTACTATAAGGAATAAAAGTCGAATTTCTCAAGTCGGTTCACCAGATAAGTCACACGGGTATTTCTAATATAAGAATAATAACCATAATAATAATATGAAGTCAAATTTTATTTAATACTATAATAATATAATAAGTAGATGATAATATATATATATATATATATATATATATATATATATATATATATATATATATATATATATATATATATATATTAATCGTTTCGCCCCAAGCAAGGCAAAGGTGCGACTAGGAGTGAAAGAGCTGAGATGAATTTACTGAGGGGAAGTGAGGAAAAGGACAATAAAGAAACGGATCAGGAATATAGAAGATGGCGGTTAACGTTGCATTTCAATTTTGGAAGAGTTTAGTTACCAAGGAAGAATGAATCGCAACTGTCTTCTACAAACAAGAAGTGCGAGAAAAGAAACTATTAGAATAGAACCGACGGTTGCATATGGCTAATTCAGCAGACAAGCGGTAAGATCCTTTTGCCAATCTAGTAGCCTGGTTAAATTCGTGCAAACGAGGCTCTAAAGAGAACATCGGAACAATGACACTTAAAATATTAGCAGAAAAGACAGAAGGAAGCCACGGCCTGTCGATGGGAAAGTGACTGAAATCCATATATATATATATATATATATATATATATATATATATATAACGTAAATCATTCATACGAAAAACAAATAATGAAGCTAATTATATAGCAAGAATCACTCTCCCAAACAATATTTAATAATAAAATACAATTAACCTCGAATCCGTTAATGAATGGTATGATCCTTGTTTATAAATTCCGGTTTAACAGGTCTTATTTTTGCTACTAGCTTAGCTTTCAATCGTTTCATACGATCATCATCAGGTAGGGAATTAGGTAAGTTTTTTAAATCCAGGTAATAATAGGACATCGAAAGAAGTGTTTTTTATAAATGTGATATTGTTAACTGTAAGAATACTTTTAGAGCGTGCAGTCACGACGCTGAGGTTGAATTTTTTTTTTATTTTAAAATTGTGCGTTCTTGTACTGTAGAAGTAGGCTTTTTTAGTAAAGGTGGCATGAACTAAATTGTTCAATAATTAGAGTAATGTCACAGTTATTATCAGAAATTCGCACGTAGGATCGGTTATTTTAATTGATATATATATATATATATATATATATATATATATATATATATATATATATATATATATATATATTGAATAATTTTAAAGATATTTTTATATAATTTTTAAAAAAAATTAGTTTATCTCGCTTAGTTTTAAAAAAGCGCTAGAAATTATTAAACGTAATTAGATATGAATAAGTTTCTTAATATCTGCCTATATCACTGAGATGAGGTATTATGATTACTTGCCTTATTTACATTACTCGGACTGTTATCCTGATCTTCATTGCCATATTCACAAGGAACATGACCCAGTGGATAAAGACGTTAGTTTGATCCAGTGACTAGACCCAAAGGAGTTTTGAGTGAACTAAAAAACTTGGAGAGCTGATTTACAGGGCAATAACTGAGACACCCGGAAGAGGCATGGCACGTGGAACTTGAACAATCTACCCCGGTGGACGAAATAATGGTTTTCTTGGTGTTATCATTTTTAATGGTGTACTTTTAGCTTGAAACATGTTCGAAATTAATACAGATTAAATGATATAATTTTTTTTATTAAAGCATGATATGTTTTGTCTACAATTAGAATATTTGAATTTTCAATTGTTGGAGAGAACTCTCGAGATTTACCCATGCAAGTTTAGAAAATTTAAAATTTAGCGCAAAGAAATAACTTTTTATAAAATAATAAAATATAGCTTGTATAATTGTTAGAATCATTCTTGTCTGGATACTCTCTGGTAAGAAATCATGAAACTCCGAATCGACATCCCATAAATACCGTGAACGTAAATTACTTCGGATACGATAACATATATATATATATATATATATATATATATATATATATATATATATATATATATATATATATATACGTATGTATGTATGTATTATTATTATTATTATTATTTTAAAAGATCTCTCAAACAAACAAATCACACTATCATGTAATTTGTTTGTAGGTCTTGAAAATTGAGAGCTGCTGTTTTTTAGAACTCTCATGAAATAAAAATTATTATTTATGGGATTTTAAGTTTTTGATATTCTTTAATTAATAATAATTTCACTCTGTCTTTTGACATAGAGCTCTCCATGGATCTATATCCTCCTGAAAATTCCTTATGGATTACGATATTGTATCATTACTTTATATATATATATATATATATATATATATATATATATATATATATATATATCAGCTGGCAAAAATCTAGCAGTATAATTGAAAATCTGTGTAATGTAATGTATTTATTAAATGAAATAATGTTTCAGTGAATGACAATATATCATTTAGAAAATTTTATTGATCTACTTAAGGAAGAAGGTGTCAAGCAAATTTCCTCCAGTTGCTGATTTGCAATACGCGACTTTTCCAATTATGCCATGATTTGTTGCCTAGACTATTTATATGATAAATATCTGATGCATTTCCGAAAACTTTGACGTATTTCGTTATCATAAAAGGTTGACGTTTCAGGCGGCGCCAGTTCATTGGCGAAACATGTCAATTTAGACGTTTGCCAGATTGAATGATATATTCTCCTTTCCGTTGTATTCTTATCCAACTTTCTTTACCGTATATTTCCGCGTATAAGGCGACATTTAGATACGATGAGGTAAAGACAATATAGCAAATTTTGATGAATTTATCCCATACCTGTAGTATAAGACGAGTGCTTACTGTTGATAAAAAGATGACGTCATTGGAAATGTTGTTACTTATTGTATCCTTAGTAATTCAAAATAAACGAAATAACAAAACCGATTCTATATCGTTTTCCCTACACGCGTCCCCTAAAAGGGAAAACCATTGTTTTGTTTACGTTTCATCACGTGATCTCTTACGAATACTGCTTCCGCTTCCTCTTCTTATCCGATATCTAAACTGTATTAATGGCAATTTAATTATACTTCATCGACAATCACAAAATACCGCTAATAAGAGTACGATAATGTAAGATAATATTACATTCCGCTTTCAACGTATTTTCTTTTTATTCAGTCTCTTCCTAAATTCCTTCTAAGCCAGTTGAAATTTCTTGTTAACTTATGACGCATATCAATCATGGAAGCATCAGAAAAACGACGAATGTCTGAAGTGAGGTTTAAAATTGGCGTAATTAACACTACCATGATGTTTATTGAAAGTTTAGCGAAGGTTGCTGTGAACGCAATCATAACTCGATGTTTACATTTTCTCAGCTGAACTTGCGTGGATACAAATTGATTTCATTGATATGAAATTACTGTTCGAATAGGCAATTTATTATGAAGTTATTCCAGTAATATATAAGGCAGAAATGGTTTTATTACTTTTATTATCAGTTTACTTGATAATGGGAATCTTTTCATGTATGTTAATGATTATCGCACCGAGGCCGAGGTTAACTTACTGATAAACATCACTCAGGATTTAAGGTTTCTTTTTTAGATTTGTAGTATAAGACGACCCCCATTTTTTAAGCTTGATTTTGGGGATATAAAGGTAATATACGTGTACATATATATATATTGTTGTAGCATTCATACGGACGATAATGGGTATGTCCTCATTCACATAAATATAGTGGTAAATACTGTATGTTGGTCTGCAGTTGGAGATTTGTCTCCAGCTGTGCTGGTCAAACTCTCTACCTCCGGGCAGAGAGGATCCGCAGACGAGGCTATGTCGAAGGGCAGAGTCTCGTCTCGGCAAACAGCTACTCGACCCCGTTTTATATGGGGTCTACGAGCATTTTTGGCCGAGCCCACGGACTCAGATACCCCACATTAAATTCGGCCTTGTGCTACATCTGATCGCCTGTGGCGATTGGTAGTTATCCTGCTATTCGAGATTCGTCTTCAGCTGTGCTGATCAAACTCCCTGCCTCCGGGCTGAGAGAATACCCAGACGAGTCTATGTCGAAGGGCAGAGTCTCGTCTCGGGAAAAAGCTACCCGGAGAAATTTTGGCCGAGCCCACGGGCTCGGATACCCGCCACATTAAATTCGACCTTGTGCCACATCTGACCGTGTAGCCGCGTTCAGCCATCGGCCATTATTGGCCTTGTTTGACTACAGTCACTGCGGAACATTTTGCACGCGGAAGTTTAATTAACGGCCTTTTTACTGCTCTTAACTGACCATACTCGTCTAAATTACTGCGCACTTAAGCTGTGTCGGAAAGCGATGACAAGTGTGTTTTTTTTTTAATAGTAAACCCCTTTTTCTGTGTAGAAAAGTAATGACAACTGTTGTAAAGCTTTTATTTTAAATTAAAAATAAAACAAATAATAATTAATGAGCAAACTTTGTAAAGAACATGAATATTTACAAAATAAAATTACAAAAAAAAATGCTAGAAAGGAAATAGTAATTAATGAGCAAAGTTCGCGTAAAGTTTTTCGCATTAATTATTATTTCGTCTTTAGCATATTTGTTTTTATTTTGTAATTTTATTTTGTAGATAACGAACTTTGTAAAGAGCAGGATTATCTACAAAATAAAATTACAAAATAAAAACCAATATGGTACAAACGAAATAATAATTAATGCGCAAACATTGTAAAGAGCATGATTTTTTATTTACAAAATAAAAAAATGCTAGGAAGGAGCATTTCTTTTGATTTTGTAAATAATCATGCTCTTTTCAAAGTTCGTGCAAACTTTGCGCATTAACTATCACTTGTTTTATTTTTAATTTAAAACAAAAGCTTTATTTTGTTATTTAATTTGTTTTTTTTTAATTTAAAAAGAAAGATTTACTATAAAAAAAACAACAGTTGGAAAAAAAAACAACACTTGTCATCGCTTTCCGACATAACTTAAGTGCGCAGTAATTTAGACGAGTAAGATCTGTTAAGAGCAGTAAAAAGGCCGTTAATTAAACTTCCGCGCGCAAAATGTTCCGCGGTGAATGTAGTTAAATAAGGCCAGGAATGGCCGACGGCTGAACGCGATTGAGTCCGAAATTTTATTGTCGATAACTCCAAAACAGTAGATTTTATCAAAATTTAATTGTTAATTCGAGTTCAGCAATGTACATTTACATGGAAATATGACGATTTGGAAAAATTTTAATAGATATTTAGCGCGGAGCTTAAAAAGCAAATTTACTGATTCTTTTTCCTTAAATTTTTTATGAAATTGAATTCACAATTTTTCCTAAGCTTTATCGCTCTTCCCAGAGAGTTTTTCTTCCGAAACCTTTGTTTTAAGTAATGTGGAAAGTCAACAACTTGATTATATAATTATTTCCCTTTGTGTAAGATGTGTTGATCTTTTTAGTTGCTACTATATTACACTTAAGTTGTGACAATTATTTTATATTTTTACCGCCTTTTCAAAGTTTCATAATATTTGCAAGGTTATTTAAGCTCCAAAAAGTATATGTTGTAACTAACGGTTATAATTACAGAACGTGCGCCAACTTTATACAGGCAAATGTTTTCAGTAAAACTGGCGACAACTTTAGAAAACTTCGATCAATAGGAAATGTAAGGTCCATGTTATGAAACTAGTTTTAGGGTTAGTTCGCCCATTAATTTTGTGAGGTGTTTATTTCCTCCCTAAGAAACAGTCTGCCCAACAATCGAGCCAACATTACAAAGTTAACCTTTGCTAGTAAATTTCCATCCGCCCATGTAAACCTTCCACTTCATAATGCTCCTCAAGTCGTGTTATGGTCAAACGAACAACCCATTCACTTCATCAAATGAATGTCTTTGAAGCCCATTTTATTCAGATATTCATTTTTTTTGCCAATCAGATACAGATTTTTGTGTAGGTAGCCATCGTATTTATGAAAACGTTTGGACTTGAAATATGGCTCCACGTATGCCTTCAAACATCAGTAATTGTCAGAGAAGGCATCTTAACACCATCTGGAAATCACCATTAGCCCACAACTTTTCCACGTATAATCCAACCCCAAATCATCAAAGGATCTCTCCATTGTTGAAGTTTCAGTCTGTGATGATAGGTTCTGCCAAGAAGCACCCACGCTTTGATCCGTCCCTTCTACCCATCGGGCGTAGCGTATCATTCGTCGGCGAAATGAATTGTTGAAATGTCAAAGTGTATTTTGCTGATCAATTTATTTGATTTTCCTAAAGGATGTCTTTTAGATTTAGTCGAGGGATTGGCCTCACGTGTTTTACACTTGATTTAAGATCTATGGAGGCACGGTGAAGAAATGGATTGCGGCTCGGATTGGGGAATCGGAGAGCCGATATCGAATTCCAGTCGAGTTCATTATATTCACTTACGTGCTAATACCCTTCGGAAAGGTTTGAATCCATCTCATCTTACCCACAGCTATGGGTAAAATAGCAAGACAGACTAGGTTCTAGAGCCTCGAATGGCAACCGGTTTAAGAGAAAGATAAAATCAGAATTAACCCCCCCAAAAAAAACAAACCCAAATATGGGTAAATATTAGAAGAGCCTAGGCTCTGTAGCTATGGTTGGCAACTAGTCAAGGAGAAGGAAAATTCTGAATTCAAATCCGGAGCCGGAGGCCCTAAGACAGTCTGATCATTTTCGTTCTGGCAAGTCCTGGGTGCCAAGCTATATTGACCTCTGTATTTTCCCTTGGACAATATCGGCGTGGAGAGGGTGGACATGCTGTATGGACAATTGCGGATCTCTCATAAAAAAAAACTGACTAGGCCTGCACCATAGGATGGTTATAACTCTTCGGGTGCAGATCTATGGTTTCTCGAGACTAACGATGCCATACAATAATAAGACGTAACATTTTGTGTTTTTCGACTCTTCCTCGATGCCTACCGACCCCAAAAGTTCACACATTCAAAAAACGAATTTTTAATAACCTCTCTCTAGATATACATAACACAAATCAGAGAGATAAATCACTCAACTTGTCCTATCAGAATTGATCAATGTCGTCTAGGATCGTCAATGAACTTCTTCAAAGTTCGGTTTCTCCTGTTCATCGTTTTTACTTTCTGAAAACTACCAAGATATTAAACAACTGTATATAAAATTCTATGACTTCAGTTAGTCCGTCCATCGCACCATTTAAAACAGCAGTACACTGACTGATCGAACCAAACTTTACGGAGAAGTGTAAATAGGCAAGAGGGTACAATGTACAGTTGCTTTTACTAGGATGTGTAAAAACCGCGAAGTAGGGTTTTTGGCAAAGTATGTTTCCAAACAAATCAGCTTATTCAAATTTCTTCGATTGGTTTACGAAATTGAACGAAACGTAGAGTTTTAACCTCAGTCAGTCAGTTATGTGCCATGCGTGATACACGCTTAGGCGATCATGTATCTTTCGATACATGTCTGACGAGGCAGATTTTTTACCGCAGTAGGTTGCCATTTCTTTCTGCGGTAGACAGGTTGCCATCCAAGGGTATAGAACATAGTCTGTCCTGTTATTTACCAATGGCTGGGGGAGGTGGAGAAAAAGAGGATTCGTACCTTTCCTAAGGGTATTAGGACGTAAGTGAATACAATGGATTCGACTGGAATTCGAAGTCGGCATATATATACAATGAATCAGTCAGCTATGTGCCATGCGTGATACACGCTTAGGCGATCATGTATCTTTCGATACATGTCTGACGAGACATATTTTTTCCCCCGCAGTAGTTTGCCATTTCTTTCTGCGGTAGACCAGTTGCTATCCAAGACTATAGAACCCAGTCTGTCCTTCTATTTATCCATAGCTGGGGGAGAAGAAGATGATGCATACCTTTTCCAAGGGTGTTACCACGTAAGTGAATGTAATGGATTCGGCTGGAATTTGAACTCGGCTCTTCGATTCCACAATCCGAGCCGCTGTCCATTACTCCAACATGCCTCAACCTCAACAATTTTCAATGCGTCAGCGTGTTGCAAAAAAAAAAAAAAAAAATTCCAGTTATTAAAATTTCTCCTCAAATCTTCTTTAAGAAACATTTACATCTCAAAACGGAAACCGTAGCTAATAATTTAAAACTTTGCATTTCAGGATATTTCATACAAATAACTGCCGTTTGTTTGCACCTGCGCGGAACAAACTGAATTTCGTCCTAACTTCGCAGATTGTTGCTGCCATCAATCTGAAAATAAACCTTTCCATTCAAATATGTATTTATTTTATATATCGATAAAACGTGAAGTGACTAATAATTTGAGACGCAGTTTTTTGCAAGATTAGTATCCTTCTCAGGCACACGTTAATAATTACCATATTGAAAACTTTTGAGAGAAACGTCTTGATTCACTTTTGGAATATTTATTAGATTAAATTCCAAGAGGAAGTATTTCACACCAGAATACAAAATCAACATTGGAATCACATTTATATGAAAATTAATTGTCTGAATTTATTAAATGAAACATTCTCATTATTAATTTTGAAAGTCAGTTTTCATTTTCTTTTTTGCGGAATTTTATTACAACACTCATACTTTTCATTGATTTATTTATTGCATTCTGAAGTTATTAAGCAAGCGCTATTGAAATAAAGAAGAAGCCTCTGACGTGACTGGAACTAACATCCTGTATAATTAAGAGATGCTCTAGCACAGTATGACTAAATTCGAATGACATCTGCTGGTCGACCTCTGTAATCTAATCTATATGGCTCTATGACAGTCAAGTATCCATAATCGCGAGTTCAAATCTCACCAGAGGATGATACTTTACTTTTTGATCTTTCTTCTCCTGTTGTAGGACGAGAGAAAACGCAATATGAACGATACGATAAAAAAAAAACGAAAATCAATTAATAATGACATAAATAAATATTTTAGAATAATAAACCATTATGTTGAGCCATGAATAATTTTCGTTACACACGCACATATATATATATATATATATATATATATATATATATATATATATATATATATATGAAAATTTCTCAGAGTTAAACTGTAGAAAAGACAATATTTATAAATATAAATGACAATAGGAAAACTGTAGTAGTTGCCGACTCGTTTCGTCCAATGTGAACTTTCTCAAAGCAAAAAAAAAAAAAAATGAATTTATTTAAACAAAGTAACTAATAATAACAAAAACAAAATGTCCTTAGCAACTGGAAGAATTTAGAGAACGCTATGTCCATACTGTTAACTGAAAATTACGTCA
>OZ038481.1:34375819-34390819 GCA_964036315.1 Acanthosepion esculentum | reverse complement strand
GTACGATCACCGAAGTTAAGCAACGTTGAGCCTAGTGAGTATCTAGATGGGTGACCGCTTGGGTATACTAGGTGCTGTAATCTCGGATGTGCGGGTGATGCAATGGATAATGGCTCGGAGAGCCGAGTTCCAATTCCAGTTGGGTTCGTTATATTCACTTGAGCGCAAATATCCTTAAGAAAAGTATGAATCCACCCCTTCTCCCCACCTCAGCTATTGGTTAATTAGTAATAATTGTATCACTAAACGATTATTATTTTTTAAAAAAAGCTTAACATATATAAATATTCCCTGGCTTTAAATAACCTTCAAAGGGTTGATAAGCCGTAGAAAACGAATCAACCAATGTTTCTGATTTTGAATCTTGCACATTTACAAATCTACCATTCGTCCGTGCCGCCATATCAGGTTTGGTGCAACTGCCATTCATCTTGAAGTTCTTGACTGAAACCAAAGAAGGGTCTGTAATGTAATCCTGACCTGACATCTCGACTTCAGACCCTTTCACACCGTCGTGTTATGGCTTCCCTCTGTCTTTTTACATATATTTTCATAGCAACTACTCATGAGCTTTTTTTCCCCCTGATGGCCAGAATAAATAAATTTAAGCTTGATACTAAATTGACATCTAGGTCTGACTGTATAATGTTGAAATATAACCGCCACTTCTACCCTAACAGTTTCTTTTCTCGCACTTCCCACCTGCGGAAAATCCCTTCTGTTTACTTGCTTCCCTGATAATTACAATCTTAAAAAGTTTAAGTTTAACGTTAATCGCCATCGTCTGCCTTTCTTGAATCTCGTTCATCTTTCTTCAATCTTCCCTGTACGCATTGCTTTCACTTTCACTCACTGTAACTCCCTGCGTACTAAGGATATTTCCGCCTTCCTTGGGGCGAAATGATTATAAAGGAATTAAAAAAAAACTTTTTGGTTACATTTTACCCTAAGTCTTCTTCGTTACTTACGCGTTCCGTTCATGGTACTCCCAACATCCCTTGATAGAACCATGTTACTTTTGCTTTAGGTTTTCTCTTCATCCGTGAAGGGGTTGTCTAGCATTCACTGTCATATAAGAGGATCTATAATGCATAGAAATTAGTACTTTTTCTTTTTAATTTTCTAATTAAATGTGCCTTTGTCCTGATTACTTTGCATAGCATTTGGAATCCATCCTTTGCTAATCCATCCTTTGCTAATCCATCCTTTGCTAATCCATTCTTTGTTAATCCCTCCTTTGCTAATTCAATGCACATTCTGATTTCGCTATCGCATTTTCCATACGCTTTTAGTAATGAGAATTACTGCTAAGAATACGAGGAATTAATAATTAGTCGGCGAAGCTCGTTATCCCGAACCTACGCTAAAGATTATTGCCGTTAAGAAATAAAAGATTCAAATACCACATTTCGCTTTGTAATCAATCGGGTGAGAAACGGGATAATTAAAAAGTGCGTTTTTTTTTTTTTCGCACAAGAAATACTTATTAAATTCTGAATAAATCAGGATAAAAGATATTTTTTCTTAATTTGTAATACAAGAAACAATTGTCTAACTGGTCTCAGCTAACAGATTTGAATATGTAATCTGTCGTGCGTATATAAACGAACTTCAATGACATAAGATATGCAGATGACACCTTATTGTTGGCAGACACAGAAAGAAAACGTCTGTTACTTCTTGACAGTGTGTTAAATGAAAGAGAGAAGAAAGGACTAAAGATCAATTGTTAGAAGATAGAATGTATGATCATTAGTAAAGAGATAATCCAAAATAAGGGCTACAAATGGGAGATATTAGTACAGTGGTTCTCAGACTTTTTGAAGTCGGGGCGCCCTTGACATCCTACCATTAGGCGCAATATATAAAAATTTCGGAAAAATATGTTATAATGAAGGCAGATATTGCAAAAAAGATATAATGCAATTAAAATATAAAATAAAACATACATTAATTTTGTTCATTTTTGTGTTTATGAGAAACATGTGTCTGATGAGTTATTGCGATTTTTTCAATGTTTGTGCATATATTTGATAGGCAAACTCTCATTTCCTCGCCAATACATTGAAGACTTCCTCTCCCTTTCTCTACGTAATTGTGATGGGAGCAGAAAGCCTCATTCCCATAAATCTGAACGAGACAGGTACAGCAATATTGTAAAGTAAATATATTTATTTCTTATATCTGGACACATATTTCACTGGAATGCCAGGGCGCTCCTAGATATGTTCCAGGGCGCACCAGTGCGCCCAGGTGTATCGTTAGAGAACCAATGTGTTAGCATAAAGGTATAGAAATTGAACTGAAAACTGTTGTAACAGATAATGGGGTAAATACAGATGTCCGAAGGCGTATTGAAACAGCAAAAGATGCCTTCCAACAATGAAGCACAACATTAAGAAACAGAAAAAATATATTGGAAAGAAAGATAAGAGTGTTAAATGGCAATGTAACATCAACCCTCCTATGTCACAATGAATAATAAACAAATGTCTCTCAGATGAAAAAAATACTTCAGGAAACGGTGATGTTGATCTACAGAAGAATACTGAGAATACGATGGACGAATCAGTCAAGGTAGGTTATGCGTTGCCTATACACAGTCTCTCTTACATTCAAACTGTCCCGTGAGTATCAAATTTTCCAAGCCCTCTTTCCTTATTATGTGCACTACAAATTTCAACTGATGTTAATTATGTGCCTTTTTTTTGCATATTACATTGTTTTATTCGTTTAGTTTTTTATTTTCGTTCTCTTTAGTTTAATTATTCCGTTATCTTTATTGCTTTTACATTTGCCTGGGTGCAAATCTCTCAAGCTAGTAACTTTGAGCGGAGTCTCTTAAGAAAAAGAATTCTCATTTCATACTAGATTTCTTATAGGCGAATTAAATAAAAAAATGCCTTTATGTTTGCTCTCTCCCACTGTCTCCCACACGGCCATAGGTTTTGAAAGGTGATCAATGGAATGTGAGCTGATAGATAATTTCACTTTTTAATAGACGCTGACCTACCAAAAGTAGCTTTTTTTTTCATTTTAGAAGACAACGTAATTTAGTTTGTTAAAATCTAAACAACGTAATTAGTTTGTTAAAATCATTAAGCTAGAGAAAAAAAAAAGATCTAACGTCTCCGCTTAAACTCTGAAATTTCATTTGCATTTTTTGTTTTGTTTTGTTTTTTCTTTTCTTTTTTTTCTTTTCTTTTTCTTTTCTTTTCTTTTTTTCTTTTTTTTTCTTTTTTTTCTTTTTTTCGTTTCTTTTTTTTTCTTATTTTTTCTTTTCTTATTTTTTTCTTTTCTTATTTTTTTCTTCTTTTTTTCTTTTCTTTTCTTTTCTGTTTTTTCTTTTCTTTTTTTTCTTTTCTTTTTTTCTCAGTGGGCGTCGATGGGTTAACCTATCGTCCGGTTCACACTTAGGTATTTCTTAGGTATTTTGAACGGGTGTAGTTGTTTATCCATTGGTTGCTTCTAAAGTCTACTTCAGCTGTAATCATTCTAACGTCTCCGTCTGGACTCTGAAATTTTAATATATCGTTTTATTTTTTTTGCTAATTCCTGTTTGTTCTCTTTATCTTAAATAATCCGTTAGCGTTTTCAATTTTACACTTGCCGTCATTCACGTGTGCGGGCGCCATTCTGTTCAACTTGTCATTGGTGTTGTCACTCTTAAGAAAAAGTAATTTTCCTCTTATACTAGATTTCATATATGCGAGTTCGAGAAAAGTTATTTAAATCTGTTTTGATATCCTTTATTTCTGCAAATCTTCATTTTTTTCCCCCTCGCTGTTTGACCTCACCCTACTTCTCAAAGACGGCCATAGGCCTTCTTAAGGTACGTTAGCTTTGTTTGTTTTACGGTATATCAGCCTCTTAGGAGCATTCTTGTCCAAAGATGGTTCCTGCAACTCGGAAATCCGCACACGGATTGCCGCAGCCATGGCAACGATGGACAAATTGGCAAGAATATGGAGGAGCAAAATCAGCTTTCAAACAAAGTACAGACTGTACAAATCGCTGGTAGTCGCCATTCTCTTAAATGGATGCGAAACGTGACATTGTTGGCAGAAACAAAGAGAAAGATCCAAGCGTTTGAAAACAAATGCATGAGAAAACTCATTTGCATCTTCTTTTGGGAACATAAAAACAATGTGCTTGTGCGGAAAAACGTTGAATGTTTTGTGGATCGCCAATGTCAAACGGAGAAAATGTCGTAGTTTGGACACATCACAAGCAGGACAGCCTGTGCAAGGCCATCATGAATGGCACCGGTGAAGGTGAGCGTAGGAGAGGACGCCAACGCAAAAACTGGTGGGACAATCTCAAACAATGTACAGGTATGACTACACCAGAATTACTGATGTCTGCCGTTGATAGACCGCTGTAGAGGAGATTTAGTTTGGCTTCTGCATTCGCATACCCCCCACTACAATTACAAAAGTTAAGGGGATGATGATGATGATGATGATGATGATGATGATGAGGATGATGATGATGATGATGATGATGATATCAACCACAATGGGTTATTTAATGCCGACAAGATTTTTATTGTTGGTAATAATTGTTCCCCAAATGTATTGCTGGGAATAAAACCTATTTTGTTCACTTTCATAGTGCTTTGACACCAGTTTGGGGGTTAATTATTTGCCCATAGCTGGGATCCTAACAGTTGCTACCACGCCAGGCCAGGGTGGACCTGGCAACATCAGAAATTAAGAGATAATTCCACGCTTTTCAAAACCTCCTGATCAGAGTCATTGCTGTCGGGTGTAGTTTATCGTCATACCCATTACGCAGATGTAATTTATCGTCATACGGATACCTCGTTGCAGAGGTGCAGTCGGCGTATTCTGAAACCCCAGACGACTGGGCGACCATAGACTTTGGAGGGCAAGGAAATGTGGGATGATAGATGATTCCACTTCTTAATTTGCTATAGGTGGTGGAAATAGGCCTAGTTTACTGTCACATAACATTTTATAACTTACTTTTCTCAAAGAAGCATTATCCCTGGGGTTACCAAACCGCGGCTTTCGGGTCACATGCGGATCTTTGACCTTTAATATGCGGCTCGTGGAAATATTTTGGTTGAGTCCCTTTTTTTTAATCCTAGTTAATATAAAAAGTGGGAGGCACGGTGAATTAATGCATATCGGCTTGATTGAGGAATCGGAGAGCTGAGTTTGAATCCCAGTCGAATCCATTACATTCACATCACTTGGGAAAGGTATGTGTCCTATTCTTCTTACCTCAGCTATGGGCAAATAGCAGGACAGTTCGAGTTTTATAGCTCTAGATGGCAACTGGTCTACTGCAGAAAGAAATGGCAACCTACTGCGGGAAAAAAATCTGCCTCGTCAGTCATGTATCGAAAGATACATGATGGCCTATCCGTGTATCACGTATGGCACATAACTGAATGAATATAAAAAGCAAATAAGAAACATGTCAAGCTTTATAATTATTTACTCGGTACGAACTGAGAACCAACTGGGTTAAAACGTAAGTCTAATGTTCATAGTAAAAATATCTAAGAATTTAAATCTTAATTTTAATGCTAGCTATGTGTGAGGCATTGTTCTTTAGTGTTGAAGGAAGAAACGGTGGGAGATAGATTTCCGCTCAGCAAGTGTTACTGAGGAATGTCAGAAGGCCTAGATCATGGATAAGGGATTTAAAGATTTGAGAGCGCCAGAAGAGTCAGATTGGTCACATGTATATGAAACAAAAACGTACGTGTAAATTTTGTTCATGTCTTGCGACTCTCAAACATGTGAACTTTATTGTATGTGGCTCTTACAATATTATAAAGCGGATATGAATTAAGTTTCCCAATAAGCAACATTCAAAATCCGTCCTTCTGATTGGTTGAAAATAATATTGGGAATGTGATGTTTTTTTAAACCGTTTTTTTCTTCAGAAAATTCCTTTTTTTTAATTAACCTGAACCAGAATTTGTGTTGCTACAATCACTCTCAGAAGAGCAGTTTCTCAAAAAGTCTCCAGCCGAACGCCTTGTTGGTTGAAAATGTATTTGCTATAGGAGATGAAAAAAAGGCTATATCTGCATAACTTTTTATAACTCACTCTTGTTAAAGAAGCATTATAAAATGGGTATGAATGAATTCAAGTTTCGCAATAAGCTATATTCATAGAGCACTCGGTGAGGAACGAACTCACTGATGAGGCTGTTATGCCAAACACCATACATATACGAAAGTTATTAAAAGCAATCCGTTCGATCGCCTTTTGTGTGACGAAGCCAACTTTGGCACATAACTTCTTGTGAATACCTAATGAAAAACAATGTGATGACAGAGTTACGTCCATTTATGCGTAAATAATCTTATGTAATATATGAATGCATCACTTCTACCCCCTGCTATGGGTTAAATAGAAAGACATACTGGGTTCTAGACTCTAGAACCCAGTATGAACTAGTAATTCGATAAAATAACCCTGTTTTATTTATTTATTAATTTTTTCTTTCTTTCTCTGCTCTTTTAATTCATTATTTGATTTTAAAAAAGTTGTGTATCATATCGTTTTCTTTGTTTGTTTATTTTTGTTATTTTTACCTTAATTAATCCGTTACAAAGGTTTTCCTGGTATTGAAATTCGTTGTAAAACTTTTAATTAAAAGAAAACTTACATGAATTAAGAAACGTTTGCAGTCGATATGCCCATTCTTTTATAATCTTCGCATTTCTAATTAAGTCCTCCTTTTTCCCTTTGCTAAGAACGTGATGGAGTTCTTATTTCCTTATTTATAGCAATGTTCTGAAAGCGCGTTCATGTTTAATTAATTGTTCTCTAACAAGTAAACAGAATCGCATCCCATATTTCGACATAAGGTTAACGCAGAATATTATCGTTTACCACAAAACTCATTTTATTTTTCGCCCAATCGAATATGATATTTTCAAAGTACATGGGCCTTGGTGATATTTCCTAAATGCGTCTCGTTAATTTTGAATAGCTCGAGAACCATTTTGCGTCATCTTGTTGTAACCTGTTAAACAAATCTGACGGGGATTTTGCAGTATATAAAATACTCTATGATATCGAGATTCTTGATAAAATCCAAAAAGGAAGCTGCAATATAAACGATCCTGACCAGGCATCTCGACTTTAGTCGCTTACTCAGTGACAGGACGCGGCTTTCCTCTGCCTTTTCTACAAATATTTTCATGGTAATTGCTCTGATGAGCGTTATTTTCTGTTGCCATCAGTACATGAATTTAAGCATGCTACTAGATTGGCACCTTATTCACACCGTTTTACTACTGAACTAGCTAGATGCAATCGTCATTTCTACTGTAACAGTTTCTTTTCTTGCCCTTCTCATCTGTCGAACTAACTTCCGATTTCTTGCTTCCATGATAACTACAATCTTCAAATATTTAAAATCAATCTCTATCGCCATCTTCTGTCTTCTTGAACTCTTTTTTTTATTCTTTCCTCCTTTTCTTTTACTCTTTGGAATCTCCCATTGCATTTTAGCGGCATCATCGCCTTACTTGGGGTGAAATGATTTAAAAAAAGAAGAAGAAAAAATGGCTGTTTACTTAGTGAGTATGCTTATGTAATGCGTTACTATTGCATTCACAATGACAGGTGAGTTGATTTTTCAGGTCATACATATATATATATATTTTCCTTTCTTTCTCTGCTCTTTTAATTCATTATTTGATTTTTAAAAAGTTAAATATGGGATATATATATATATATATATATATATATATATATATATATATATATATAGTTTACGAAAAACTAGGTAATCCGTATGGGTAGGCCCAAGGAGGATAAAATCCAGAGAGCTCAATGTAAATCAGAGCTAATAATTTAAATAAAAACAGACCATTTTAAGGTTCCATATAATAAATTATTTCACCACAGCGCTTTTAAAGGACCGCGGATAATCAGATTTTACTTCCAAAGTTTGAAACGAAAATTGGAAGTAAAATCTGATGATCCGCGGTCCTTTATAAGGGCTGTGGTGAAATAATTTATTATATGGAACCTTAAAGCTGTCTGTTCTTATTTAAATTTATATATATATATATATATATATATATATATATATATATATATATATATATATATATATGTCGAGGATATGGTAAAACAACATGGAAAAAAGTTTGCTTACTGAGTTTGTTCATGTGGTTATGACTACACATGCTCATGAACGAGAGATGCTGGTATTTTCAAATTTTTTGAAATAACTGAGGTCAACCCTAAGCAGCAACAGGAAGATTAACGGTTTATATTAAATAATAGATGAAATTGGTCTCATTTTTAAGCATATTGTCACTGACGATGAAGTCGAACAATAAAATCATTTTTGGTCACCCTGTATATTTGAGAATCATGAATTACACAGGCCTGCTAGTTTGTCTGCTATAGACAAGATTTGGCTTGAAGCAACTTAATAAAAATGCAACGAAACTACTGGTGTTTATTCCGAAAGCTACACAGTTATGAAAATTTTAATGATAATTGAATAAGTGTCTGCGCTTACCTTCCCAGGGGTAGTAATTTGAAGGAAGCTTTCAAAGTTTTTTATCCACGAGTTGGCTTCATTCTTAAATGATAAATGTTTGACTATTTTCCAATCAGACTTCGAAATGAAACAAACAATGAATATCATTGATTGAGTAGCGGACCTACATTTTTTTGCAACTGAATTTTTAAAAAATGCCCCTTCGCAGCCAGTAACAATAGATTTGAGGATCCAACTGCGAAAACATAAACTATGAATAAATTCTAGCGCTTAAACTAATTCACAGAGCTGGGGATCCGGTCGCCGCAAGCCCCCAAGAAAATTCTGAAATTTGACCAATTACAGGGGAAATTTGAGGCCATTTGAGATGAGCATTAGAAAATATTCTAAGGCTAACATTAACTACTTCAACCATTGGCTTATGACTTTTTCACTAAAATTACCTTTATTTTAATAAAATATTGATTTCGTTGAAAAAAATCACTCATTAAAAAAGTTGCTTCAGGTGACCCTCTGAAATTAAGGCTTAAACGTCATTTGTTTCATAGTAAACCCGCCGCTGCATTGATTTTCTAGTGAGGGACTGCAATTCATTTTGGACGAACCGAATTCCGACAATCCAAGCAATTACAATATGAATCGCTGAAAACGGATTCTCGACATGAACAGGAATTAGGCCACCGGAAAATCTTCCAATACCGCCAAGTCTGAACTAATTTTTGTTTTTCATCAACTGACTAATAGTATATGGTATGGTTACTTTTAATCAGCGACATACGTTTGCAGAAGAAAGATATCGATGTGGAAATCTTTCCTACATCTGCAGCTTTACGTCGCTTTTGATTCTCGTAATAAAGTTATTTCCTGTCGACAAGCAAAGATCGTTTCCTGAACAGTGAATTAAAAAGAGAAAACACATGAAAGGAAATCATGCGATGAGAAAATGTATAAAACTTAGTAAATAGTAGTTCTTAATCAGGACACGAGAAAAAATAGCCAGCGATATATATCGTAATCTGGATTTTTTGACGCGCTCTAATTTCCCAAAATATCCAAAGCTATATATGCTTGTTTAGGGCAGTTATATTCTAAACTATACATAAATACATATGAATATACAGTGTAACCCGGATATAAGAGACCCGGATATAAGAGAAACCCGGATATAAGAGAGATTTTATCTGGTCCCAAATTAGAGCCTGTGTTAATGTATATAAATTAGACCAAACCCGGATATAAGAGAAACCCGGATATAAGATACTTCTTCTGCGGTCCCGACAACTCTCTCATATTCGACACCAAAAAGCTGAAGAGGCAAGTGTGCCCTACTATTTAACCCATAGCTTTGAGGATTTCAATGGATTCATATCTTCCCCAAGAGTAGTTGCGCGTAAGTGAAGGAAATACGACTGGAATGCGAACTCGGTTGTCCAGTTTCTCGTTGCAAGTCGCTATCAACACATCCATTAATTCTCGAATTTTCTTAACATCGTCGAAATTATTGCGTTGGGAAATTAAACCCCAATTATTTATACAAACGGACATACATGACGTGAATAACGAGGGAAAGAATATTTTTCTATTTTTTTTTATTTTTATTTTCCTATGTTATTTAGCAGATAAACAAAGCTTAAGTTTCGGTTCTGGAGAACGATAAAATTGAAAACATATTTACATCTATCAAAGGAGAAAAAATTCTCCTAATTCCTTCATATCTAAATATATTGCTTCATTGAACATATCTTTGAAAAATGTATCAGATAAAAAGATACTTTAGACTCTCAAAATCGCATAAACCAAAGAACAAGGAAATGGCGAGGCCACGGGACATTTTCTGCTCCTTGGGCTTTCATCGAGGTGTAACATCTGGATCAGAGTGTGTTTTGTCAATTTATTTGTCACTTTTTGCCCTTTCTCTTAGGATTTTTCTCTCGTTTTCTTTCTCACTCCGTGGTGTGTTTTCCTTTTTCTCTCGCCCACTCTTTATTCAACATTCGTTCTTTTTCTTTTCTTTATTACATACTTGTCTCGTTTTATTTCGTCTACCCTCGCTCTATTTCTCTCCTTCACATCAAGTTTATTCTCATAATTTTCTGTCTTGCTCGTCCACCTATTTTTTATTCCTTTTCCTCAGACGCTTCTATTTTACTCTTTCTTTCTTTCTTTCTTTATTTATTTCGCTTTTCGACCCTCATTCCTTCTGTCCTCTGCTCTTTTTCCCCCTTTTCACCTTCTTCTACACTGTTTCTTCATTTTTCATTCTTTTAAATTCGTATACCATTTCCCTTCTTTTCATTCATTCACGTTTTTCTTTTTCTTTGACATGGATTCTCCTTTTTTACTTCTTTCCTTCTCATTCTTTCTTTCGTCTTCTTTTACCCCGTTACCATTTTACACTCATTTTCCCTTTCTCTATATTTTAAATGTTTTTCCTTTGCTATGATTTCCACACTCTTTTTAATTTTCTTTTTCTACACCCATTCTCAATCTCTCCTCCTGCACATTTTATCATTCTTGGAAACTCTTTTTAATTTTCTTCTTTTTTTTTTAATCTCTGATTTTAAATTCATATTCCGTCTTTCTTCTACATTCATACCCCTTTCTCCGTCATGGGTAAGACGATAAGCTACATCCGCGTCCTGGGTAAGACGATAAATTGCATCCGGCAGCGAGGCCTCTAATCAGGAGGTTTTGAGGAGCGTGGAACCACATCTTAATTGCTGGTGTTCCCAGGTTCAACCTGACCTGAGGTGCGAGCAACTATTAAGGTTCTAGCTATGGACAAATATTTGACCCCAAAACTGGGGTCAAAACGCTATGAAAGTGTAAAAATAGATTTTAATAACAGCAATACATTTTTTGTAAAAGGTTATTACGAGCAATGAATTTTTGAAGAATAAATTTATTACCAGCAATACATTTTTGTGAAAAAATATTAGCAGCAATCCATTTTTTGAAAAAAATATTTGTACCAATACATTTTTGAAAAAAAAATATTACACCCAATAAAACTCTTGTCGGCATTATATAACTCATAGAGGTTGATATGCCGTAAAACAAACTAAACCAAATCATTCCCCTTTTCTCCTTCTCCCACCCTAATTTTCCTTTTAAACTCCTTTTATGTACTTTCTCTTTTGACCTGCTTCTACACTCTTTCTTCTTTTATCATTTTATGACCCACCTTCTTTTTTTTTTCTAATTCTTCTTCCCTCATTCTATTTTTCTTCTTTTCTACTCTCTTCCCCTCCACTTCTTTTACACTTTCTTTGCCCCTTCTTTTATACTTCCAGTTTTCCTACATACACGTTCCTTCTCTTTTTCTCATATAGCGTTTTACATCCTCTTTATTTCTCCTCTTATCATCCCTCTACACTCATCTTTCTTTTCCACCTCGTCTACACTCATTTCTTTTTGGTTCTTCGATACTCTTTCTTAGGCGCCTTCGTTGTTTTCGCGGGTAAACAGATAGCCTAATGAAAAATGCCACAAACTTAACAAAAATAAAGTTTTATTGTCAAAATGCTTATGTTATTATTAAGATGAAAGATCAAAGTATTTTTTAATTATTTTTTAAAATTTTATTATTTTCTAACACGTTCGAAATTTTAGTTAAAGTCTTCTTTTGTTTACGTCATCGCGATGTCAGAGACAATAACATAATTTTTTTTTGCGCTTTTTTTTCGTTGAAAACACATTGATTTGGAAATTTTTGTAAAAATCAAGTAATTGTCCGATTTTAATGAAATTTTCAGGACTTATTCACAAATGAATGAAATTATTTTTTAAATATTTAAATATTTTGTTTTAGAAATTTTTTTTTTTTAAATATGTTACCCCCCCCCCCCTCCCCACTTATTAATTTCATGAAATTTCGCCCAAAACCTTTCGGTTTCCTGAAAATTTTTTTTTTTTAAAGAAGAAGTCTTTGGAGATGATAAATCACCTACTTTTTTTTCAAATTTGAGCTATCTGACTGAAAATCTGCTCTGAATTGAAAAACAATGAATCCAATAAAACTATGATATTACTTCTGCACACATTCTCCGCCTTCTGTACCCATTCTCTATTTTCTCTTATACGCTCTTTCTTAATTCTGCCTTTTTGTCTTCCTACATCTTTTACATTACTTCTCTTTTTCTCGTTCCATTCCCATTTTCTCTTTCTCATACACTCTTACTCCTTCTCTTTAGTTTCTCTTCTCTCTTCTTCGGACACTTTCGATTTCTTCTCTTTCCTTTTCTAAATTCACCGTTCCTCTAAATCTACTACCATTTTTTTCGTTCTTCCCGCCTATTTTGTCAGCCTTTTTCTGCCATGTTTGCTCCCTTATTTTTTTGTTGTTGTTTTTATTCATTTTCCTTGCTCTCATATCATTTCCCCCTTTATTCCCTTCTCCCTTCTCTTATTCATATCATTTCCCCCTTTCTCTTTCTTCACCATTCACTTTCTCTTCCTTTGTCACTCATTTTCTTTCCTGTTTTTGCTTATACACTTTCTCTCTGTCTTTTTCTCCTCGTCACCCCTTTCTATATGAATCTTGATATCTGCAGATAACTGCACTTAAACTTTTAATTTCCTTCTTTACTTCCATTTTTCTGTTATATTCCGTGTCCCTTCAGGACATGAACGACCATCGCTTTCCTTGATCTTCCTCTCCGTTAGAGCTCTTAGTGTTCTTTGGCTTTTTTGCAAAATCTCGTAATCCTTGTTCTTCCAACCATTTACACAAGCTAGTTAGACGCGTCATGCGCTGTTTTCCACTGTGTCAGTTACCTTCGATATATTTTTTCTAATTTCAACTTTTCCAAGCCCTCATTCTACAATATTTCAACTCCCTCTTTCTGATACTAAGTATATGTATCATTTTTGTTTCCATTTTCTCCATAATTTCATCATTGCTCACGGGTTTAGTGTCCATGGTGTTCTCAGAACGCTTCCGTAGAACCAGATTTCTGTTGCCTTACAGAAGGTAGCGAGGGAAATCGAGAAGGGACTAACCATAAACTACAAGAAGACAGAATGCAGGGTCATCAGTAAAAGGATGAGCTCGAAATGCGATTTACAGGTCGGGGACACTAAAATCAAGCATGTGCGGAAGTTTAAATATCTGGGAAGTCTTTTGACGGATGACGGTAGGTGCGACGCTGAGATCCGAAGACGGATTGGGATCGCCAAGGATGCATTCCAAAAGCTGGTCAGAGTACTGTGTGACAGGAGGATTTCGTTGGTGACAAAGAAAAGAGTACTGAGCTGCTACATGACATATGTCCTCATTTATAGCAGCGAATGTTGGACGGTCTCCTCAAAGACGAAGAAGAGACTCGAGATGTGGTTCTACAGAAGGATGCTGAGGATATCACGGATCGAGCGTGTGAGCAACGATGAGGTCTTAAAGAGGATGCAAACAAAGAGGAAACTTATACTTAACATCAGGAAGAGGCAACTGAGGTTTCTGGGAGGGCCTGGAGAGTCTGATACTCACAGGTCAAATAGATGGGGAAACGAGACAAGAAAAAGCAACGTATGACATACCTGGCGGGCTTAAGCAAGAACGTTGTCTGAGGGAGTTGGCGAGGCATGAAACTTATTGAGAGCTACAGGGAATAGGGGGAAGTGGCGAGCCATGATCGCTTACGTCCTGAAAGGACACGCCACATGAAAAGAAGATATTACATAACAGTTCAATACTTTTTTCTTTGTTTCTAATGTAATTTTCTTGTTTCATAATAATTCGCCATCTCAGTGCGCCTTCGGATTTCGGTGCCGCATTTTCCTCCCTCTGTTTTTAGATATTTAAATTTTTACACCTGTTTGATTTTGGTATCTCCTGTTTGTAATTTGTATGTTGGACTGTTTCTTTTGCTGAAAACCGTATACTCAGTCTTTTTACAATTGATGTTTAATCTTTTCTTTACTCGATTCTATAGGAGTTCCTGTAGTTTTCTTTCTGTGCCTGCTATCAACACTGTGTTATCTGCATATCTCATGTTGTTAAAATGGTAACAGCCAATAATAAATTCTGGTAGGCCTTATAATTCACTCAGAATTACTTCACTGTAACGGTTGAATAAGTCCGGTGAGAAGGTGCATCCTTGTCTTACGGCTCTTTATATTTTTTGTATTTTTTAATTCATTTTTCAAACACATGTAGGCGGTTTGCTTCTAGTATAGGTTCTGGATTATTTTAATATATCAGAATAAATCCAGGTATCCTAAAAGCTGTAACAATTTTCTGAAATCTACCCTGTCAAAACCTTTTGCATAATCTATAAAACAGGTATAAAAACTTTTTTATTTGTATTGCTCTTTCTGATATCTGTTTGAACATAAATTATTACATTCCTTGTTCCAGTGTCTTTAACGAAGCCAAACTGTTCTTCTCGTCTAATTCTGCGGCATGCTCTATGGATCAGAATTCGGATTATAATTATTATGCGACCCATTAGGCTGATAGAATTCGCATCTCTCTTTTTGCTCGAATTAATTTC
>OZ038481.1:34363319-34370819 GCA_964036315.1 Acanthosepion esculentum | reverse complement strand
TAAAATATATATATATATATATATTTATATTAAAATATATATATATATATATATTTATATTAAAATATATATATATATATATATATATTTATATTGAAATATATATATATATATATATTTATATTAAAATATATATATATATATATATTTATATTAAAATATATATATATATATATTTATATTAAAATATATATATATATATATATATTTATATTAAAATATATATATATATATATTTATATTAAAATATATATATATATATTTATATTAAAATATATATATATATATATATTTATATTAAAATATATATATATATATATATTTATATTAAAATATATATATATATATATATATTTATATTAAAATATATATATATATATATTTATATTAAAATATATATATATATATATATTTATATTAAAATATATATATATATATATATTTATATTAAAATATATATATATATTTATATTAAAATATATATATATATATTTATATTAAAATATATATATATATATATATTTATATTAAAATATATATATATATATATATATATATTTATATTAAAATATATATATATATATATATTTATATTAAAATATATATATATATATATATATTTATATTAAAATATATATATATATATATATATTTATATTAAAATATATATATATATATATATATATTTATATTAAAATATATATATATATATATATATATATTTATATTAAAATATATATATATATATATATATTTATATTAAAATATATATATATATATATATATATTTATATTAAAATATATATATATATATATATATATATTTATATTAAAATATATATATATATATATATATTAAAATATATATATATATATATATATTAAAATATATATATATATATTAAAATATATATATATATATTTATATTAAAATATATATATATATATATATTTATATTAAAATATATATATATATATTTATATTAAAATATATATATATATATATATATATTTATATTAAAATATATATATATATATATATATATATATATATATATATATATATATATGTATGTATATATATATATATATATAAGCATGACCTACTGACTTTTGCTTATTAGACATCGAATTTTATCACCTCATGTCCATGAACTTGCCCGAGTTTTACGTTTACCTGATAAATATTCATGAACACTACTATACCCCCAAAGATTTTGACCAAACGAATAACATTTTTGGTCTTGTATATAAATATTTGTCATAAAATAAAGACCTTACATTTTTCTTGATAAAGTTTCTCAGATGACGAAACGTGTCGCCTAAGATAAGTTTTCCTTTTGTTTTTAATTTTATATATATATATATATATATATATATATATATAGATAGATAGATAGATAGATATAGATAGATATATATGTAAATATATATATATATATATATATATTACTGTATTTGAAATAGACGCCATATAGACGCATTTAATTTTATTTAAACATCGTGCATAACATCTGTCGGTCATCACGAAATACTTGTGATGCTCTCTGTAGTCAAGCGACCTAAAATTTGCCGGATCAAATGGTGGTTTCTCCTAATAAAGGGTGACGCTGGTTCGAATCCTGCCGGGGCGAACAATTTCTTTTTTCTTTACGGCGCAGACCGATAAACGTAATAGACGCAATTAAAAATTTAAAAAAAAGGTATCTATTAATTTATCAAATTAATTTCGCTTGAATACGGATGGAATTAGGACACCCAGTGCGGTTCTAAATGAAGACAATAATAACTGTCTTCGTGACTATTTTAGTACTCACTCTACAATATTAATGTGCTCAATGCAATTATTTTAGACCTTCGAAGAATTCCTAACACACACGCAATATTTCGTCGCTTACAAGTTACTTGCTACTTCAACGGCTGCGTAAGAAAATGAGACATCCCTCGTAAAGAGAGAGAAAAAAAAGTAAGTAAATTTGCTTTAATCTTTTTCACAATTCATCAAATTAGCAACGCGGCTACTGAGGCGTCACACTCCAGCAGGATTCTATTGATTCATTTTGAGGAATGTATATTTTCACGTTCCGTTATTCTCGAAATCCCATATTTGTATCCGAAACTTACACAAAGCAATTTCTAAAGAAATAACGAATTTATTTTTAATCTGACATTTTTATTTCTTCAAAACGTTATTTTTATTGGATGGCCATCTTTGAAATAGATGCATTATCTTTTTTTTTAACATTCTCTTGGCCTGTGTGCACGTGAAAATTAATAAAGAAAACTGTCTGTATATCTATTTTATTGAGTGTGCTTGATAGATACTGAAAAGGATAAATACATAGCTACATAAATACATACATACATACCTAATGAAATGTCTAAGATAGATAATGAAAAAGCTAAGATAGATAGATAGACAGACAGACAGATAATGAAATGACTGGGATGGATAAACAGACAGATACTGAAAAAGGCTAAGATAGATAGATAGATAGATAGATAGATAGATAGAGAAAATGCTAAGATAGATACATGTATAGATAGTCACATACATACATTATATACATATATACTTAAAAGGACAGATAAAGGACTTAAGACAGACAGATAGATAGATAGATAGATAGATAAATAAAAAGAAACAGATAAACCGTTTGTGATAGATAAATAGATAGAGGCAGATGAACAGATTGGGATAGATAGATAGATAGATAGATAGATAGATATATAGATAGATAGATAAGCTGATTGAGATAGATATATAGATAGATAGATAAGCTGATTGAGATAGATATATAGATAGATAGATAAGCTGATTGAGATAGATATATAGATAGATAGATAAGCTGATTGAGATAGATATATAGATAGATAGATAAGCTGATTGAGATAGATATATAGATAGATAGATAAGCTGATTGAGATAGATAGATAGATATTAACAAACTGCGATAGACAGATAGATAGATAGATAGATAGATAGATAGATATATAGATAAACAGGTTGAGATAGATAGATAGATAACAGGTTGAGATAGATAGATAGATAACAGGCTGAGATAGATAGATAGATAACAGGCTGAGATAGATAGATAGATAACAGGCTGAGATAGATAGATAGATAACAGGCTGAGATAGATAGATAGATAACAGGCTGAGATAGATAGATAGATAACAGGCTGAGATAGATAGATAGATAGATAGATAGATAGATAGATAGATAGATAGATAGATAGATAGATAGATAGATAGATAACTGACAGACTGAAAACAAGAAAGAAAAAATGAAAGAAAGTGGAAAAGAAAGTACGAAAATCTTCACACTTTCCCCCTTGTCAATTGCATGTTATTTATTTTATGTTCAAATGTTATCCTCATATAATATTTAAAAGGAAAATATGTTTTCTAATTCCCGAAAGCTAAAGGAATTGGTACATAAAAGTTATAATTGTCGCCACTTATCTACTCTTGAGCTATAAACTATGTTGGGCTATAAACAATGTTATCTGCTCCGATGACAGATGAGTTAACTTCAGCCTCGTGGGTGATCATTTTAATATACCACACAGTTGTTTAAAACAAGATAAGAGTAATAACATTTCGTTACAACTTAAAGGAAAATTAAAAGAAAAGTTCGCATCAGTTCAACCACAAGTCACTAAAAAAGAAAGAGAAAGTCAAAAAGAATTCTTGATCTTTTAGAGTCAAATAGAATTCAGAAAAATAAAACAGATCTCAGTGTCTTCTTGGTTTCACGTTTTCCACTGATCTGAGGTGGAACAAATACATTGAATCAATAGCTTCATCTACCGCAAGGAAAATTGGTTCTCTGTATCGCGCCAGAAGTCTTCTGAGGCCATCTTTCAAAACTACAAATCAACTATTCGTCCTTGCATTGAGTACTGCTGCCATATATGTTCTGGTGCCCCCGCTGGTCATCTCAAAGTCCTCGACAAAATCTATAAACGGATCAAGAGTGGTCTCCCCTTGTTTTTTACTCTCCTCTTTGAGTGAGCTACTTCTCTTTATTGGGACTATAAAAGGACGCTATACGCAAACCTTTTATTCTCAGTGGAATAAAGCTTTTTAAAAGTCTACAGCTGTGTACTTTTGTCAGTATAATCATATGAGTGCGGTAAAAGATCAATAACGAAAAAAATAGCTGATGCCATATGATTGCATTAAAAAAAACAATAAATAGTTGATGACATACGATTGAGTACAGACATACAATTTAAATCTTATGCAATTTAAGTCTGTCTCGGCTTTAAATGAAACTCATGAGGAATGGAGAAGTCGTAAGACAAAACAACAAAACCAATTAACCAACCAGAGAAATACTTTGTATAATTAACACTGCGTATTTATGTTATATTTACCTTCCGATTAAAGAGCGAAATCGACAACAACGAAATATTAATATTCGAGCGAGCCAGTTTTTAGGTTTGTGGAGGTGATTATATACTATAAATGATAGCAGAAATAATAAAATCATGACAGAGTGGGCCAATATCTTGCACTGGAAAATTTGCAACTCATACGGGAAGGAAACTGAAAGAAACTGGTACGAACACCACCCTGACCCGGTTATGAAGATGGGACCTGTTACAATTCTATGGGACTACACAATACACACTGACAGAACAATCAAAGCCAACCGCCCAGACATTGTTATTAAAGACCACAAACAAAATAAGTGCCTCATTATTGATATGGCGGTCCCTGCAGACGGCAATGTATCTTCGAAGATATTCGAAAATCTGTCAAAATACAAGGACCTTGAAATAGAAATCTTAAAAATGTGGCACATGGGAACATCAACAATCCCTGTTGTAGTTGGAGCCCTTGGACTGGTTGGAAAAGATTCCAGTAGGCTGATTGAAGGGATCCCTGGAAGTCCATGCCTCAAAGAGATACAAAAAATTGTTCTGACAAGTACAGCCCACACTTTACGAAGGGCGTTTGCTATGTAATTTTTTTTTCTTTGCAGTGGAAAGTGTCATCATACCATTTATAACCTTAGGTCCCTGGGCGGGACCCGGAAAGAAATGTGTAAACGCCAGATATCAAAGAAAATAAAAATAATAATAATGACATGGATATCACTCAGATGTGGTGATCTGAAACGTGAAACTGAAAGCTTCAAAATTACTGCGCCAGCACAAGAACAAGCCTTTATTACCATTTGCTACATAACAACATATACGCAAAACATAAGTCACAACAAAATGTAGGTTTTGTGGTGAACACTCGGAGAATATTACCCACCTAATCAGTGGTTGCAAAATGCTAGCTCAGAAAAAATATAAGGTGCCATGATAAGCGATGTCTTTATTGGTTATTATGTCGTAAAACGTTAGTAAAATTCAACGTACATTTATTTTTCAATACCCGTAAATTAGTATTAAATTTAATATGTTTGTTATGAAGAATAAAATCATAAAAAAATATTAAATTAAATTTTTATTCAAATTTCTTCAAATGCGCAAATTTTTGTATTGTAATCTTGGAAAATTAGTAGTGTAAAAAGTTACATTCATCTTTTCTTACAAGGACGGTATCAACATGTTTCACGTCTTATTAAGAAAGAAAAAAATTCCTTAAAAATGTATTTTATAATCAAGATATTCGTTATTAACAGCATAAAAAAATTAAATTAACTTTCTGTTACAAAATTCTTTAAAATGATATTTTTTGTGAATTTAGCTGCTTAAAATAATTGCAAAAAGTGTAAAAAAAAAGAGAAAGACGATATTGGCAAGACAATGAATAATTTATTTTTTATATATTTTATGGTATATTTTTAACAATAGTTGTAAAATATTAATAAATTTATTGAATTTAATTTTTGACATTAACTATGTGATAAACTCTTTAATAAGCGTCATTTTTCGTTAATTTCGCAGTGAAAAAAGTTACTTTTTAATGTCTTCTATTAATTGACGAAGGACAGAAAAATTTAACATACTTTTAAAATAAAATATGTTTGTTCTGTTAACATAAATTATCCATAAAAAAATTAATTTTAGACTTAATATATTCATTGTTGAAGAACAACAGCATAGAAAAAATATATAAATTTAAATTCTCAATAACACTTTAGAATTTCGCACCGAAAATCTTTGTTTAAAGATAAAATATACAAGTTCAAATAAAATAAATGAATAATATACTTACTTCAGAATCTTAAATAATCCAGGTTAAGTTAATCCAAAGGTAAAAATAAAAATTTCTTTACAAAAAATTAATTTCTTAATCCAATTCCATCAACGAACTTTCACATGTTAACAGTTCGCCCCCAGTAACTTACAGGCTTCAACATGATGAAGAGGCCTGGTACCAGGATCGCCTTGGATCAATCCCATTAAAACTGTGTGACTTTCTTGAAAAGCTGGGGATATTATACCAACTTGGAGTTATTCAAAAATCGACTCTTTGGGTCACTGCACATATTTTGAGGAAAGTATTGTCTGTCTAAGATCCCTATTGTGATTTGACAGATAATTTAATGTATCTGATGTATTAAAAAACTTACATTGTGCGACAAAACATAATAAAACAATAATAGCACTTAGAGAAGAGTGAGATTTAAGAAAAGAAAAAGAAAAGACACAGGGTAACACCGTGGGTAACATGATGGTGATCGTACTCTTTAAATGTTATTTTATTTGATTAGTTACTAATAGGAATTAATCAAACAGCTTTGTATCGCCGCCGTGTTTACTCATTCCCCCACGAGAATGAGATGTGACACAAGGTCTTTTTAAAGCTGGGAACCCGAGCGCGTGCTCCCAGTCGGGGACAAAAATTGCCCACAGCCCCTGCACCCGTCGCTTGCGCTGGCCTCGGTGCGAGCACCGATCCCTTCCTCTTGTGCAATGGGAAGGCGCGGCCTCCGGAAGCTGTTCCCCAGGGCTGGGCACCTCTCAGTATTATTTTCTCAGTTGCCCCTTTGACAGAGAAGCCCCTGAGCGCACTCTGTCCAAGGACAGAGACGCAACTGAGAGATGATAAATAATGCGCAAATTACATTATAGTAATTTACACGCTTAGTATCGTCGCCGTCGTTATGGGTTTTATCTCGTATTCAAGAATTTAATTTCTTCCTTACTGAACGCTTCCTTTATGATGATGGCGTTGACTAAATTCGCGGGCTACATGCAAGTTCAGGATTAGACGCTTCCATTTTCACAAAAACATGCTTCCGCCGTCCATTCCTTATTGCTGTTTGGCTTTGCAAGAGTTGCTTGGAGATGACAGAAAGTGCCGATGGCATGAATTTGTTTAAAGTGGACCTCAACTTGCCAGCAAATGACCAACACACTTGATTTCATGACCCTCCTTTGCGGCACATATGCAATAAGACATGCAGAATCCGGTTATGAAACCGCGACAGACTACCACTGAGTCTGTTATAATTACGAGTAGCGCCTTCTGTAGCTTGTCCAGAACGCGTAGCCCTTTTCATTCGCTGATTCAACCGTTGATATCTGTTGA
>OZ038481.1:34345819-34358319 GCA_964036315.1 Acanthosepion esculentum | reverse complement strand
AAAACGAATAACGTATATAAATTATTATAGACAAAATGTTATTAGTTTTGAAACACTATAATACCAATTTTAGAAATATTAGAACATTATATAACAAATAACATATATAATTTTCGTTTCTGCTTAAAATATGGAAAAAAAACGCTATTATTGGCCAAGCACCAGGGATAGTTTTGTACAACAGCAAAAGTAGTTTGAAATCCAAAGCATTAATATAAATAAAACCCGATTTATGTGCATAAATAGTCTCGTCAGATCGAGACTTTCATATGAAATAACTAAACTCTCAGCGGTACACAAACGCTTTCTCAGAGCAACGATTAAAAATGGCTTCCAGTAAGGGAAGTCTGTAGTTCTTAGCAAGGTCAATACTTCTTAGAACCTCGTGAAGTGCTGCTACAAAATCATGCACGAAGAAGCGAACCATATAAAAGAAGTCACATCACTCGCGGACAAAAGCAACGATTAAAATGGACGGCTCGTTCAAATCAAAGCGAGAATAATGGCATAATAAATTTACTTTCCACACAACAAGAAGCAAAAGCTTTGGAAGGAATCTCCCAGCAATATTGAGAAGTGAAATATCAGTGAACACGAGAAATATATTTATCCTAAGAATATTTTTGGGTGGTAGAAATACTTTATAAATATTCAGAATGTAATATTGTCAACTATTTTAATACTTTTCCAAATATGTCTTTCATATTAAGTAGTTTCTAGTTGTTGTTGTTGTTGTTATTTTATCAGTAAGGCAGCGACAGTAAAAAGCAGGCCCCGATAGGCAAGGGATTCAACTCACCGGTGGTATATTATTTATTTCCGATCTCTGCTGTTTACCTAACTACCGTAAAATGACGATCTGGGATTTGCGATAAAAACCAACCGAGAGAAGAAGTACTAATAAAATGAATGCTTTTAACAGACAGTTTGTGCTTTTATTAACGTTTTTCTTTACACACACACACACACACACACACACACACACACACACACACACACACACACATATATATATATATGTATGTATTTATGTATGTATTCGCTGCATATTTGAAATATAGTTTTTCGTTTTAGTTTTACTGTCCAAGTAAACTGTTTACATAAAAGCAGACAAGCACGCGGGAGCGAGTGCACACACACTCATATAGCTAAATAGCTCGGTATCTATCTATCTATCTATCATAGTTATCTATCTATCTATCTACTTATCTATATATCTATCTATCTCAGTCTATCATACCTATCTCTCTATCTACTTATCTATCTATCTATCTATTTATCTACTTATCTATCTATCTATCTATCTATCTACTTATCTATCTATCTATCTACTTATCTATCTATCTATCTATCTACTTATCTATCTATCTATCTATCTATCTACCTATCTACTTATCTATCTATCTATCGATCAGACAACGCATTAATAAGCAGCAGAAAGATAACTGTTACGTAAGGCACCAAGTTGCAAACAATATCAAAATACTGGTAAAATCAAATAAAAAAATACTGATGAACCTCAAAGTAATAATTATATAACAAAAACAATCTATTAAGAAAATTATAATTATAATTTAAGAGCTCAAATTCCCAAATGTTCTGAACACACACACACACACACGTCACTCCTATATCACAACATTCTTGGCCTACCGACAATTGACTCAGTAGTTTTATTTATCGAGCCAGCTTTTTCTACAAAAAAGTGCAATCAATGAAGAACAAAGATTATACCACCGTCATGCATAATATATATATATATATATATATATATATATATATATATATATATATATAGAGAGAGAGAGAGAGAGAGAGAGAGAGATTCGGCTGGAACGTTCCTGGGCTAACCAAGATTAAATGTAAGTAGACACACCAGTTTGTAGACTAAAATACATGCTAGTATACCAAAATACAACCGCTAGCCGACCAGCTATTGTATTCTGACATGTATATCTTGGTCAGTCTATAATCTCTTCAGCCGACCCTCGTATTATATATATTATTCTACTCACTCACACGCACACACACACATATATATATATATATATATATATATATATATATATATATATATATACACAGAGAGAGAGAGAGTGAGAAAGACAGACAGAGACAAACAGAGATAGATAGATAGATAGATAGATCAAAGGAATATTGTGTTGAATAGCTAGATAGATAGTTCGACGTAATGATATGTGGATGCGGTAAGATATTTTGTGATTAAAAAAAAATAGATAAAGTTGACTTGCTTAATCACCACAAGTCAAACGTGATCTTTTAATAGCATGTTTAAAACGTAGGAAATATCTGGGTGGGAAAGCATTCCTTTCTTTTTGGCGATTCAACCCGAAACTTTGCCAAGAAGACTTCTAGTGATTTTTACACGAATATTTTTCTTAAAAAAAAAACAGTTTCTATTCATCATCTGAGGCTCTGGAGTCGTTGCTATATTCTGCTAAATAGTTTTCTTTTCTTTTCTTTTGAGTCATTTAACAATGCCGTTCCAGTTTGAAGACTCAACCGGTTACTTCCCTTTGCAGTTACTATGAAAACTATACTGAGGCTCAGTTGCGCTAATTACTAGATATTATAAATGCCATGAGATATTTCTAACCAGGGGTGGTCTTCGATCGATTGACATAACACTAACTACAAGTGGACTAGTATCATATTTAAGTTATCCAAATAATATAAGGTTTGTTTTGATGTCGCACACACACACACGCACGCACACACATACACACACACACACATATATATATATATATATATATATATATATATATATATATATAAATCAACACTTAGAGGCGACAGTCTGTTTCATGCTAGATGCAATCGTCAGGCCACTTTTTTATGCGTTCACTTTTATATTTACACACGTTCTAGCTTTGATATTGAGCACTTTATCCCATAAATATAGCACACTTTAAGACTATATTTCATCATATATATGTATATATATTATATATATATATATATATATATATATATATATATATATAGAGAGAGAGAGAGAGAGAGAGAGAGGCAGACATGCTGAAATGAGATTGAGTGTTATTTCATATTCTCTGAGTATTAGTATGTGTCCGTTGCTATGTTACAGTGATGTGTCCAAGGTCGGTCTTACACACACACACACATATATATATATATATATATATATATATATATATATATATATATATATATATATATATATATATACTTCACTGGACTCTCTCGTCGTTTTCGACGTATACGCTCAATTCTTAGAATCAACAGTGGTAAAGGTTTGTGCAGAACCAACCACACTTTTTGGAAGGGCCAAATACAGACGAAATCCTCAAGTTTTGAATTCAGAGTTGTCCCTTTCCTAAACTGTTCGCCTTCCCAAGCTATAGACTGCCTTGCTATTTACCCGTCGCTAGAGGGGATTATAGATGGAATCATACAAAGGGTATTAGCGCGTAAGTCAATGTAATGAACTCGACTGAAATTCGAGCTCCGCGATTCCTCAATCCTTGCCGCTATCCACCGGGCCTATAGCACTTTAAACGTTATTTTCAGTCGATATAATGCACACACACGCATACACACACGCACACACACACTCTCTCTCTCTCACCCACCCACACACACACCTATATATCCAGTTAAAATGAGAACAAATGGAGTATAATTGCACTGTGTGTAGTATTTAATTTAATAGAGGGCTCAATACAGAGTCGAGATAAATATTATTTATTAAAGAAGATTAAAACAAAAACATGTTTAAAATCGCTAGACAATTACAATTGTCTTTCAACACTACAAATGTGTCTCCTCGGGCGATGTGAAACTACTGGCGAGTGAACGATTATTTAATTTCAAAAAACAGAATACTTGCTCTTTTTTCTCGAGAAAAAAAAAAAACAGAATTAAAAATAGACTTGTGAGCTATACCATGATTAACCAATCGAATGTGACATACGCATGTTTTTATTATATATGTCATGACACAAAGTTGTCTGCATATAAATCCTAGACAATTTCATTATAGACAGATACAAATGGATACATTATTTCGTAAGATGCATAGAAGTCTAGGTTTCAACTTTCCTAAGATGTAAAAACGAAAGAGTTAGGGAGGTAATTCACACACACACACAGACACACACACACACACACACACATATATATATATATATATATAGATAGATAGATAGATAAAACAGTGCACAATGTAGTTAAACAGAGCTATACAGAATGTATTACTAATTACGCATATGCCTACGTTTACAGTAAAACTCTGTGTCGTTCTGTAAACGTAGGTATATGTGTAATTATTAACATATATATATATATATAAGAGAGAGAGACAGACAGACAGACAGAGACAGGGACAGAAAGAGAGAGGGGGGTAATGCAATCAATGTTTCATAACTGTTGGTGAACTGTATTCGAATTTCAATCAAGTTCGTTACATACTCTTTCCCGCAAATACCCTTGGAAAAAATATGAATCCATTTCTTCTCCCTCCCCCAGCTATATTCTCTTCTTCAGTCTTAGTTAGCAGCCATTCTAGGAGAATGAGGAATCTGAATTCAAAACATTATGGGGTTAGCTACTCCATATGGTGAAAATCTACCTTCTACGGAAACCATAACAACAATGCCGAGCGATATAAGACTGTGACACCATATTCCACAGGAGAAACTACGGGACTTGAGTCAGTGCGTGGGTGAGTGAGTTCGTAATTTCGTGAGTGTGCGAGGGAGTCATTTTTTAAAAGAATTTTACTCCAAGCAAGGCAACAAAACCACTAAAACGCGGGAGGTTACTGAGTGTGAAAGAATACAATAAAAGAAAACCATTATTATAGGACGCGAATAAAGGAACAAAAATAAGATGAGACAAGATAACGAAGTTGACTGGAAAGCAAGAAACTGGAAAAGATTTCCACAAGCGATAAGTCAGAGAAAAGAAAATGGTAGCATAGAACTTACGGTTACATCTAGCCAATTCAAGTGTAAAATGATGAGATCAAACCGCCAATCTAGTACTGCGGTCAAATTCATAGAATCTAGATACTATAGAGGAAAGTCCACCAGAACAATTAGCATGAAAGTATAGAAAAGGAACAGGGCGGGGTATTACATTACGGCGGTGGAGGAAGCAGAGATGCCAGGTCAGGATTAGTGATATTACTGAGTCTTCTTTGGATTTTATCAAGTACCTATAAATATATAGCAGGAGCAAAAGACTATGTGGCAGCAATATTTAAAGTATGGATGAATGGTAGATTTATAAATAAGTAAGATAGATTCTGACAGGAAAACGTTCTAGAATGAGTGACTGAATCATTTATTTTAGAAGAAGACCTAGCAATGGATTCGATATAATTTTTCCACTTCAGGTCGCACGGTAAGGCAAGATGAGTCACTCTCGTGGAGATTAGCATCAGCCATGATGATGAAAGTTAGAAAGAGTCTCTCAGAACATTAATAGAGATCAGTTACGTTTTGGAGATGTTAAAATTAACAAGCAATTCCTTGCTCCAGTTAACAACAGAAAGTAGAATATTTTTTTAAGATCAGACTTAATATTAAGACAAGAGTAAATACTTGTTTCATCAGTATAGATATCGAGTTTGGACCTGGTGACATCACGAAGGTCGTTGTTGAAATTTAGTTCCAAGGCTAGAGCCCGGGGTATGCCTGCATTCATTCAAAATGGTGTAGAGTAGTGGCCATTTTGGACAACTTTCATTTCGCGATTTGATAAACACTAAGACTGAATCAGTTCAAAAATTCGTCCAGAAATTACATAGCTATTCAACTCGTGAAGAAGAACAATATGTCAAATCCTGTCAAATGCCTTCGAGATGTCCAAAGCAAAAACCCAAGCTTCACCATTTTTATCTAAAGCTCGATAGACTCTTTCACACAATAACCGTTAATACATCGGCAGTTGACCAAGAGAAAAAAAGCCATGTTGCTTATATGAAAGAAGACCGTGCGATGTGAGATGCTTAACCAATCCAGAGTAGAATAGATTAGAGATTGTAGAACATTAGCAAAAAAGAGGTGGAAATATAATATGCCGATTGTTGGAAGGTTCAAACGATTCAACTGTGTTTTTTTTACAGAGGAGGATTTCCAGGAAGGAGTAAAGCAAAAGACTGCGGGGCATTTATTATACAGTTTAGAGAGGACGCCAGAAGAGGATTTCAGACAAAAACATAATGGCTGACTGGCTGGCTGCCCGTTTCTATGTGTATTCTGGTGATAAGGGGGCATATTTTCTGTCATCAAACCCCTCACATCCAATGTAGAGAGAGTGAGACAGACAGACAGACAGATAGAAAGACAAAAAGAACACAGTCTGGGCTGACCAACTATTTTATCACGCCCTATCTTCCTCGAGGCAATGCATATAATTAAAATGATTGTCCATTTAAAACAAGTCCGAAAAAATTTCACACACAAATAAACACACACACACACACACACACACACACACACATATATATATGATGTTCAGGGGAAGTCATGAATACACAATTGCTATCTAAGTTCACAAGCTGCACTCTGTATATACATATATTTATGCATATATATGATAATTTGCGGGTGTATATCCGCGCTCACACACATGATCCATACTTATACAGACTTATTTATCCAAATGTATATATATATATATATATATATATATATATATATATATATATATGTGTGTGTGTGTGTGTGTGTACCTAAAGAATCAGAACATATCTACCTAGGTTTCACCGAATGGATCATCAGGATTACTCTGGCTATATATATTAATATATACACGTATTATCACTCACCGGTAGTACGACTCGGAATTTCAAGCACAACGCAATCTTCAGGTGATGAGGATAAAATTTTATACCAAATAGCTCTGTTTTATTACATCTAGCACTCTTTTATTAACAACAGCACTATCATTGTGATATATATATATATATATATATATATATTTTTTTTTTAAGCGTATCACCCCAAGCAAGGCTGGAGGCCACTATCACGCATGGGGTTATAGAAGGGTTGCAGGAAGGGCAGATAGGAGTGGTAAAGGAGAGGGTGTGGAGAAAGAGAAAGACAGTGGGTCGATCAAGGCAAGGGGGTTAGAGAAGATTTGGGGCGAGAGCAGATAGGAATGAAAGATGAAAGGATGTGGAGAAGGGAAGTGGATTAAAATTCCACTGTTCGTAGCGTTTACTTTATAAAAAGGCTCAATACAAAGTACAGCTATATATTATTATTTTTATTATAAGCGATTATAATAAAAATAATCTCTTATATTAATAATAATAATAATAATAGTAATAATAATAATAATTATAATAATCTCTTATAGTAATAATAATAATAATATATATATATATATATATATATATATATATATATATATATATAAACTTTAGACAATGCCGAGTTTCATTTGAAATTGCTAATTTTCTTTGGGTTGGATGTGTTTCAGAAGTTTAATACACTGAAATGTATTTACTGGTATTTTGATTGCTATAAATAACATGAAAAATTATATGAAATAATGTAAAATTGTCAGACATTCTTTCGGTTCAAAGAAGCGTTAAATAGAACAAAGTTATTTTTTTTTCAGATTAATACAGCGATAACTGTTGAGCAGGATAGCGAAAATTATACCTCAATGAAAAAGCTCTCACTTATTTAACAACTACTATTTTTAAAGAGTTCTTCAAGCAGAAATTCAGAACACGAATATTATTTAGACACGACCTAGATTTGAAAATTAATCTAGCAAAAAGATATTTTTATACTCTGACGTGTCAAATGCTATAGGTCAGCATTGTATAGATTTATCTGTAGGAATGCATGGTTTTAAGCAAAAGGAACAGCACAATATGCAGATTACAAATTGGTGATACCAAAATAATTTACACAAGCTTGTTAGGTAGCTTATACGCTGCTTTCCGCTATCTCTCTTGCCTTTAATATGCCCTCTGTGTGTCAAATTCTCCAAGCCCACTTCTCTCATTATCTGCCCTAGAATGTTCAACTCTCTCTTCCTGATGTTAAATATAATTTATATTTTATCTAAAACTTGGTCTTTACTCACATGTTCAGTCAGAGGTATTCTCAGCATCCTTCTGTAGAACCACATTTTTTTTACTTCATGACTCTTCTTCGTCTGTGAGGAAATTGTTCAACATCCACTGCCATGTAGAAAGACTGCTATTACATAACAGTTCAGTACTTTTTCTTTGTTTCTAACGAAATGTTATTGCTTAATACTTTGCTTAGCTTTCGGAAGGCATCTTACACTATCCCAATATGCCTCGGCTTTCAGTGTCGCACTTTACGTCCTCTGTTGAAACACTTCTCAGATATTTAAATTGTTTTACTTGTTTGATTTTGCTGTCTCTAATTTGTAATTTACTTATTGGATTGTTCCTTTTACTAAAAACCATGCATTCACTCTTGTTACAATTCATGTTTATTCCTTACTCCTCATTTTCCTTTATTGCTGTTATATACCGCACCTATGAACACTAATGGATATGTCGGACACTATTTTAAGTGGAGGTAATACGCTGTCTAAGTAGTTTACCACTAGCAGTGTTTTACCTACTTCACACCGCTGGCGAGTATTGTATTTTGTTGATGCTATAATGATTACCATTTCATTTCCAACCTCCGTTTTGGTTATTCCTCATTCAGTAACCCTTCCTAGGTTACAATAATTACCTTATTATATTTTCCTTTCAGTCTCTGCTATAAACACTGCGTCATCTGTATATATTTTGCTGTTAGTATTATTGCCGCCAATCATGAACCCTGGGAGAACTTCTAATTCTCTGAGATTCATCTTACTGAATATTTTGAGCTTTATATATTTCATGTTTATATACATTAAAAATATTTCCCAGAATATACCCAGCTTAAACCGAGTGGGTGTCTCATACGCGTGTGTCTTTTATTCCATGAAATGTAAATATTTTATTACAAGTTAAAGGACTTTGATATTCTTTTATGAGTCGTGTCTACTTAAGACGTAGGCAATCATGACTCTTCACAACTTTCTCTCTTTTGTAGTTCTAAGCAATTTTTAACCCCTTTCCCTTTTAGTTTCTGTTCTTTCATATCTTTACACAGGCTCCTTAGATAGGCTACTCGCTGTTTTCCCCTGCTCTTCTTTTCTTCGGTATGCCCCGCGTGAGTCAAATTCTCCAAGCCTCCTTTCCTTGTTATGTTTCGTAGAAATGTTGCCTTGTCACTTTCTGACTTAAAGTACATGTGTTCTTTTGGTTGCCATTTTCCTTAAGACTTTGTCGTTGATCACACGTTCTGTAAATGCTATTCTGAATCTCTTTCTTCGTGTGACTATATCTCTGTTGCCTCCAGTCTCCTCTTCTTCATCCGTGAGGAGAATGTTCCGCATTCACTTCTATAGAGTTCACGTTTACCTCCTATGTAAGGCGTGGGGGTTCTGTCACGGATTTCAAATTTAAAGTTTAGTTTCAGATTTAAATAAGCTCTTTCTAATTGGAAGTCTCCTGCAACACATTTTTCTGCTCTTGCTCCGTCATTTTATTATTTGCAAAAATCAATAAAACAATTATTAACCGATAATTAAAATTTTCTAAATCACGCGAATCTGCCTTAAAATGTTAGAAAAAATGATTGTCTAATTTGGAAATTGGCGTGCAAGTGAAAACACAGTCGATGAAAACATCTTTATACTTATAAAATCACCAATATCAGCCGCTATAAATAGCAGCTAACGTGTTGAAAACATTTTCAATATCGGCGTTATAGCTGGTGTCTGATATGACGAATGAGTTTGGGTTCATTTATTATTAAGCATAGAAATATTCAAAGTTCAAATTTATGAAATTGTTAAAAAAAATCATATTTGAATTCACAAAATATGAATTATTAAAACTTGTTCGTTACCTGCCACTTCGCTAACGGCCAGATGATCACAGTTCGAATCTAAAATGTTTGTCTATCTGAAATACTGCATTTATTTAAAACTATATTCAGTTTAAAACGAGTCATAAAGTGGGTCGTAGATTTTGGCTTTCTATTCTTGTTCTGTTCATGGTGGTTGCCGCCAGGTACAAATGGAAATTAGACCTCGCGACGCAGATGTCATTTTCAGTCGTAAGTACGTTTACGTGTGCGTAGTTTTATTTTAATTAGGTTCCTCCAGAGATTCGGTAAAAAAATTAGCATACCAGGATGAAAAAAAAATGGACAAATTTAATAAAAACAAAGTTTTATCGTCAAAATGTTTACGTTAGTATTAAGATGAAAGACCAAAGGATTTTTTTGATTATTAAATTATATTTTTTGTCCCTATTTTAGAATGTCCGAAATTTTGGTTAAAAATATAGTTTTTCTTGCGTCATAGATTAGTATGTAAAATTTTAGCATCTCTTTGCGGTAAAAAACACATTGATTTGGAAATTTTTGCAAAAATCAAATAATTGTTGAATTTTGATTAAGCTTTCAAAACTTATTCACAAATGAAGGCAATTATTTCTGAAAAATTTCGTTTTTAGAAAAATTATTTAATTTTACGAAATTTTGAAAAATTAATTTTTATACCATTTAATGTTTATATTAGTGAAACGCTAAATTTCTTTGGAAATTTTTATAATAAATTTTCTTTTTTTCTTTTGTAAAAAACAGGACCCCTGTTACCGGCAATCTGTTCTAAATCGTAAAATAAAATGCAATAAAACTAAGAGATTATTTAATTTGAGAAGCTTTTAATTGCATTTATGGATAAGAAATATTGTAGACATTATTATCTTAAAAGATTTCAATGAATAAAAAATTTTTACAAAAATTGCTTCAACTTTTTCAAATTCAATTACAATAATTTATAAAGTTTTAAATTTTTGCATTAATTTCATCGGTTAGGTAATATTGTTAGTAAGTAAAAACTATAATTACTAATCATAAATGGAAAAGCTTACTACAATTGAACGACCTCCAATATTTTGAAAAGAACTTTTTTAAATACAGACGTCCATATACGACATTGTCAGAAAATAAGAGTGATAACTATAGTAAATTTAAAGTTAAAGTACATAAAACTTGATAAAACATTAGATTAAGGAGTATCTGTTCATAAACTTTAAAGATTTTTGGGTATTTAAAATTATGTAAAAAAGGCGTTCACATAATATTCCTCAAGTAATCGTTACTGACAAGACGACCGTAAAAAAAAATTAGATAATCTTCCGTCTGTCGGTCAAGCTTTCAACGTGTCAACACTTAAAATAAACAACTACTGCCGTGTTAAAAAAATCATTTTTGCGATATTTTAAAATTAAAGTAAACAATATTTGTTTCAAATCAGATTAATTAAATTTTAAGTAGGCTAATATTCTTAATTAAAGATTCAGAAAAGTATATTTTATTTTTGAAAGATTCCCTTAATACAGATTTTGATGACAAATGGGTAGTTCCACGTGCCATGTTTAATGGATGTCACTTATCAGTTATCTCCTATTAATTCCCCTCTCCAGGTTCTCCACTTCTTTAACTTGGTATCGAACTCACACTCTTGTGGCACAGTGGATAAAGGCGTTGGTTAGATCAAGTGACAGGACCCAAAGAGCTGTGAGTTCAATACCTGGTTAAGGCAGTGGAGAACATGGAGAGGTGAATTAACAGGACATAACTGACATCCATTAGAACAGTCTACCCCAGCGAGCAAAATAAAAGGTTCTGTTTGACATTCCAACTACTTGAAGAAGGCCAGAGCGTACAACGGCCGAATCGTTGTAATAAATATGGCGACAATACATTTATAGGAAAATGGCAATCATACTAAAAGTATAAAATTACACTAAATATATATATAAAGTATAAAATTACACGAAAAACATAAAATTACACTAAATATATATATAAAGTATAAAATTACACGAAAAACATAAAATTACACTAAATATATATAAAGTATAAAATTACGCTAAAAGTATAAAATTACACTAAATATATATATATATAAAGTATAAATTTACACTAAAAGTATAAAATTACACTAAATATATATATATATAAAGTATAAAATTACACTAAAAGTATGAAATTAGGTAATAAATATGGCGACAAAGATGAGGACAATAGTCCAAATAATATAAATAATGTATATGTTTATGTTAAGTTATAACGTCTTTCCAAGAAAAAAAACACAATGAAATAAAAAAAAAGATCCGACATAAATTATGGTTTTTTAAAGAAAATGTGATTGGTGAAATGAAATCGAATCTTCAGTCAAGTCTACTTAAAAGTAAAAATCACTCCGTGAAACTAATAGTAGAATAATTACTTTATGAATTTAATCGCAGTACTAGATTGGCGGTTAGGTCTAATCATTTTACAGTTGAAATGGCAAGATGTATCCTGAAATTCTAATCTATCTGTTTCTTCTATCGCACTTCTCGGTAGAGAAACACTCTTCGGGCTTTTCCTTCCCAGTCAGATTGATTTTCATAAATTTAAATG
>OZ038481.1:34290819-34340819 GCA_964036315.1 Acanthosepion esculentum | reverse complement strand
TATTTCAATTTATAATTTCAACAAATCTGCACCGTCTGTCCACACAAACATATATATATATATGCACAAAAGCTGAGTATCATCTACCATATACTCAATTGTGAATGCAGAATAACGTAGATCACATTTTCATTACTTCAAAGCTCTCAAGAAAATTAAATTTCCTCATTTAATGGCCCATAGGGAGTTGAAATGTGGTTAAACAAATCAATCGATCAAACGTAGCGTTTTTCAATATTGGCTCCTTGAACACGTTTGGGAGCTTCACGATTAAGCGGCAAATCACTTACGGTCCCTGTAATGAATCAAATTCCCACCTACGATTCTCTTCTCAAATGCAACTAAAACAACCCATTTTTACAAAGTCCGTGTATCGCGCAATGCTTTCGCAACATCTGGTATTGAATTCAGCCAATTATTGTCCCCAGTTGAAACGTTATGAGGCAGCAATACATGAAAAGCATGTCTTATTGGCCAATCAGATACAAGCCAGACCTCACGACTCTTTGCAGACCCGATAGAAATTGGTACTGCGTGACTGAGATATCCCAATACGCTTATCGTATTCACCTAATCCTTCACCTTCGGATTACCATAAATTTCGATCCCTACAAAATTCTCTTAATTAGAAAAGCTTCAGTTCTCTGGAACCATGTAGAATCCATTTAAACAAGTTCATTACACAGAAATAGGCTAAGTTCTGAGAGGATAAAATCTTGAACTTGCCTCAAAGACAACAAACTGTAATGGAACAAAATAGCACATAATTGGTGGAATGAATCTAAGGTTTATTTAAGTACGCTACAAAATTTCTTCTAACCCAATAATTAGACCTGGATATAAAAAAATTAAAATTATCGGTACGATATCGATTGATTAATTGATTCGTTTTCTACAGCTTATCGATCCTTTGCTGGCTATTTAAATCAGGAAGATATTGTTAGATTGTAAGATATTCTTTAGATGGTTCAGTGATAAAAGTCTTATTAGTTAATCCACAGCTGGCGGCGAGAAGAGGTGGATTCATGCCTTTCTTAATGCCATTTGCGCGTCAGTGAATATAACGAACCCGACTTGAATTTGGAACTCGGCTCTCTGATCAACAATTTTGAGCCATTATCCATTACACCACCCGCACATCCAAGCTTACGGCCCCTGATATTCCCAAGCAGTGTACCCATCTAGATACTAGGTTCGGTGATCGTACGGGAACCGCTATTTCTACGTGATGAGACCGTAAGCCGCAACCGGAAAGAGTTGGCTGAAATGTTTTCACACATAACGAAGGAGGGCTTGGAATATAACGAACCCGACAAGATTTAGAACTATCTGATTTATCATCCCGAGTCATTATCCATTATCCACCCCCACCACCACAAACAACAACCCCCCCACCACCACACCACTACTTTTATGTGTCATGTCCCTTCAAGACGTAGGTGATCATGGCTCTCCACTTCTTTCTGTCCCTTGTAGCTCTCAAAAACATTTTGTCTTTTTTGTTATTTCTCCCAATTCCTGTTCTGCCATCCACTTGCTTAAGTCCGTTAAGCAATATCACTCGTTGCTTTCCCTTGTGCCTCTTTCCCTCTATCCGCCCTGTGAGTATCAGATTCTCCAAGCCCTCGTTTCCTTTCAGCTGCCTCTTCCTGGTGTTAACTATAAGTTTCCTCTTCGTTTGCATCCTCTCCAATACCTCATCGTTGCTCACATGTTCGATTCATGACATATCCTTAACATCCTTCTGTAGAACCATACATCTGTTGCCTCGAGTCACTTCTTCATCTTTGAGGAGACCATCCAACATTCGCTGTCGTAAAAGAGGACAGATACCATAGCAGTTCAGTACTCTTTTCTTTGTTACCAACGAAACAATACTATCTCGTAATACTCTGCCTAACTTTTGGAATGTGTCCTTGGCCATACCAATACGTCATCGAATCCCAGCGTCGCACTTACCGTCCCCTGTCAGAACATTCTCCATATATTTAAATTTCCCCACCTGCTTGATTTTAGTGTCCCCGACTTGTAAATCGCATTTCGGGTTCATCTTTTTGTTGAGATTGGGCTCATCTTTTTGTTGAGGTCTTAAATGTGGTATAATAAATCTAACCTATATACTCAGGTACCCTCAAGAGATCTTCGAAAAAAAGTCATTTTTCTTCTATTTTCTTCGTCTTATCGAAACCACTTGGAGGAACTAAACACTTCTATTAGTCTATTGTTGTTGGGTCAGATCATCTTTCTAAAACTGACCCATAACTCATGTAAATTTTTTTTTTTTTTACTTGTAGAAGAATCATTTTGTTTATCTTTCTTAGACATTTTGATTTTATGTCCGAAAAGCAAAGCTCAACAAAAAAAGAAAATTAGGCAAAGAAACAAAAAAACAAAAAAAAAAAAAAAACAAAATTAGGCAAAGAAACAAAAAAACAAAAAAAAAAAAAAAAAAAAAAATTAGGCAAAGAAACAAAAAAACAACAAAAAAAACAAAAACAAAACAAACTCCTTTGCGGTGAGCCTAGAGTAGCCAACGCGGAAAAAAACTCAAATATAAATAAACTGAAAAGAAAGCTTTCGAACTCGCAATTTAAATAACGACAACTAATGCTGTCGCCAAAAGAAGGCGTTCTTTGTTGCAAAACAAATACGCTAAGTATAGCATTGCAAGACACTGCCAGCGGCATCGGATTAATTCAGCCAAAAAAAGCACCGATCAACTTACATGCAGGAATATACTGGGCGAAATTGTCGAAACGCTACGACAAATCGAAATAGTAGAAAGACTATCTTCCTTAGATTATATCCATAGCTGCACTATTATAAAGAGGAATAAGGATATGGATCCGGAAATGGCCGACTTTGTAAATTTTTATTACTGTTGGGTTGGTGCATAATTATCAGGCGTTTTTTAAACGATATTTATTATGAAAAAAGAAACATAACGATTCAACGATAACATTTTTAAATGATTATTCCGGAGCGTATGATCATCGACACGCATTTTTCTAACCTGAAAATAAAATAATATTTTTATTTAAAAAAGTAAACAGTAATTTTTATTAACAAAAGCAAAGTAAACAAAACAGCAATTTTTATTAACAAAAACGACTGATAATTACGCACCAACCCAATATTTTTCACCCAATACAAGTATCTAGAGCCACTCGAGGTAGACGGTTACTGAATAAGGTTATTATAAGGGTGTAAAGAGAGGAAGAAAGAAGTGCATATTTATGAGGATATGTAAGATATATAACGGTCGAGCTTCGAAATGAAGAGATTAAGATTGTAGTGATCGGAGAAATCTCCACTCAGTATTATGTTTCAGAAAGTAACTAGTTCTGGGGAAGAAGTTGTCTGAGTGGAACTTGTTCTTTACCAATAGAATAGAAAGGGAATAAAGATTAGTTGACAAAGTGTACGTGGCATGAGGGGTAATGTTCTGAATTGCTAGAACTATGAAATATAGCTTCTTGTAATATTTGCCAAGAAAATAGTGATAAAATAGCGAGAGGCTTCCGACGATTTTTCTGTGGGAAACGGATGAAAAATATTTCATTGAACTCTGTCAAGGCTAGAATGCGGAGATTTCACTAACCTCCCGGAATTATTGAAACAGTTTTGGTTGCTTCTACTATGAAATTGTTGAAAAAAAGCAAAAGTTGTTACACGAATTAGAGTCAATGAATATATATATATATATATATATATATATATAAGCATTTCACCCCAAGAAAGGCAGGGGATTGAGGAAAGAGAAAAAGGAGAGGGATCAAGGCAACAGTCGATGACGATTGACGTTGCCTTTTAATTTTTGAAGATTGTAATTATCAGGGAAGCAAGAGGAATGGAGTTCCAATGTCGGGAAGTACGAAGAAAAGAACTGTTGGAGTAGAAGTCAAGGACATAGAGTCAATATATATATATATATATATATATATATATATTAAGTAGAGCATAGTTAATACGACATAGCCAGTATCTCGTGTTTACGTTTTATTGCGTCATAGCAGTGCTAATTTTGGGAAATATGATGTGTTGGGAACAATGTCAGATCATTGAAACTGCTAGACTTCGGTTTGCAGGTTTTTGCTCCATATATATATATATATATATATATATATATATGAAGAAATATAATCTTAATGTGTGCTATATTTATGGGATAGAGTGCTGAATATCAGAGATAGAGCGTGTCTAAATGTAAAAGTGAACATTGAACTCAGCACTTAGAGGCGACAGTCTGTTTCATACTAGACGCAATCGTCAGGCTACGAGTGCTGTTTATTTTTTCTCGGCTATTTATATATACGGGTCTGTGGTGCATTGTGGGTAGTCTATTATGGCCGTTATTTTACCGGAAGTCGTTTATTTGTTTATTTATTTATTTATTTGGGTTAAATTATTTTGCTTGTCTTTATTTTTTTTTTCTTATCTCATATATATTTTTATTTTATTTTAATTTTAATCGGTATTTTTATTAACGTAGTAAAAATTTGTTTATATCGCTTATTTAATAGTTTTGTTTTGGTTTGGGAAGATAATTAAAGCTATTATTCAATTTTGGGGTTGATTGTTGTAGTTTATTCTAAGTATTATTTTGGCGGGAACTATTTTTAATTTTTTTATTACTTCATTTATTTATTTGGATTGATTATCTTTATTTGTTTTTTCTAACGGTTTATTTATAGCCGAGAAAAAATAAACAGCACTCGTGGCCTGACGATTGCGTCTAGCATGAAACTGTCGCCTCTAAGTGTTGACTTCAATGTTCACTTTTACATATATATATATATATATATATATATATATATATATATATATATATATATATATATATATATATAGTGGTTAGAACGTTCGCTTTCTGACCATGAGATCCGGGTTCGAATCTCATCACTGTTGATTTGTCAGGAAGTAGATTTCCTGATGTTATCGGTCTGGAGAGGGGGGGCGATCCCAGCATGCGTCACCTTTGGAAAGTGCCTGAAAACCTTACCACGGGTTAACCCAAACCTTGTGAGTGGGACTGGGTAGACAGAACGCTTGGGGGCCATCGATAGCTGAGCTAGCACGAAGTCACATGTCATCCTGACCGAGGGTTTGAGTGTGCTGACCTTCTTCAGATTGTTGATCAAGCTAGATAACACGCACACACCCAGAAAGTGTAACTAAGGTCTGCTCAGTATCATTGCAGTTTGCAGTATAAACCAGTTTGGTTCTGTAGGTTTTGAACAAGCACAAATGTGCCAGAGCGAGTGTCTGCAATAGGGATTGGCTAGCCGCCCTAATAAACGGGTATAGTCAAATACGAGTGGCCAGCTATTATATATATATATATATATATATATATATATATATATATATATATATTAGGAAATGGACAAAGTCCGACAAATATTTTTAAGACATTTTTTTATGTTTATACGTTTTTTATTGATAAAAATATTTAAGTAAATGCTCTGTTCATAATAAATACAGACCGGTAAATGTTATTAATACTGTTTATTATAAACAGAGCATTTACTTAAATATTTCTATCTATAAAAAGAACGTATAAACATAAAAAAATTATTTGTATATATATATATATATATATATATATATATATATATATTGCCTAAGAAGATTTAAAATATGCTTATAAATACAGTACAACTCTTCGAAATCAAACATCCGAGATGTTCGGTATTGAGGGTACTGTTTGGATTCGTGGAAGGAAAGGCAGCTGTAGCAAGCTTAACATTTTTATTAAGTTTTAGAATTTAGGATACGAAAGATAGTTTGTTATGTTGATTCGTTTTTATTTAAAGTGTAGATAGAATACATAAATGTACAAAACATAACTGAGAAGAAATTGTAAAGAAAAAAATTGTGCTCAATAAATATTGCAATTTGTGAAAAGCTAAGACATTTTATGAAATGTTTAAAAATTTATAAAAGTTATAAATCTATTTGTCCATTGTCAGATCTTCCTGATTTTCGCTGCTAGTTGTTCCTATGGCGCTTTTGACGCGAGTACGGTATTGTTTCATTTTACGATTGTGCAGTTTCATTTTAATAATTTCATTTTGTAATGCACGTCTCTAACAAAGTTCGGATTTGAAGATGAGTCCAAATTTGAGAAAGTCTAATTCCGGGAAGTCTAGATTATGCTATCTTTGGATTTGGAGAGTTCTACTGTATAAATTCATGAGCAACCCTCTCTGTATCTATTTCTGATTCTATCTGTCTCACTCGCACTATATATATATATATATATATATATATATATATATATCTCGTGCGCGCGCATGCGCGTTCCATACACTCCAAATATAGGATATTGATTCACAGCTAGGGGTTACTGCTGTGGTTTCAATAGCAAATATATTTTTTTCAAATGATGCTCTTCATAGACCTATGTCCAAGCAGTTTTTAATTCAGTTATTATTCTCCTAGACTGATTGCCAGTCAATGCCGATGAGCTCAATCTGTCCTACTATTTAACCCATAGCTGGAGAGAGAAAAGTTTTTTGCGCGGAAGTGAATGCAGCGAAATTGATTGGAATTCAAACTCGAATTTGATGTATATTCAAAAAAATATAAGAAAAAGTTTGCGTAAAAAGATTAATCCAGTTTTAAAGTATAAATAGTAAATTATAGAGGTCTGCCAAATGCCCCCACTTCTGTCTCTATGAGAATACATAACACCCCACAAGAGAGTGTTATCACTCACGTTGACTAGCACTTTTTTTACACTAGGAATATAAATATCTAATACACAGTTGTTGGAGACGATATTATTCACTGAAATCTTGTGATCTAAGGAGAATACATATTCATTGTATAAGATTAAGTCTAACACAAGGTTCCATTCAAAGCATAACCATTGTAAAAATAAATTTGATAAATTTGCAATCTAATTACAAGGCTTATACTTACCATCAGGAAAAAGGCAGCTGAAGTTTCTGGGACACATAATGAAAAAGGAGGGCCTGAAGAATCTGATACTCACGGGTCCAATAGAGGAAACATAGTCAAGGGAAAACAACGCGTGCCTTACCTAGAGGGCTTAAGCAAGTGGATGACAGAACGTGGTCTGGAGGAGGAAGCAAAGGGAAGGAACTTGTTGAGAGCTGCAAGGAATAGAGGGAGGTAGAGAGCCATGATCGCCTACGTCGAGAAATGACAAGGCACATAAACAAAAAGAATCTCGTCGAAGTGCCCAACATTTGAAAGAAACTCCCCTGCAGAGAATTAAACCTCGGTCATCCGCGTGACAAGCTAGGCTAGTTACCACTATACTACAGAAGAAAATGATTCACTTAGCGTAGATTGGATGTAGCACAAGTCCAAGAATATGGAGCACCCAGTGAGGACATAACTGACTACTCAATTGTAATTTATATAGCGAAACAAATTTAGTGGATATTCTTCCTGCGAGGTAGAGGGAAGGAACTCTAAAGGATAGGGGAGGTGGAGATCCATGATCGCCCACGTCCTGAAAGGACATGGCACATAAAAAGAAAGAAAGAATAATCCCTCTAGAACAGGTGCTTTATGATTCTGACTGAATACATTAATTGCTCACTGTAAGCTCGTGTAGCGCGCTATCAATGGAACACCCACGTAGAAGAGGATGACGTGTGTGGTTTTCTCGGTTTCAAGTGTTTCAGGTTTTATGTCCAGCGATAAAGTCTGTAAGATATGGTATTCAAAGCTGGGACCCACTTTACGGTAAGGGAATAAAGGAAGATAGTATGATATTAGCCGTTTTATTATAGTGATTTTCTAAGCGCGTCTTAGATGTGGCACAAGGCCGAAAGTATGTGGCACCCAGTGATGATCGAACTCACTACTCGGTCGTAATTGATATAGCAAGACAATCGTTCTAACCATTACACCATGACGAGATGCCAAAGCTCTTTTATTATTTGGGAACATTCGGCATTCATTGACCGAGCAGCCAGTGCTACTGTCGATTAAAATTTATAAAAGCGTTCTCTAAAAGCATTTATTTGGTAAATAAATTTCTCACTCTATTAGCTGTTAATGTTATTTCCAAGGGATTCCTTCCTAAACTTTTATTTGAAATAACGTAGAACATCAACATCTTGACTATGTTATTATGTTACATGTGCTATCCATTTTGGTTTTTGTCATGGGTATGACGATAAACTACATCCGCGTCCTGGTTAAGACGATAAAATACGTCCAAAAGCAAGGCCTCTGATCAGGAGGTTTTGAGGAGCGTGGAACCACCTCTTAATTGCTGGTGTTCCCAGGTCTACCTTGACCCGGGGTGGTAGCACCTGTTAGGGTTCCAGCTATGGGCAAATAGTTAACACTCATACTTGTGTAAAAATAAGTTGTAATACCAGAAATACGTTGTAATAAAAAAATGGTTCAAATATATATGTATACATACACACCTTTTTTTTTTTATCAAACTATCGCTATGAATCTACTTAAAATTATGTTGGCATTAAATGACCCACTGAGGTTGATGTGCCATAAAACAAAACCACCAACCAACCAACAAACCATTTTGTGTTATACTGTCGTTGAAATGCTTCAAGTGGTTATTTGATAGTTTTTTGTTTATGATTCTGTAGCGCCAGTGCACAATGTTCGTAGAAGAATGGCCCTCGGTAAGGCCTACAAGGTTCATTCTCTGGGAGCCGTTTTCGATCACTGATCTGAGAAATCGGTTGTATGGAGTTGATAGATATTTCTGAATGGGTTTGTGGACATGCATGACGTCTACATGAAATTCTCCACCTGACGAGACTATTTAAGAACATGATGTTCTTGAGTTACTGTTTTCGTCTTGAGGTTTTGGGCAAATTTAACCCCACCGAAGACTATTCCCTGTTCAATATCCTCATCTCTTATACGAAATTTGTTGTAACTGATCCATATACCATTGTCACTGTAATGTTTAAAATTTACTAATTCCACACCCTGAATTTTTATAATGAATTCAGGATACACGCCATCATTGCTTTTATCCCAATTCCAGCTCGTTGTCTCTTTTCTTCAGTCCTACTTCTTGAAATACTTGGTAGATAATGCTGATTTTTTTTTGTTTGAGATCAGTTTTATCCGAAATAGAAATATATGTGTCAACGGCATAGCATCAATCATCATTTTTAGACTGACTTCGGAAAGAGAAGCAGGAACGCTGTTTTCTATGGGGAGATTCGTTTGGGATTTACCATGGAAAGAAAATTGGGCATTCATTTCCCCCTTGTTGTTCTGAGGACGTTTGAAAATTTCGGTATTGGTGTCCTCACCAGACATGCATGTCTTTGTGGGCCGATGCAGTTCTTTTGTCAGAACTAGATATGCAATTGAGCCAGAGGTAAAAAAAAAACAGTCTCTGTTGACGTGATTATATTATGTTGTGAGGTCAACACAAACTAAGATAAATAAATAAAAACTTTGGAGATCAAGTGGAAATAAACTAGAATTGGGATGTAGTGAAATTCTGAAACATCCTTAGCGAGGGTCAGACTGTCCATCGAAGTAGTACATATCTGCCAGTTACTGGGTGAAGATACACCCTCATGTATTTCCTGTGCCACTCATAAAAAATGCCAGCCACATGTTAGGATTCTTAAAAGATTTAGTAGGAGAAATAGTTTCTGTCTATATTTCTGAGATGAGGTGTTATGTACACTATTTACATTTTTCGGACTATTGTCCTTATCTTTGTCGCCGTATTTATTACAACGTTTCGGCCTTTATACGATCCGGCCTTCTTCAGGTGGTTGGAATGTCAAGGACACATCGCACAGTAGATAAAGGCGTTAGTTAGATCCAGTGACAAGACACAAACAGTGTGAATTCAATACCTGGTTAAGGCGGTGGAGAACTTGGAGAGGCGAATTAACAGGAGATAACTGATAACTGACATCTATTAGACATGGTACGTGGAACTAGAACAGTCTACCCCAGTGAGCGAAATAAAGGGTTCAGTTCGACATTCCAATCACCTGAAGAAGGCCGGAGCGTACAACGGCCGAAACGTTGTAATAAATATGGCGACAAAGATGAGGACAATAGTCTGAATAATGTAAGTAGTGAGAAATAGTTTGAAGGGAAGAGTTAATCTGTTAGACAAATATAACAAGAGTTGTTCCAAGAGTCAGTAAAGTACCCTCCCAAGACCGCACAAGTGAAGCTCTGAATTAGACAACTAAATGTATTGAAAACCTGGTCCGATTCCTCTTTTCTTGCCTTGGTGTTTGCTTTCATCTATCATTTATTTGTGAACGCGCATGTCCCAGGTTTGGTTTCGCATCGACACAAATATAGAGATGCAACATGGGATAGCATTTTGCCGGTCGGTGGAAAGAAATCTAGGTGAGGGCTCCGTTGTATGTTCAAAGTCGCACTCAAAGAAAATTGCGGGGGGAAAAAAAATTCTCGATAGCTGAGTTACATTTGAGTAGGATAATCCCTCCCACCTCAGTTGAGCGGCTTATTGATCCACGATGGATCGATGATTTAATACAGAGTGCCACCTGCTCTGACCTACATTACACTGTTCTCATGCCGAGAGCAACATCGAAACTTGACTCATTGGAAAAGATCGGCATTGAAAAACAACCCAGTAGAAGAGATTGGGGTTTGGAAGGCGCTTCTTTGCTCTCGGAAAGCAAAATGCAATTGGCTCATTCAAGGAATATGATATTTCAGTAATATAACCCAGTGTGCACGTTCGTCTTTTGTCTAAAAAAAAAAAAAAAGATCTTCCTTAATTTCACACAACCTTCTTTCGTGTTGGAAGTCTGGTTGTATTCCACCTACGTACACTTAAAATTCTAACGGAAAAAAATAACTGTTCTAAATTCAATGGTTAGCGAGCTGGTTCCACAAACTATTATTATTAAGATATAATATCAATCATTCTTCTTTATTGTGTCATATCCCTTCAAGTTTTAAGCAATCATGACCCTCCCCAACTTCCTTTCTTTTGTTGCTCAAAGTAACTTTTAGTTCTTCATCTTCACACTTCGCCTTTATTCTTTCATTCATTTAAAAGAACTAGTTAAAAAGGTTACATTTTTTTAAAAGCTTGCCTTCATTATATCTTGTAAGTGTTAAATTCTCCAATCTCTCTTTGCATTGTCCGTCTTGTTTCAAGACTCCTCCAAATCTATAATTAGTATTCCCTGCCAAATAGAATATTAGTTATTACTGATAGATATATAAGTACTGATCTATAATTTAATTTCAGTTGGTACTCTTAAAGAGCAATAAATATGGTACTGTATCAGACTTGTATCTCAGTAAAACATAAGATTGATTCTGAAATAATTGCTGTATTTTGAGTCAGAGCAATGCCTCAGCCAATGACATTCGCCATTTATTTTTTACAATAATGTTCACTCTGTACACGAGCCAAGGGTCACTCGGGGTAGACGGCTATATAGTAAGTGTCACAGCTTATGCAGATATGTGTGGAAGATAACGGTTGACCCGAGAATTGAGCACGTTGAGATTGTAGTGATTGGGGAAGCAAAATCTTGGAAGTCTATTCCACAAGGCAATAGTTCGTGGAAAGTGCCTCTCTGCGCCTGTTTGGTTTCACCCTTTCCACAGACCTGAGGTGGAACAACTACATTTAATCAATAGCTTCATCTACCGCAAATAAATTTGGTTCTCTGTGTCGCCTCAGAATCTTTTTCTAGCCTGATTCCATACTTCAAATCTACACATCAACCATTCGTTCTTGCACTGAATACTATTGCCATCTATGGTCAGACGCCTCGCTTTTCATCTCGAGGACCTCAACAAAATCCAGAGACGGATATGTAATGTGTCCTTTCTCACAGATATGCCGAGGCTACTCTCTGTCTTTTCTACAAGTATTTTCATGGCAACTGCTCTGGCGAGCTACTTTCCCTGATACCCCAACTGCATGAATTTACGCGTGCTACTAGGGTTGGCATCTCGGTCCTACCTTTTCACTGTCGAAACGGTTACCTGTATCCGTTTCTTCTACACTAACAACTTCTTATCTCGCACGTCCCGTCAATGGAACTCCTTTCCTCTTACTTGCTTCCCTGATAGCGAAAATAATCTTCAAATATTTTCAAATGTAATGTCAATCGACATCTTCTAATGCTTGATCTTGATCTCCGTCCTCTTTATCCTTTCCCGAAACACCCCTCTTTACTCTTGCTCACCCTCTGTAACCCCGGGCGGCCTAGTGGCACTCCCGCCTTGCTTGGGGTCAGTCATTTATGTGTCATGCGTGATACACGCTTAGACGATCATGTATCTTTCGATACATGACTGACGAGGCAGATTTTTCCCCCGCAGTAGGTTGCCATTTCTTTCTGCGGTAGACCGGTTGCCATCCAAGGGTAGAGAACTCGGTCTGTCCTGCTATTTATCCATAGCTGGAGAGAGAAGAAAAGGATTCCTATCTTTCCCAAGTGTATTAACACGTAAGTGAATATAATGGATTCGACTGGAATTCGAACTCGGTTCTCCGATTCCTCAATCTGATCCGCTATCTATTACTTCACAGTGCCTTTGGGGTGATATGTTTCAAAAATAAAAGACGCTGCTCGAATGGAGCATACATCTCACCAAAGGAATACAAAGGAAATCAAGGTGGTACGCTACAATGTGCGAGATATTTAACATTGTTAACAAAATATTGCAATATCAATGATACATATGAATGCTGGTCGTTATTTAAAGAAGTAAGGGGGTACAAATGAGAAGATTTAGAATTAATCATTTTTTTTCTTTTCCCTAAAACAGACTTCTATCTTTCTTTCATTTTCTCAATGAAACCAAGTAGCGTCTCTGATATGTCTTTTCCGTCTTTCCGCGCGATCAAAACAGAATAGTCCATATTTTATGACGATATGATAATAAGATGCTGATTTTCCCTTTCATGATAACGAAGTTTTAGACAAAATTGTAATGTAAAGGATACTTAACATCAGAAAGATAGAGTTGAAATTTTTAAGGTATATAACGCGGAAATAAGGCTTAGAAGAATTGAAAATCGCAGGACATATTAAAAGGAGTCGGGACAGAAGTAAAAAAATGTATAACCTACCTCACGAAATTTGTGCAAAGAGATAGCGAAAAGACAAACTTTACTTAGAGCTACAAAGGAGAGCATGTTGTGGAGGACCATGATCATCAACATTCTAAAGGGACGAGACACACAGAATAAAGAAAAGAACAGAAAGAACAATGTATTGTGGCAACAGCAGTAATATTTTTTGTTACTGATAAATCCAACGAACCGATACTTAACATTGATTTTTTTAGTCTAGACTTAAATTCGTATACCAAAACAGAAAGTCAACACAAAAACAGTACCATATTTATTCGATCTTGCGAACTAGTTTATCATGAATATATTGTAATTTACATTTAATCTAAACTAGTTTTTAGTTCTACGACAATAAAATATCGGTAGAATTTCCCCTATCGTATCGTTAAATATCTGAGTTTAATAACTTTAACGAAATATTGCAATAAAAACCATAAATATGTTCTGTTTGCACCATGCAGTATATATAGCCACACTATAAGGCAAAAGATTGGGGCCACTCACTGGACTTAAAAATTTTATGCCTTCTCTGGATTAATTAACTTCTACTAAGCAATGATCCTGAAACTATCAGGTCATCCCATAAGTTCTGTTCGAATTTTGAATAAAGAAAACAAGTGACCAAATGTTACATTTAATTACAGATTCAATCAACAATGTATTTTCCCTGATTATCTATGACTTCCTTCCATCTATTAACAAGCTTACTAATTCCATTACTGTAAAATTCTTTTGGCTTTGATTCGAAGAACTCACAAATGTCAGTTTTAACTTCTTCCTGTGTTACAAAAGCTGTTTCTTCCAAATTATTCTGTAAGCTACGAAACAAATGGTAGTCTGAAGGAGCAAGGTCGGGAGAAAACAAGGTGGATGAGGAATTTTCTCCCAACCTAGTTCTTCGATATTTTGTGACGTGATTCTTGCTGTGTGTGGTCGCGCATTGTCCTGATGAAACATCACCCGTTTTCGATTCACTAAAGCAGGTCTTTTCTTCCTCAAAGCTTGCTTCAAACGCTCTAATTGCTGACAGTATATTTGAGCATTAATTGTGGCATTAGGTGGTAAGAATTCAAAATTGATTATTCCTTGGCAATCCCACCAGATTGAAAGAAGAACATTTTGCCCATGAAGTTCCATTCTCGGCTGTGGCTGGGGTCCTTCCCCTTTACCAAGCCACTGTCTACGACGCTTAACATTTCGATAAAAGATCCATTTTTCGTCGCCAGTCACAAGTCTATCCAAAAAAGGTGAAACAAGTTGGCGAGAATGGCGAGAAGAGCAGATGTCAACTCGGGATTTGAGGTTGTTTTCGGACAATTCATGAGGCACCCATTTTCCAAGTTAGGAACTTTTCCAAGTTGTTGAAGATGACGATGAACAGTTGTATGGTTTGAACTGAGAACCACTGCCAATTCCTCAACGGATAAAACAGGATTTTCTTCAAGGTCTGCTTCAAGAAGCTTTTCATCAAACTCAACTGGACGTCCGGTTCGATCTTCATCTTTAAGGGTGAAATCTCCACCTCTGAATTTTGCAAACCATCTTCTGCAAGTTCTTTCATTCACACATTCCTCTCCATAAACCGAATGAATGTTTCTAGCCGCTTCGGCTGCTGAGTTTCCTTTCTTGAACTCATAAAGCATTATGTGCCTCAAATGATTCTTGGGTACTTCCATGTTAGCAGGGTTTTAATCAAACAAAATGTAATTTTATTGTTCACTGAAATAAGATTTGATCAGATTAAATGCATCTAAACATAAAAATAATGTTCAGCTCCATTAGACATTATAAAATACTCTTTAAATTTCGTTCATTTTAACAAAAAGTTAAAATTCGGACAGAACTTATGGGATGACTTAATATTTCGCCCATTAGTGCATGGCATCCCATCTTTACGAGATGACTTTATCTAAATTTGGCATCTGCCAGCCCTTAAATAGCCATTAGCCAGCATGATGAATTAATATAATTTCCCATGTATAATACTCTTTCATACATGATACGCACCCATAAAATTGTACTGAAAATGTAGGAAAATGCTTCTACTCATGCATAATACACACCCCTTGTTTGGTAATCAAACCCTATAAAGTGTACCTCCCCAATTTCTATACGGCCAGCATTTCCTACTCTTATTTTAAAAAAATGGTTTTAAACATAGAATAATATTATTCTAATTTAGTCTTATGATAATTCTTATTTTATTTTACGGCTATTTTTAAAGAAGTTTTGTAGTTGTGCATAATACGCACCGCTGACTTTGATTATTATTTTTTTAGGAAAAAATGCGTATTATTCATGCATAATTTCGGCAAAAGTATAAGAAATTTTTATCCAGCAATGGATTAGTTCCATTATTATTATTATCATCATCATCATTATCATTATTATTATTATTGAATATATCATAAAACCTTTATGGAAGTCCTCTCACGTGAATTGAGCTAATAAATTAGTTTTGAAAATATACCAAACCTTCAAATTTTTCCGATTCTTAGGAATACTGATAGTGTTCCTAACCTATAAGTCGTGAGCGTACTGGGTTTTTGCCTTCATTTATACGAAATCGAAAGAGATACCTGTCGACGTACATATTAGAAAAGGCGAGGAAACACCATAAAAATATGTAATTAAACGTTGGTGCTTAATTGACTGTACTGCAAGGTCCACAAATCACGTGGTAGTCGAATAAAGCAAGCAGTAACGGATAAAACACTTTGTCACTCACGCGTATGTGGAGTTGTTGAAGTAATATATTGGATTAAATAGTTAACATCTTTGTCAAGGGTGTAAATAATACAAAGGTAAATTATTGTTTCTGTTGTTTATTTCAATATTGGCAACCCCTTTGATACGACATGAAGTTCGTTTAGAAGCGATAAAAATCGGCAAATTCTCTCTCTTCTTTGAATCCATGTTGCTGTTCAAAACAGGTAATTTGTTTAATCTCAAATATTGTTCTACGAAAACAATGTGACGGCATATATAGGTGTCAAAAATAGGTAAAAACGCGTCAGAAAATATTCCAGTGACAGGGAATAAAAAAAAGAAAAACAGTTATTTAAATTTTAGATAAAAAAATTACTGGGATGTTTTTAAGGCTATCTCATCGTAGTTTGTTTTGTATTTATTTAGAAAAGTTGCTATAAATCGATTAAAATAGGTTAAATATTGACATGATCATGCAAACGTGAAACTACGTTTAAAAACTGCCTGAATAAATATTTGAGTGAGTCTGTTAGTGTGTACGGATTGCCGCGGCCATAGCAGCAATGGCAAAATTGACAAGAATATGGAGGAGAAAAATCATCTTTCAAACAAAGTACAGACTGCAAATATCGCTGGTAGGCTCCATTCTCCTATATGGATGTGAAACGTGGACACTGTTGGCAGATACAGAGAGAAGAATCCAAGCATTTGAGAACAAATGCATGAGAAAACTCCATGACATTTGTTAATAGGAACAACAAAAAAAAACAAACAATGAGTTTGTGAGGTAAATGGTTGAAATTTTTGTGGGTCACCAGGAACCTCTTCTCACCACTATCAAACAGAGAAAAACGGCGTGGTTTGGACACATTGAAAGGCACGACAGCCTATGCAAGACAATCATGCAAGGCACCGTTGAAGGTGGACGTAGGTGTGGAGGACAACGCAAAAAATGGTTGGACAATGTCAAGCAATGGACAGGTATGACTCTACCAGAATTGCTGATGACTGCCGATGATAGACCGTTGTGAAAAAGAGTTAGTGTGGCTTCTGCATTCGGATCCACCCTACGATTACAAAAGTCAAGGGGGGGTGATGATGATGATGTGAGTGTATAATATGCGTGGAATTTGCAACTCGTTTGTTCTAGTTTTTTCACCTCTTTGAAAAAGCGGGAATCTATTTCTTCTACCCACAACAAGAAGCTAGATAGGTTAAATAGAAGGATCTGTAGCTCTGGTCGGAAGGCAGTGTAATACAAGAAAATTCAAAACCGGAAACAAGGTAAAGTAACACACTCTTTCATGATCCGCTAAAACAATGGCGTGGAAAGGCAAATATTGCGCACTTGAATTCGTTAGCATCAGCTCGACTATTCCGGTATTGAAAAGTAAAATTAAGTAAATAGATTGTGTTCTAAGCAAAATGCTCCTGTGATTAAAGTAAAATGCATTTAATATCAGAACACTAACATTTATTGAAACTCGTCAGGTTTAAATTTGGGCAAATTTTCCAACAAGATTATTCTGATTCTACGAACAGGTACTAAGAATACCATGGACAGAGCATGTGAACAACAATTAAGTTCCACAGAAAATGAGAAACAGAATTGACTTATAATGGAAAAAATAGATAGAAATTTCTGTGACACATTATGAAAAAGGAGGTTTGGAAAACTTAATACTTACAGGATACATTGAAGGAAGGAGGGAGAGAAGGAAACAGCAAGTAACTTACCAAATGGGTTTGTATGAATGGACGACAGATTAGGAGCAAAGAAAATGATAGAATCAAATGTTGCTTAGAGCTACAAGGGTCAGAATAAAACGTTGCTTAGAGCAGCAATAGAATTGATCAAGTTGCTTATGTCTATAAGGGACTGGAACAAATGTTGCTTAGAGATACAAGGGACGGAATCAAATATTGGTTAGTGCTACAAAGGACATGATTAAATGTTACAGCAACAAAAGACAGGAACAAACGTTGCTTAGAGCTACAAGGTAAAAGATCAAGTGGATTGAAGTACAAGAGACTGGGTCAAATGTTGCTTAGTACTTCAAAGGACAGGATCAAATATTGCTTAGAGCTACAAGGGACAGGATCAAATATTGTTTAATGCTACAAGAGAAAAGATCAAACGTTGATTAGAGCTACAGGGGACAGCAACAAATACTGATTAGTGCTAAAAGAGATAGGATCGAATGTTGCTAAGAGCAACAAGGAACAGGGTGAAATGTTGCTTAGAGCTAGGAGGGAAAGGATCAAATATTGCTTTATGCTATAAGGGAGAGGATCAAACGTTGCTTATACTTCAAAGGATAGGTTCAAATGTTGATTAGAACAACAAGGAACGGTATCAAACGTTGCTTAGAGCTAAAAGGGAACAGAACAAGCGGCTTAGAGCTACAAGAGACAGCGTCAAACGTTGCTTAGAGCTACAAGAGAAAAGATCAAGTGGCTTAGAGCTGCAAGAGATGGCGTCAAACTTTGATTAGAGTTACAAAGAACAGGATCAGATGTTGCTTTGAGCTATAATGGACATGATCAAATGTTACTTATCGCTACAAAGCACCAGATCAAGCATTGCTTCGTGCTACAAAGGATAAGATCAAATGGTACTTAGAGCTACAAGGCACTAGATCGAATGTTGCTTAAAACTAAAAAGGACAAGATTAAATGTTGCTTTGAAAATAAGACAGCTACATGGGACATGATCAAATTTTGCTCAAAGATGCAAGAGCAAAGATCGCCCACGTCCTGAAGAGATACAATAGATCAAGTTTGATTAACATGATTGGCATCAACATTGAAATCTCTCTGAGTATACAGAATCGATTAGTGTTTCTTGGCTCACTGTACATCAATGATATATTTTTATTAATTTAAATTTTATATTGTTACTGTTGTTCACCGATCTTAGCAGGTTATTGGATGCAGATGGGGTATATAGATAACAGTTGACCCGAAACTTAAAGTGGTTAAGATTTTCATGATCGGACAAAGATCACCCTGGGTGATTGTTCCACGAATTAGCAGTTCTTATGAGGATGCTATCGGAATGGAACTCCCTTCTTACCAAAAAAAAATGCAAAAGGAATGAAGATAAGTCGAGTCTGTATACGTGGGTTTTAGTTCTAAGGATCTGAATTGTTGGAACAAATTATGTCACTCAATAAAATCAATTTGAAGTCAACACCCAAAGGATACAGTCTGTTTCATGGTAAGCGCAATAGTCAGGCCATCGATGCATTTAGCATGAAACAGACTGTCGCCGCTGTGTGTTGACTTCAATGTTCACTTTTATATTTACATACGCTCTATATCTGATATTGAATACTTTAATCAATAAATATAGCATACGTTCAATGTGTGTGTCCTTCAACAAGAATCGAAACTATATCCTACACGTAACCGCTGGTACAGTTGGTATGACCTTCGCCTCATATCGTAAATGTCAGGTTTTCAATTCTCAGTAGTGGATGCACACTACTGATGAGTAACAAAATAGGATGAAACGGCCGTCCAGTGCTTTCTGCATTCTGTTGAGGTTTCTTCTAGACTCGATGAATTACTTAATTATGATTATTTGAAATCCTTCTAATAATTTGTATATCACACACATATATATACGAGGGTCACACACACACACATATATATACGAGGGTCATTCAATAAATAGGGTGAATTTTTCGGTATAAGGACTTCTAATACAGATAGAAGCTTACTCTTTTTTATTTATTTTTTGTTTTACTTCTTTTTCACATGGATTTAATTTCTTTTGCAGATTAAAAAAAACTTTGAGAGTTTTTACGATTAACAAGGATGGCCGACCAAAAAGCATGCTCCATGATTGAACAACAGTCAGTTATCAATTTTTTGGTTGCTGAAAAGTGCAAACCAGTTGCAATTCATAGGAGAATGTCAACTGTGTATGGTGCCACATGTTTCAGCCAAAACAATGTCTACAAGTGGGCTAAATTGTTTAAAGAACGACGGAGTAGTATTGAGGATGAAGACAAGCCTGGGAGGCCTACAGAAGTGAGGTCTCCTGAGGTGATTGAATCAGTCAATGACCTCATTCAGTCTGACAGAAGGGTGACAGTGGATGACATTGCAAGGACTTTGAAAGACATAAAGAACAAACGCAGGGGTCATCAGTCAGAAGGAGTCATCTTGCATCATGACAACGCAAGGCCTCACACAGCATCGCAAATGGTGCAGACCATCAACTAGCTGGACTGGGAACTGCTCCCTCATCCCCCTTACAGCCCAGACCTTGCCCCTTCAGACTTTCACCTGTTTGGTCCCTTGAAAGCTTTCACGAGAGACACGATGTTTGAAAGTGACGATGAAGTCAAACGTGTTGTGAGCGACTGGCTGAGATATCAGTCCAAAGATTTTTACGCTGAGGGAATACAGAAGCTTGTGTACGGATAGGAAAAGTGTGTGACAGCGCTGGGAGACTACATTGGAAAAAAAGTAAGCTTCTATCTGTATTAGAAGTATTTATACCGAAAAATTCACCTTGTTTATTGAATGACCCCGTGTATATATATATATATATATATATATATATATGTGTATGTGTGTGTGTGTGTGTGTGTGTGTGTGTGTGTATACTGATAGATATATATAAACAGACTTAGATAGATATGTGACGAGTTATTCGTTAGTTTTGATCAAAATTGGCCAATCCATGATTTTGCTTCTCTTTCTTCATTCCATGCTTTAAGGCTCTTCATTCATCAATAAAAAAATTATTGTTGAAAAATGGGTTTTCATTCTTTTTACGTAAAGGTGCGTGTTCGCTTTCACATCACCGGCCAATGTTCTTAATATTCTACTTTTTTTTTCTCTTTGTTTATATTTTAAAACCACCTTCTTCAAATAATAGCTTGCTGGCCAATCAACATTTATTTATTTATTACTCCCTTAGCTTTTCGCAAAAGGTTCCTCATCATTCAGTGACTAAACTTCATAATTATTTGGAGGTTTTATCATTCCTTTTATTCATGGCGACAATACATTATATATATATATATATATATATATATATATATATATATATATATATATATATTAAGACATTTTCATAAGATATATATATTAAGACATTTTTATGTTTATACATTCTTTTCATAGATACAAATATTTAAGTAAATGCTCTGTTTTATAATAAACAGTATTAAACAAAATTTACCGGCCTGAATGTCCGAGAGATTTTCATAGAATCGGACATTCAGGCCGGTAAATGTTGTTTAATACTGTTTATTATAAAACAGAGCATTTACTTAAATATTTGTATCTATAAAAAGAATGTATAAACATAAAAATGTCTTATATATATATATATATATATATATATATATATATTTATTTCAAGAATAATTTTAGAGAAAAACCCAGGACAAAGTGTAAAAAATTCCGTGTGACGAGCTTTGTTGTTTAGGATTTCCTCAGACTGCAATTTTTACCTTGATGCGACTACGCATGCGCAACAACGAGAGGAGACGCTGGCAAGTTTTGCTTTTTTAATAAACAATGTGGTCCGAAAGTCTTGTCACTCTAACCCTCTCTTCCAAACTGTAACAGCTCGTGTCACCCATCTGAAATAGAAAATTATATTATTGAGTAGTGACAAGACATTCGAACCACCCTGTACTATTTTAGTCATATAATCTGATTTCGTTAGTTTAGTTTTCTTTTCATTTTGTTTATTTTTCCATCAAATTTGTTATTAAAAAAATCCACATTAGGATAATGGGAGATCTGCTGACAATGATGAAACTTTTTATGAACCTGGACGTAAATTTACTGTACTTGATCTAGCAATTAAAGTATTTTCTAGACATTTTCGTCATACAAATGGCTTCCTTATTGAATTACAATATTTAAAATAAAAATTGTGGTCAAAATCATAACGATGGGCCCAGTGTATTGTTTCGTAAAAGATCCCTTTTGTGTGCATATAATCTTTTATTGAAATTCCTTTGGGGTTCTCCTCTGTACGAACACTTTTGTTTTGTCATAATATTGTGGAGAAAGTCAACCGACCTTCTCTACACTAATTACTGAACTCGATCATCGTCTATGAGTAGAAGGTCTTCTCATAGGAACGGTCGTCGCAAAGTGGGTCGGAAGGCGTAGTGTTTGAGTCGTACGCATTGCCCCACTGAACTATGGCATTCTTTATTACTGTATTATTCATTCATAGCATTCACGTGATTAAACCTATTTTCACTCGACCCTTTTGTTCTAGTGTTTCCTCACAGTATTACTAACTGGAACTACGAACGTTGTACGAATTTTACAACACTTAGTTTTTCCCTAACACACACACATATATATATATATATATATATATGAATGAAATATATGAAGAAATATAGTCTTATGGTGTGCTATATTTATTGGATAAAGTGCTCAATGTCTGTGATAGAGCGTGTGTAAATATAAAAGTGAACATTGAAGTCAACACTTCGAGGTGACAGGTTGTTTCATGCTAGACGCAATCGCCAAGCCTGACAATTGCGTCTCGCATGAAACAGACTGTCGCCTCTAAGTGTTGACTTCAATGATCACTTATATATATATATATATATATATATATATATATATGCGTGTATGTGTAATTTAAAAAAATAAATATTAATAATTATATAATTACATGTATTCATTTACAATATGATCAACAAATACAAAATATGCTCACATAAATATTCCTAAATAATGATATTATGAGCTGAAATTAATATAATATATTTATTTTGTAGATATAAGTATATCTCGGATGTTTTACGATCAATGGCTGGATATTACCTTCTTGTGAAAAGACTCAATTGCATAATAGAGTTTGCCATAATATACACATATATACACATACATACTCTTATATATATATATATGTGTGTGTGTGAGTGTACGTGACTACGTGTGTGCGCGCGACTTTACGCGTGTATGCCCCCGATCAAATCTGATCATGAAACTCTGTTCAGGTCAAGCATGACTCGAACGACCTGTAACGTGCTCGGCTTAAGCAGCGAATTCATGAGAGATAATCGATATTTTTTGCTTCATGTTCAAAGTTCAAAGTTAATCTAAATGTGATGCACCGATATTAGGGTGCAGTTAAATTCAAAATAGAATACTGTAGTGTGCAACACTTAGAATGAAATATCGAAAAAAAAAAAAATGTAAGTGATCGATCAAATCCTACTTTCACTTTCATTCTATAAGAAAATCGTTTAGCATTACGAAGAAGAATAAAAGGCTACCATTGGATGATTAATATCTTATTTAAAGGTAATATTTGAACAAATGTTTCTTTGCCTCTATATTTGAAAATACTGTGAGCACACAGACGCACCATACACACACAGTCATATATATATATATATATATATATATATATATACACATGAAGAAATATAGTTTAAAGGTGTGCTATATTTATGGAATAACGTGCTCAATTTGAGCGATAGAGCGTATGTAAATATAAATATAAAAGTGCTGGACGCAATCGGGGGCCTGACGATTGCGTCCAGCATGAAACAGCCTGTCGCCTCTGAGTGTTGACTTCAATGTTCACTCATATATATATATATATATATATATATATATATATATATATATATATATATATATATATATATATCCTGGTGAAATGAGAATAAATGGAGCGTTTTTTAACATTTTTGTTTTAATATCCTAAAATAAATGAATAAATAAATGAATATATATACATACATATACATACATATATATATAAGAAACTATCTGAAAATGTATCAGGGAAATCCACTTAAAAAAACAACAGCTTCATTTTTATAATACCTTCCTTTATCTATCTATTTCTGAACTAAAGCACAATCTTGGGCAATGCTTGCAGTCTATAGTCTCAAGTATAAACCCGACCAATGTTTACTCATAGCTGCAAGAACAAAATTCGCCAAAGTTTACCTATAATCTCAAATATAAACCCCACAAATATTTACCGATAGACTGTAGTATAATCCGACTTATTTTATCTATAATCTCAAGTGTTAATCTAACTACTGTGCACCTATAAATTCATGTATAAATTCGTCTAATGTTTACTAGTAGTCCCAAGAATAAACCCGAGTATTTAAAAATTTTTGACTCAAGTAAAAATCCGATTTATCATTTGAATCCAGTATGAACGCGATAAATGCTTGCCTACAGACTGAGGTATAATTAAAGAAACAGAATAGTTCGTCAGTGAATAAACAAATAAATGTTAATATGTCGTAAAACCTATTAACGGAACCCGTAGTTTCATACACATATCGGAGAGGAAAGTTTTTTCTTGAATTTATTTCACATAATTATCCTAAATAATGGAAGTAAAAGTTTCAGTATTATGCTACCCCGTGGCGGTGACTAGGTCAACTTGACATAATATAAAAATATGTCATCGCACCTTATGCTATGAAATTAAAATTTTACATCTATTTGTAGGTTACTTGCAAAAATAAACTGTCACTTCAGTGTTTTGCCGAATTAGAATTTAGCTGTTAGATACTGGTGTTGCTTATATGAATTTTTAAAAATCGGTATCACTCCATGCAAGGCAGCATAGCCATTAAGACTCAAAGGGGGTTAAAGGGTGTGGAAGGATTAGGAACTGAAACATTAAAAATGAGCAGGAAGAGAAAAAAGTAATCAGGAAAGTAGATAGCGATTTACATTGCATTTAAATTTTTTGCAGATTAAAATTGTTTGGAAAGCATGGAGTCGGAAGGTTGATATGCCGTAAAACACAACAAACCAAACCAAACCAAATATGTAAACCTCTTTAACGGAAAATAAACATATCTTTGTATGGTAGGATAAAAAAAAATGAATGTACCCGCGTTGTTTTTAAGCATCAAAATTTAGTTGTAGATATCATTGTTGCTAGTATGATAAATCGTTTTTGCAATTTAATCATGGTAACTTTTTGGTTTGGTTTGTTTCGGTTTGGTTTGGTTTACGGCATCTCAATCTCGATAGGTTATTTAATACCGACAAATTTTTTATTGCTGATAATATTTTTTTTCCAAAAATGTATTGTTGGTAATATTTTTCTTTTTCAGAAATGTACTGCTGGTAAATGTTCCACGTTCTTGAAAGCCTTTCCGTGTCTTCTTCGAAAGCCACTTTACACTTTAGTAAGCACTTGAGGGTGTGTCGATGGTGAAGGTTGTGAAACTCCCTTCCGACTCCATGCTTTCCAAACAACTTTAATCTGCAAAAAATTTAACTGCAATGTCAATCGCTGTTTACTTTTATGTCGGTAATAATTTTTCCTTCAAAAATGTATTGCCAGTATTGTCAGTAAAACGTATTGCTGGTATTAAAACCTATTTTTACACTTTCATAGCGTTCTGGTTCCAGTTTTTTTTTTGGGGGGGGGCAACTATTTTCCCATAGCTGGAACCCTAACAGATGCTACCACCCTGGGTCAAGGTGGACCTGGGAACACCAGCAATTAAGAGGTGGTCCCACACTTCTGAAAAACTCCTGATGAGAGGCCTTGCTCTCGGATGCTGGATGGGTAACTTTTTGGTCGAAAGAACTGATGCAGGCATATGAACCCGAGAATTTTATTCAACGCCTTGAACACAGAGATATACACGTCTACTTAATAAAACAAAAAATGAGTTCCATTATTATAAGTAATCACATAAATGATAAAAACGTTTTTATTAAGGCTTTATGCTAAGAATATTAAAAAAAAGCAAGAAAAGACACAAGCACGGTGTATTGAGATGTGTTATATAAATATATGAGAGTAAATTTATACTTTAAAACATATTATTTTCTCGAAATCTTATTACAGAAAATAAATTTTCTTAATTGTGTAAATACGTTAATATTAATTCTCGTTTCTTGAAATATTTTCTCGTTGCGTTGGAATGAAAAACAAAAAAAAAATGACGAAATGAAAATAGAAAGAAAATAGTAATATTTTTTTCTTTCTTGCTGTCAAATTAGCTTTTATTTCTTAATGCGAGAAGGAAAGAGATTCATGAATATATTCAGAAAAAAAATAATAGAATAAAACAAGATGTGAGTGGAAGGGAATCAGTGAAGTAAATATGGAAAAAAATAAATGTTTTATGCAAATTTCATAAAACTGAATGAATCCTGGATTCGAAAGAAAAAAAAAGATTCTACGCCCTCCTCACTTCCACCGAGCAGATCGCACCCTGTTCTCAATCAACCCAACATTATGTAGCCAGTAAAAATAGTTAGTGAATGGGGGAGAGATACAAGATTTGTATCGATGGGGAACATTCGCCATCGATACACCCTCAAGTGTTTACTGAAGCGTGTTTAATGGCTTTCGAAGTAGACACGGAGAGGCTTTCAAGAACGTGGAACACCTACTGAACAAAGAGTCTTTGGTATTTTTAATAAACATTTTTGTTTGTTACTCTCTCTCTCTTTCCCCTCTCTTTCTTTCTCTCCCTACCTCTCTCTTCACACACACACACACATATATATATATATATATATATATATATATATATATATATATATATATATATATATATACACTGAGAGAGAAAGAGGAAGAGAAAGGAGACTTTTCTGAAATGAGATTAAGTGGTATTTTATATTCTCTGGGTATTAGTGTGTGTCCGTTGCTCTGTTACAGTGATTTGTCCAAGGTCGGTCTTCTTTGGCTGATTTTTATCTCAAAGAATATAGTACATTAAATATATATATATATATATATATATATATATATATATATATATATATATATATTTGATTTCTGAGGAAGGACCGAGGTGGTCTGAAATATTAAATATATATAAAAACACAGAAATAAATACTTTCATAAAAAAAAAACACCCAATTTCTTTTCAGTTATTTTATCCATATATATATATATATATATATATATATATATATATATATATAGTAAAGGTAACAAATCCGTTGATATATAATACAAGTTGATGTTAGTAATATAAAATATTAAAACTGATCCACAAAAAGAGCTCAATGTATTTATCAATACAGAGTCATATAATTAATAAACAATAACATCCCAAATCCCTTCTTATGGGGAATAGCCTCTTGTGGCATACGAAGACATCGGTCGTCTGTCTTATCAACCGCGGTGTGGTCTGAGTTCTTGTCTATACAATTAAGGGTGGGGCGGGAAATATAATTTAGCTGTAAAAGCGAAACAAAAATCAACCAGTCTAAAAACTAATACAGAATTCATCCAGGTCAGTATTTCAGTCAGACGAAATGCACGAGACCGGGGTCAGGGGAGAGTGGAAGGCATTTGTCTTAAAGGGGAGAAGTTTTATAAAAATTAAACCAGAATATTAACCTTATAGCATTAATTTGGGGTCATATGAAGAATGAAATATTAATTTAAAAATAAAGATGAATAAAAAAAATGTCTAAACGTAAATTTAAATACGTAGATAAAAGGATGTAAGCGAATAATGGAAAGAGAGATGTGGAGATACTAAAGAAGAGGAAACTGTCGCAGTTAGCTCCTCCTCAGTCCCTTAATCCTTCAACAGGGGTCTCTCTCTCCCCTGGCTATAAATACTGGCTGACCCTTCGCCTCTCTCTCTTTTCCGACTCAGGCCTTGGGCCGCTACCTCGCGCGGAGACGAGGTAAAATCTCTCTTTTTCCACTTAGGCCAATATGTGACCTCTCACAGATACAGCGTTTCCCAAATTCTGGGAACGCGCTAAGTACAATACACGTACGTACGAACATTCACAACACACACACATAATTTCTCCATACAAACTCTATGTAACAGTCCATGTCTTTGTTTAACTTGTTTTGCTATTAATATATATTTGTTTACCCATGTATGTCGGTCTTGTTTGTTTTCTTTGTATTTTTTTGGACTTAATTAAAGTCCAACATTCTTATGTAGCTGGACCCGCCAACAGGAAATTTTAACCTTTTGATATCTCTTCACATCTTTCACCCGCACGGTCCGCTACAAAAGTTTATAGCTTATAATTAATATAGTGTAAAGAGGTTATAGAGGGGTTTGGAAATAAAATATAAAAAAAAGAATTAGTTATAATGTCGACATTTGAAAAGTTAGAGGGCAGTTGAAATATGGTAGCTAATTAAGTTAAACCTATATCATGGAAATTTGAATTTGTTTTTGTGCCGACATTTTAACACTAATTCATTCTTTTGATTCAATAGTTGGCTTTGATTATAGTATTTTATTATTCTAATCTTTACTTCGAAACATAAGTCACGCCCGTCCCTAAGATTATTAGGAGTACATGCGTAATCTATAATGTTCTAAACTATCTGTGGTCTCAATCTTTTCTCCTTCAATTCCCCCATTTTTTTTTTTTTGAAAGACCTGTCAGGTGTTTTATTTTAGGTTTAGAAAATGAGTACCTATGGGTATAAAATACCTGCTTTCATTCCCCGACGGAAATTTCAATGTAAACTATAATTCTTTCTTATTTCTCTGGGGGAAATGATCACTTGATATATAACCTAGGTAGATTTGCATTTGCCCTCTAATGGACAATGTTCTTTAGATCTACAAGTACAAAAGGGTTCAATACCAGGTTTGTTGTTTGTACCATAGAAATTTCTTAAAATATGGTTAATTATGTGAGTTAATAATTTTATACATATTGTTGGTACAAGAGTAGCTAATCTTAATCGTTTTCCTATTGAAGATCTTGCTTAGACGGTTATATTTATGAAAATGTTTATTTATTAACTTTAGAAGATACTGTCCGATGTTAATATTTAACAGTTTGCAGAAGGGGTGCGGTTGAAGCATATAGTTTTTTCTTTTTCTGTGTCTACATTTCACTTTAGATATTTCTGTGTTATTTATAAGGTTTAGATAAGATAATTTATTTTTAAAAACGCTTTTTTGGAGAGAGTTTTCATACATTTTTAAAATTTTTATTAACGAGGATCATGCTGGATGATACTCAACTAATCCTAGTCCCAACTGTGGTAGGCATATGTTTCACAAAGGCATTGGCGTGGTTAGAATTAACTTTAATGTAGGTGGGTGTTTCATTGTCTTTATGGTATGGTTTATTGAGGTTATGGGTGATGTCTAGATAATCAACTATTTTAATGTTTGAAGAAATCTCAATCCTAAACCCTAGTAAACTCTCTTTCCTATAAAACCCTTACATACTTTTATCTATATATTTTAAATTTACGTTTAGACCCCTTATAATTTTAAATTAATATTTAATTCTTCCTATAACCCCCAATTAATGTCATAAGGTTAATATTCGGATTTAATTTTAGTCAGCCGCTACATTGAATGCTATTTAGCTATTGTACTAGGTGAATAATAGTTTACAAAAAAGGCCTGGAGAAAGTAATGGAAAACAAAACTCCCCTTATAAGTCCTTGAAACATACTCATTTCCTCATCCGCTCTATCGTGTGGTACTCAGCTATTGTACTTGGTGAATAATAGTTTTAAAAAAAGGCTTGAAGAAAGTAATGAAAACTAACTAGAGAAAATGTTGAAAAGACTTCGCAGTCACAGTAGTTACCATAGTTACTTTGCCATAATCGTCCTTATTGATTTTTTATTTGATTTTTTTTCTGGTATTAAATTGCTTTGAGGCAAATTTTATTTCTTTTATTTTCTGTCATTTTTATTTCCACTTTATTTCTTCTGACACCATTTGTTCATTTTTTATGTCAAAATGACGAAAGTGATCTTTTTATTCTTGTTCCTGTTAGCGAGTTCCACTTAACTGACTGTCTGGCGCCAAATAAAAATAAATATCACTAAGTTTACTCATGCCACAGGTATATCACCTGTAGCTTAATGGAAACTATTCTCGTCTTCCGCTTCTCTAATGACGCGTTCGATTTTTATAAAGTACTCCCGATAAAAATGTCCTTGAACCACGCTTAGCTTAATGCAATTAAATAAAGATGAGAGAAAAAAAACACGCTTTTGAATACTATAACATTAAAGGAATCTATTAAACATTCGCATTTATTAAGGTTAGCTCAATCATCATCATCATCATCAGCAGCAGCAGCCCCTTAACTTGTAATCGTAGGGCGGATCCGAATGCAGAACCGTCTTGGGTACTGCGATAAACTACATCCGCGTCCTGGGTAAGGCGATAAACTACGTCCAACAGCGAGGACTCTGATAAGGAGATTTTGAGGAGCGTGGAACCACCTCTTAATTGCTGGTGTTCCCAGATCCACCCTGACCCAGGGTGGTAACACCCGTTAGGTTCCCAGCTATGGGCAAATAGTTAACCCCGAAACTGAGGTAAAAATCATTATTAAAGTATAAAAATAGGTCTTAATACCACAAATACTTTGTAAATAATTATTACCAGAAATAAAATTTTTGAAGAAAAAAAACTATTACCAGCAATACGTTTTTGTAAAAAAAAATATTACCAGTTATACATTTTTTTTAAATAATATTAGTAGCTATAAATTTTTGAGGAAAAATATTACCAGAAATAGATTTTTGACAAAACAAAATATTACCAGGAAAAATGTTGTCAGCATTAAATAACCCATTGAGGTGTTGATATGCCGTAAAATAAAACAAACCAAACCGAATGCAGAAGCCACACTAACACTTTTCCATAACGCTCTGTTAATGGCCGTCATCAGGAATTCTGGTACATTTTTTGACATTGCCCAACGTTTTTATGCGTTGACGCCCTCTCTTACGTCCAGCTTCAATGGCGACTTGCATAATGGTTTATACAGGCTGTTGTGCCTTGTAAATGTGTCCAAGCCACGCCATTTTTCTCCGGTTGACCTTAGCAAGACGAGGTTCCTGCTTTCGCACGTAACTTTCAACTTTGTTCCGCATAAACACATTGGTTATTTGTTCCCACTTGAAAATGCCAATGAGTTTTCTCGTGCATTTGTTCTTAAAAGCTTGGATCCTTCTCTCTGTTTCCATCAACTCAATGCAGCATGATGAATGACTAGAAGATAGTGTTAGGCCAGTCTTTCAATTTGTAGAGTGCTCCTCACTCTTTCAACATCACTAATTTCCAAAAAATATCCCCTGTCTAACGTCTGCCATGTTTGAGTAAAACGGAACCATCTAAGCCCTGACGCAGACTAATAATTTTCTCAGTTTAATTTAGTTTGGCACAGGGCCTCACGGATAGAGAACTATGAGTAATGAACTCAGGCTCATTAGGTAGGTTACTTCCTTTTTTTCCTTCTGACCTTCTTGCCTTCAGTATGCACGGCAATCGACAAATTCTCCAAAGCCTCTTTCCTAAATATGTGTCTCAGAAATTTCAACTCTTCTTCCTGATTCTTTTACAAGTGTCCCTTTTCGTTCTCATTTTCTTTAAGGGTTTTTCTTTTCTTACATGATATTCTCAGCATCCTTCTGTAGAACCACATTTCTATTACCTTGTCTCCTCGTCATCTGCATTGTAATTGTCCATTAGTTGCCATACAGGAGGATTGTTATTACATGGAAGTTCCGCTGACTTTTCTTTATAGCGAATTTTTCCTGTTTCTTAATGTTGTAGCATACGTACGAAAGATAATGGGTATTCAACCATTCACATAAATACAGTAGTAAATACTGTATGTTGGTCAGCAGTCGGAGATTCGTCTCCAGTTGTGCTGGTCAAACTCTCTGCCTCCGGGCATAGAGGATCCCCAGACGAGGCTATGTCGAAGGGCAACCTCGTCTCGGGAAACAGCTACCCGACCCCGTTTTATACGGGATCTACGGGGAATATTTGGCTGAGCCTACGGGCTCTGATACCCCACATTAAATTCGGCCTTGTGCCACATCTGACCGCGTGGCGCGGTTGGTAGATATCCTGCATTTGGAGATTCATTGTGGAATTCACTTGGCTCACTACGCGCCGCTGGTGAATCTTGTATATGTTGTTCTTGTCCTAAGTATTATCGTTCATTACCAACCTTCGTGTTCTTATTCTATTCAATAAAGCTAATTTCAACACTTAATATTTTGTTTACGTTTTGCAAGGCGTTTTTCGCCAGTTAGTTAAATTGTCTTGATTTTGATCTATCGACTTCGTAGCTCACACGTTGGGTCGTTTTTATGGACATATATTCTGTTTTCTTACAATTAATTTAGCAATCCATTATCGCTTTAATTTCTTGATTATGTGTTGTAGTAGTTTTGTCTCACTGCCGACTACACAACGCAATATGCGTGTATTATTTTGTTAAAATTATGTTCGCTAATAATAAATCCTGATACAGCTTCTAGTTTTCATGGAATTGCATTAAAATTGAATTAAATTACGCGAACGCAGAATGAGCATTGCAGGATATTTCTGGCGATCAAAGCAAGAACTCACGAGTGATCTATTGTTATGGACACCTATCTATCTATCTCTCTCTCTATATATATATATATATATATACATACATACATATGTAAAGATATAATTAATAATAATATAATTAAAATATATTAAATAAGACATTTCTTGACATATTTCATTGTAATATAAGGTAAATATTCGTGAATATGAAAGGATTATGATAAAAATAAGCATACATAATCTTTGTAATTTATTCAGTTATATATATGTGTGTGTGTGTAATTTGGCAGCAACTTTTCTTTTAAACCTGTTGTGTTGAATGTTAAAGACAACATCGTCCTGCATATTTTCTTTTGAATTCTCTCATATTTTCTAATGAGACTTTTTATTTGAAAATGATATCGAAATAAATATTGTCCGTACGATAACCTAGTACTTTCGAACATCATTGTTCATCTTCAGGGTGAAAATTTTTTTTAGTCAAAATTTTTACAAACATTTGCCAATTGTCTTGTAGCGTAATCATGTAGCTACATTTTTTACAAACTAAATAAACGTTAAAATCCTTTTAATTTCAAAAGACGCGATGATGTTATCACGTGCTTGGCGAAGATTTTTATCATGTGACGGCGTGAAAAAGATTTTTTATTATACAAGCCAAAAGATCGAAGAATACGCTATAAAATTTAAATATATTATAAACATTGTAGGATGTTTCCAGAAATATTGTAATCTATACGATTAATAAGAGGTCTTTTGCATTTAATATGTAATGCTTCTAAGATTTTAAGACGTCTAATCTCTGTATGTTTATCTATAATTTTAGTATTATCTATAAGTATTTTACGTATATCAGATTGCATAAGGGAAACAGTATGTGACATAATATGTTGTTTAATGGAGCTAGAAATATTAAGATGCATAGTTAATCTTCTGGAGAAGACTAAAAAATTTTGACCCTGAAGATGAACAATGATGTTCGAAAGTATTAGGTTATCGTACGGACAATATTTATTTCGATATCATTTCAAATAAAAAATCTCATTAGAAAATATGAGAAAATTCAAAAGAAAATATGCAGGACGATGTTGTCTTTAACATTCAACACATGTTTAAAATATATATATATATATATATATATATATATATAGCACGGTGCATATTGAAAGAAGGTACTACTCCAGAAGGTATCCTCCTAACATGTTCTCTCTTTACAAGAATCAGATTAAACGAATAATGGAATATTTATGCAAGTATCTACGACAGACCTGCCAAACGCGCACTTTGTCAGCCTCGATAGAGTTCAAAAACGTTTACGTGGCTTGATAAATTCTTTTCTACTCTTCCCCAAAGACGAATCGTCGCATGCTAATCGCCACTCTATCGCTATTATCATGGCAAATGTTCTGTCAAGTGACATTTCTGTTTCCGCCAGTTCAGTCCTTTACATCTACGACACACCCTGGCACGAAAACATGGTCGAATCATCCTCATTTCCTTCGTATTCCATTGGCAAGAAGGAAGTCTCATTCGGACATCATCTTACCATCAAACGGCCTCTTGAGAGAAATGCATCTCCGATCAAGTCTGGGGTTAAGCGTTATCTACTTTGAACAACTTCATACAGTGTCTCTCTCTCTCTTGATTGGCTCTTGGAGCTTGCGTTGTTTGAACAAGTATATATATATATATATATATATATATATATATATATGGATAAAAAAGACAATTGGAAACTATTTCTTAGTCATTGCCGAGACGCGTTTCGTCAATCCGACTTTATCAAGGCATGTTTAGAAACGAAAATGTTTTGTAGTTACATTAAATTCAAATTATTTAAAAAAGGAGACGCTTATGTGTGGGTGGGCCTCCTTCTGGATATTTGTAACTTTTTTTTTTTTTACTAAGAATGTGTTTTAGATTTCTATGTCGACATATTGTCAAATTTCATAGAATAATTATGAAGAAATTCGGGAAAAAAAACAATTGGAAAATACTTTTTAGTAAAAAAAAATATTTTTTAGCAAAAGAAAAAAAAGTTGTTGCCAATATCCAGAAGGAGGCTTACACAGGAAAGTCCCCCCTTTTTAATATTTTGAATTTAATGCAGCTCTAAAACATTTCGCTTTTAAACTTGCCTTAAAGACGCTCATAAATATTTATCAGTTTAACTGAAATGCTTACGTATTAAACATTAGATTACGTCACTTATTTTCCTCGAAAATAAATACATATTTTACTTTCCTTCTCTCTTTCCTTTCCTTTTTTATATTATTTATAGTAATTTTCCAAGACTAGCTTAGATGGGGTACAAGGCTGAAAGTAAAGGGCATTCAGTGAAGATCGAACTCACTATTCAGTCTAATTGTGCTAGCAAGATAAGCTTGCTAACCTTTACACCGCCTCGAGGTGTCCTTTTGCATTATTTGTATAGTGTAACCCGGATATAAGAGAGATTTACTCTGGTCCCAAATTAGAGCCTGTGTTAATGTATATATAATAGACCAAACCCAGATATAAGAGAAACCCGGATATAAGATACTTCTTCTCCGGTCCCGACAACTATATTATATCCGGGTTACACTGTATATAAGTCGTGAGGCACATGCCAACATTTTTTTTGTCCTACAAACAACTGTTTCCGAGTTCAATCCTCATGTGGTATATTACTTGGTATGTCATGCTTTTTTTTACATTTTTTCTCACGCTATATCCTAGAAGGATAGGTGAGAACATGGTCCTCCATGTCCTTCTTCTATTGTTCTATTATTACACTTTGTATTTGTGGTTCTTGTTCTGCCTTATGACACATTTCAAGTGGGTTTCTCGTGCTTTTCCCGTTTCTTTTCTCTTTAATCGGCCTTGTTAAATTCTATACGCCTTATTTCTTCTTTACCTGTCCCCCAAATTTTAACTATCTCTTTCTGATAGTAGTGTGCTGCCCTGGACAAAATGCTAAAAAACATATTGTTTTAGACGGCCAGTTTAAACTCAAATTCACAAAACACGGACGAATTCCACTGAAAACGAAAGATTTTATTCAGTGAATCAGGTTAAAAATCTGAAAGAAAAATAAACAAAAAAAAAAGGTGAGTCCACTGCGACGGAAGAGACAGAAAATAAAAAGAGGAAAGGCAGCTCAGCGTTGAGAGCTAGAAAGAGGCAATTCACAAAGGGAGACATGGTAAAAGAGCAGGACCAAACGTCTGAGCAAATTCAGCATAGAAAAGTCCTATATAACTTCCTAAATATCAATAATTCAGGGCTAGAAAGTACAAGCTGGTTGAATGAGCAACCCAGAAACAAAGAGGCGACAAACTACTTGTCGTGCGACAATCAAACATTTCAATACAAAGGCGATGAAAAGGCTAAAGAAGAATTAAATAAACATACCAAAGTTATATGGAAAGGCGGAGCATCGAGCAAGGGTGCGTGCATGCAGGGACCGAATCAGGAAGAACTCTGAAGATCCCGCCAAAAGGCAAACTCTATTCTCGTGGCTTATCGCGTTGCCGAAAGTAGATAATAACGGTAATGCGTGATAAAGAAGGGAATTAAAGCTAAGGAAGCATAGTCTATGCTAGAAAACACAAAGGAAAGAGAAAGGAAAAGATAAAAAATAAAAATAAAAAACAGTAACAAGAAAAGACGTCGCAGCGAGACGAGAGGTAAAAAGGTAAACAAAGAAACGGTGTCCGGTGAATTTGTCCTTGTTGACGTAAGGTCCACGTCACAAACGTGATAAGTAGCAATTTCTTAGTACTTTTCATTCTACTTTCTATTCTACGTAAAATGTTCACGTTTCTCACATACTCTATCCGTTGTATTTAAAAAGAAACCACATTTCGATAGAACCATATCTCTGATACTTCAAGTTTGGCTCCATCTGTAAGGATATTATCCAGAATTCACTCATTCAGCATAAATTGTCTTTGAGTACTTTCCCTACAGTGATGTTACTGCCTACTTCTCTTCACTTGGACACCTGATGGAAAAATAGGAGTGAGAGTTTCGACGTGGCACATTTTGAACTGGGGTTACGGTTCAAGTAACTATATGTTCTTTACTATTTGGTTTGATAAGAGGGACATACATATGAAAAGAATCGGTTAGGGTAAGTCTGATGATATCACAGACAGCAAAACAAAAATGCGCATACCAATATAATGCACTTTCAAAGTATGCATACTCTTACACTAGATGACAATAACAAGGAAGTTACGCATGAAGAGCATTGGTTAGTATAATTACTTCGGCCCTCACTATCGTAAACCTATTTTAGACTTTGTTAGTCGTACCAAATATCTATGTCTCTGTAGAGTATTGGTTCTAAGTGCCACATATTACATTCCTTCCCTTGTGATCCCAACTTTCTCTAATTTAAATTTTCATATAGCATTTACTTCACCATTATACATTCGTACTTATTAAAAGAGACAAAGACACTGTTACCTAATTCCCGGTAATGAGTGTCGTAACCCAGTAGAGTGGATGGGTTACTAAATGGTGTGTCTAAGATAAGATAGCCTCACAAAGTTCCTTTTCAAACTAACTGGTTTATTCCTATACTGGCCGACACGCAAACTGTCTTGTTTTTAAACCCAAGCCGGATGAAAAATGCATGCTTTTCCAAGGGCATTATTACAAAGTGAATGAAACCGATTCAGTCAGACTTTGAATTTGGTACACCGATTCCAATCCCGTGCCGACAATTGTTAGGTTGTATACACATACAAAAAATGCGATCATTATTTCAATAGATCATCAAACTTCCATTTGACTTAATTGCTTTCCTTAGATTTTGAATCCTTCCCGTGGGACTCAAACGCCTCTTGTTTGATAAATTGGTTCTAGATTTATGGCAAGCAATTGAGTCACGTTGAGTATTACCAGTACAATGAATTCAATGATTGTCGGCGCTATAGATGCCAAACGAAGTTAACTTTCGCTATAGGCGCCAAACGAAGTTAATTTTCGTAAATATATGTCTAGTTCAAATCCTCTGTTATATGTCATGTCCCTTTAGAGGGTGATTGACTACGGATCTCCCCAACTTCCTTTCTTTTTTCTCATTCATTCAGTCAGTCAGTCACAGGTGCCACACGTGAAACAAGCTAGGGCGATCATGCATCTTTGGATACATGAAAAATATATGCAGATTTTTTTTTCTGCATTAGGTTGCCGTTACTTTCTGTTGTAGACTAGTTGTCAAACAAGGCTCTAGGAACCAGACTGTTCTGCTATTCGACCCATAACTGAGGGGAGAATAGATGAATTCATACAATTTGCACGTAATTGAATATAACTAACCCGACTGGAATTCGAACTCGGCTCCCCGAATTCTCATTCTGAACCAATATCCATTACACTACAAACCGTCGCTCTTCAGCCTTGTTCTGTCATCCATTCACACAATTTTTTAGGTGGGTTATTCACAGTTTCCTCTGTTTCTATTGCCTTCAATATGCCCTGTAAGCGTTAAATTCCACCCCCCCGGACCTATTCCCTTATCATGTGGGCCAGACATTTTAACCCTCTTTCTGGCTGTCATGCCTATTTCCCTTGAACATGTTCGCTTATGGCATTTACACAATTTGCCGGTATAACCAGAGTAATTCCCCCAGTAGACATTGGCAGACAGGAGATTAGATCACACCTCTCCTTGTTTCTAAGTACATTTTCTTATGTCATAATATTTTGCTTAGTTTCTATGAGACCCCTTTCACTGTTCCTATGCGATTATGATGACGGGTCTCATTTTTCCGTAGTCTCTTACGAGACTGCCCAGAGTGTTGAATTTCTTTAGCTGCTTGATTTCGACATCCTCACTACATAGCGCCCACACCGGGCTCTCTCTTTTGCTGGCCATCATATATTCTGTCTTCTTACTGCTAATAGTTCGTCCTTTCTTCTAGGTCTCAGTTACTACCTTGTGTCAGTTTTTCTTCCGAATCTCTCATCAATATAGCGATATCTTACGTTGTTAAGATTATGTCCGCCGACTATAAATTTTGGCAAGTCTCCTAGTTCTCTGAAGACTGTTTTGCTTTATAGGGCAAATAAAAGCGTCGAGAAAACGCACCCTTTCACCCCGCCTCTTCTTATTTTTGTGTATTCAATGAATTCATTCTCTGTCCGAATACAGACTGTTTGTTCCCAGTACTAGAAATATATTTAGAATATATAATGAATTCATTCATTTTTATACGCCCTAACATGAGATATATGCCAAATACACTTGACCTTAGTAAACATCTACCTTGTGTACTTACTATGGAACAGAATTTAACAAGCATTTTTGATATCCATTGCTAGTTTTTTTAGTTCGATTCTTACTTGATAATCTTTTAAAGTAAATTTTCACAAGCAAAGTGTATTATACTGTACCTACGAGCGCTAATGGCTATGTTTCAATCCTCATAGACACGTTGGACACTACTGTAAGTGGGGGTAATATGCCAAGTAGTCCACCACTAGCAGTGGTTTACCTACTTCACGCCGCTGGCGAGTATTGTATTTTGTTGATGTTATAAAGATTACCATTTCATTTACAACCTCCATATTGGTTATTCCTCATTCAATAACCTTTTCTAGGTTACAACACTAAGCCATATTGAATCCTCGTCTATACTGCTCTTATAAACGTAAACTTGCAGATCGTTGCCAGTGTGTTAGGTTCACATAAATATTTTGTTTTTTTGTGGCCCAGTGTAAGACTATGTAGATTTTGCTAAATGCATGCTGTCACTTCAATCGCAATCTTCTTCTTCTTCTTCTTCTTCTTCTTCTTCTTCTTCTTCTTCTTCTTCTTGTATCTCCTCAGGAATTTGGTGATCAGGGCTCTTCAGAATTTCCTGTCCTTTGCAGCTCTTAATAAATTTTGTCTTTTTGTTATCTCACCTAAACATTGATCCGCCATCCATTTACTCAAGTTTTCTAGGTAGGTTATGCATTATTTTCCCCTGTTCCTCTTACCTTCGGTCTGTCCTGTGTGTATCAAAATTTCCAAGCCCTCTTTCCTCATTATGTACCCGAGAAATTTCAGCTCTTTACCTTTGGTTAAGTCGATTTCAGTCACTTTCTCACCGATGTAATATGGCTTCCCTCTGTTTTTTTCTATAAATATTTTCATGGCATCTGCTCTGACGAGCGATTTTCACTGGTGACCCCGACTGCATGAATTTAAGCGTGCTACTAAATTGGAACACCGTCACACCCTTTTACTGCCGAAATAGTTAAATGTAACCGCCTCTTCTTCTCCAAAATCTTCTTCTCTCTCAGTACCCGGCAATCGAACATCCTTTCTCTTACTTGCTTCCCTGATAACTATAATCTTCAAAAATTTAAATGTAATGCCAATCGACATATTCTGTTGTCTTGATCCCCGTTCTTCTTTTTATCCTCCTCCGTTCTTTTTTATCTTTCCTCAAACCCCGCTATACTCAATTTTTTTCCCCTTACTTACACTCACTGTAGTCCCTTATGTACTAGTGGCACTCCGCCTTGCTTGGAGGGAATTGGTTAAAAAAATAAAAATAAAAAGTGTCTTTTTTTGCTTCCATTTTCTTTGTCGAGACTTACAAGTTCCATCCATGCTATACTCAGCATCCTTCTGTAGAACCACATTTCTGTTGCTTCAAGACTCTTCTTCAGCTGCGAGGAGATTGTCCAGTATTCACTGTCATATATGAAGACCGCTATTCCGTAACAGTTCAGTACTCATGTTTTGCTGTTTCTACCGAAATTTTCCTATTTCTTAATGCTTTGCTTAGCTTTTGGAAGGCAAATTTTGCTATCCCAATGCGCTTTCGGATTTTAGTGTCGCACATTCTGCCCTATGTTAAAACACTTCAATATCATTATTAGTGCTTTACTGATAATTTTTTTTTTTAAATTGAAAACTAAATATATTGTAAACAAAACTTTAATACTGGTTTTCATCATTTCGAACCGAAATAGGATTTGATGGTAGATCTTGGGTACAATTTTGACTAGAAGCTAAGAAGAATGGTTTTCTTTCATTTTTTTAATCCGATTATTCTTTTTTAATTTTCTTGTACGCCAACTCCCCAAATTACCTTATGACTCAGGAATCCATTTATGAGTAACGCAGTATACTAGTCCCAAAGGCTGTCTTGTAAAACAGCCATCTTACAATATGACAATTAGTAAAAGTTTATTTGTTATATATTCCTAGATCGGCCGATATGAAGACCACTTAAGAATATTCTGTAATCATTTAATCCTACTAATTACTGACCTTTAAGAAGAATCTCCATATTATTTCAAATAAAAGGTTAGGGAGCAAAACCCCATCAATATTGCAAATAGTAATAATAGATACTGGACTTAAGAAAGCTATTTCCCTGAAAAGTTGTTTTAAGAGAAAGATTCTAGAAATTTCAACCGACGACAGTACTGTCTGCTCGGTCAAAAATGCCAAATGTTTCCTTATAAGGAAACGACTAAAATTACAATTATCTTTACTATGTGCCGTTTAACTTCAAGACCTGGACGTTCAAGGCTCTCCAGAACTTCCAATCCATTGTATCTCTTTGCAACTTTTGTCTTATTGGCATCACACCCATCATGCTGTACCATTTATTCACACAAGTTAGCAGCACTTCGGTGTGGTGTAATGGTTAACAAGATTGTCTTACTTGGTCAGTTACGACTGAATAGTGAGTTCGACCCTAACTGGATGCTTAACTTTCGATCCCGTGCCACATCTAACCTACGCTTAGGAAACCGCTATTCACACAAGTTCGTCAAGTTGGTCGCACGTCGTCTTGCATTGTTCCGTTGCATTTAATTTTATCATTGGCCAGTGTTTTTATTCTCTTTTTACACTGGAAGGTTTGAAAATGTTTTGTTGCGTACAATTCTTTTGTTATTTCTTTTTACATTTCTTTTTTTTTTTTTCAAGGCTAAGTGAAATATACGTTCATTTAGAATGCTTCCTGTTCATGACAACCTGCTGTTTAGATCATTTGACGTCGTCTGTAGCACCTGTCTTGAGTAATCTCACAAACAACAAATGTCACTTTTTTTCTTCGTACCTTGGTTATTTATTAACTCGACTGCTTCTTTACTGTTACAATATTACGATTCCTGCAATAATTCATGCACATAAAGCAAAAACGAAAAAAATGGATGAGAATAAGAATTAAGAAAGCAAAGAACAATAATATTAAGTGAAATGCATATGAATTATAACGCCCTAGAGAAATCGTTTTAATAAAAAATATCTTTTTTTTATTCGGTTTTCTACAAATATTGCAGTTCTTTCAGAAGACGTGAAATACTTACAGAAATAAAATTCGAGTCTTCGCAGCGAAATTTTCACTTTTAAAGGTATATTCAAGTGAAATAGGTGAGGATATTAAAATTCAGCGGCATTCAGAAGAAAACCGTATATATATATATATATATATATATATATATATATATATATATATATATATATATATATATGTCATTCACAGACAGTACTGTTTCGCTGTATCACAGCTCCTCAGTGCGACTAGACCTCCGAATGCCTCAAGAAAATTTCTCAGGCATTCAGGCCGGTAAATATTATTTAATACTGTTTATTATAAACAGAGCATTTACTTAAATACTTGAATCTATAAAAAGAATGTTAAACATAAAAAATGTCTTTAAATATATATATATATATATATATATATATATATATATATATATATATATATATACTATTTGCATTATTCGGACTATCGTCCTCATCTTTGTCGCCATGTATACGCTCTGTACGCCCCGGGCTTCTTCAGGTGGTTGGAATGTCGAACTGAACCCTTTATTTCGCTCACTGGGGTAGACTGTTCTAGTTCCACGTGCCATGTCGTCTAATGGATGTCAGTTATCTCCTGTTAATTCGCCACTGAAAGTTCTCCACCGCCTTAACCAGGTATTGAACTCACACTCTCTGGGTCCTGACACTGGATCTAACTAACGCCTTTATCCACTATGACATGTGTCCTCAAGACGGTTACATTCGACATTCCACCTACCTGAAGATGGCCGGAGCGTACAACGGCCGGAGCGTACAACGGCCGAAACGTTGCGATAAACATGGCGACAAAGATGAGGACAATAGTCTGAATAATGTAAATAATACCTCATCTCAGAAATATATATATATATATATATATATATATATATATATATATATATATATATAAATACATATATATGTATATATATAGTCATACATATAAAATCCTGTTTCGCAGTACCACAGCTCATCAGTGTGGCTAGAAACTCGAAGGATTTGGCATCAGTCTGAGATTCTGCCCCTAAGTTATCGGCGCATGCATATATGTACATATATGTGGGTGTGTGTGTAAAACGAAATGACAATAGGAAAAGTGTATGTAGTTCAGCCGACGCGTTTCGTCCACTGCAGGCTTATTCAACGCAAACAACGAAAACTGTTGCTTGAAAAAGTCCTTGCTTTCAACCCTTATTGCCTGAGGATGTGAAACCTTGAAACCAAGGTAGCGTGATTGGCTGATCTCTTTGTTTTTTTCTCCTTTTTTTTTTGTTGTTAAATTTAAAAGTTCTGCATGTTAAATTTTTATTTTCTTTATACTTTTATTAACTACTTTTTAATACAACTTTTTTCTTGGTCCAATTCAACTCTAACCAATAACTCCTTTATAATTGTAATATATATATATATATATATATATATATATATATATATATATATATATATATATATATATACATATATATATATATATATATATATATATATATATATATATATATATATATATATAGTGAAATTTGGTGTAAAACTCTATTTTGTTGTTGTTCTGAATCGACTTGGAACTGGATGACGTGACGGATTATCTTTTTTCCAGAAGCGGATGACGGGATATCATGCGAGACAACAATCCATTTTTTTTTTTGAAACGACTGGCGAAATAAATTACGATAAATTTCTATATCAAGGAGCTGATGAGACAATTAGGATGGTACACATTAACTTCGATAATCAGACGACAGGCGATATTTATATCAAGTCCTCTTTTGATTTTGTTTTATTGGAAACAAGATAAGTCAGTGTTGTAACTATTAACATCCCGAGCCAAAAATTCCTGATTTTTTTAATTTTTTCCCCAAGTCATCTCACATTATTCGTTCGATTTGCGTGTAATTGTGGGTATTTACAAATTTGTTTTTGAAAAAAAAGGATAGCGACCTTTAATGTTTGGCAGTCGGAGAATTCATTACCTTCATCTCCGAAATTATATACTGAAATAGTAAAATTATGACTGCTGGCGTCTGCTAGACCGTCAAGTAAAAAAAATTCATTATTAATATTAAGATCATAACTTTAGAACGGAGTTATTCCCGATATTTTCATTACGTTTTTTAACTACTTTACGAAAATACAACGTTGGCTTGAATCTTTAATACAAGCGGAGTTATATTGCTCCAAAACAAGCTGTAGTATAGTGGAAGGCCATTTAGCCACGCCATATTGAGAAGGGTCTTCTCAACATGGCGTGGCTAAATGGCTTTCCACTATACTACAGTCTGTTTTGGAGCAATACATACATACATACATACATATATACATATGTATATATATATATATATATATATATATATATATATATATATATATATATATATATATATACACGTGTGTGTGCATACAAAGACATACACACCCTCTTACATTCACACACACACACACACACACACACACACACACACATATATATATATATATATATATATATATATATATATATATATTCAGAAAACACCTTAAAATTCATATCGGTTATAATTTATTTCATGAATTGTTACATTCATCTCTTCAGTTCGAAAGATTTTTAGAAATGGAATCAATACATCCAGACAGATATACCGGGATAAAAATGAGAAAGGGAAAAAAGAGTGTGAAAAAAAAGGAAAAAAGAAAACGGAAAAAAGGTAATATTAATAACAAAAAAGAAAAGAAGGAAAAATATAAAAAATTGTACAAAAAAAAATTAAAAATTAAGGGAAGAAAGAAAGTGAGAGTGAGAGGGGGAGATAAAGTGAGAGAGAGAGGGGGGATTGAGAGGGAAAGTGACAGTGAGAGTGAAAGAAAAGAAAGGAAAGAAAGAAGAAATAAATGATGGGCCAATAGCAAAAATAAATAAATATAATGATTTTGAAAAAATTTCCATAAAAGGGCTGAACAAGTTAATATATATAAATGTTCATCCGGGTAACCTACCTGGAATTTCAAAATGAACCCTTTATTTAATCTATGCGTTCCACTGCCCACGTTTAAAGATATCGCGTCTAGTTTCTCATTTTTATTACTACTCTGTTATTCGCCCGTTTTCACTGAGTCCAACTGCACTGTCCAACCCAGGGATTGAACTCACAATTACCTTTCACGAACCTACGCTTTAACCCACTAGGAAGACAAAAATCCAAACAGCACAGACCATGTGTTAAAATGTGGAGAAAAGCGAAAAACCACGATAATATTATACAATCAAAACGCTCACAGAAGAAATGTCCTGGTCTCAAAAACACTTTGAGTCACATTTCAACCCTGACCACAAAGAAAGAACATATACTAATATTCAACCAAACATTACAAAGCCCGTCCCAAACATAAACAATAATGGATTTACTGACGATGATTAAGAAAGCTATTAAAAAAAAGTAATGAATTATTATTGAAGTTGCTAAATATATCCTTGTTCTGGATAGTTCTACTGTAAGGAAGACACTGGAAGAAAAGGTTGAGGGGAGAAGAGGTTTAATCACATGAGTGATATTGTGACACCCGACCTCTTTGGTCACGACGCCAAATGTGACGTCGGTCCTTTGTGACGGGCTAACCCTGGGACATCGGTTGAAGTCTTGTTGGGTTCTAGTACCAACTTGTCGTACTCGGCTCGCTTCCAACGCCTGGTCACCGAAGCAACTGCTTTGATCTCGATTCAACCTACCCACGTTGTGATTTGATCTTAGATTGACGAGATCAATCAGACGTCGGGCCGTAGTGCCAGCCGAATCCGGGTCAAGGTGATACTGCACAATAAATGTAGACAAAAAAAAAAGCACAAACAACAACTTCAAGGCGAGCGACTGGTTAGGAATAGTGATTAATTTTATGTCGGTTTGTTGAGTTACAGGAGTGCGTCTCTCTCTTTCTCTCCCAGCCCGAAGAAAAAAAAATATGGAGTGTAACACTTTTTGCGTTCTTAGCTACTTCTAGATATCTGGGTTGCTTTTCAATAAAGTCGTCTCTGGTGGAGAATATAAGTCAGACTTCTATAATTTGTTCTTGGTTAGAAGTCTAAGTCGGAAACTTGCTTTGGTGGGAAATCTAAAGTCGGACTTCAACGAATTTGTTCTTGGTTAGAAGTCTAAGTCGGAAAGCATGGAATCGTGCGGTCACCTGTGCGAGGCGTTATGTATCCGAGTCCCTTTGTCTCTTCGGCTCGACTGGATCTCTCTGCGAACTGCACTGCACTGCACTGCTCTCTCCTTACTGTACTGTACTGTACTGTACTGTACTGTCTCTGTCGGATTCTCTGTCTAAAACACCCGAAGACGTTTGCTTATATGGACGCCGATCAAAACCTGGCGTGGGGTCGGACGTGGTGTGGCCACCACGTTGATTTCAAATCCCCAATAAGGATTTCCTTTGTTTTCGGTCAGAAATATTTATCATTTTCCATTTTTGGAAATCTTCTTCCACTCCCACCCTCTTCTGCTCTCATATGGGTATCTCACCATACTTTAGAGGGCGTCAACGGTTTTCCCACTTCCTCGCAGTAACATCTCATACCTATCCTCTCAATGGGCGGTGGCAGGCCTCTTCCCTGCGTCACATGATCACCTCCACCTGGCTATTCGGCCAATAGGCGTCAAATGATAATCTCAATTTTTATCCAACTTCACGGCATATGGAATTCCTCAATCAAGTTTTTCGCCAACATTAAGTGGACGGAATTTTGGCGAAAATTGGGTTAATTAAGACAGACACAATAACATGGCTTTTGTTATCACAAACGAATTTCAACAGAACACAGATGCCCTGTCCAGCCGACCTCTCCTCGATCCAGGGCCGGGCTCCGTGTGCGGCCGGCAGACGACCCATTGGTTACTGATAATATAAGTTCGTCATCCTGACACAGTCAACGCTTTATCTGCCCAAAAGCTCTGGAACCCATCAACCAACTTTTACGACAATGACCATCAGAATTTTCGTGGGTGGACTTTTTTTTCCTTTATCATCTAAGTTGTTAAGTCTAGTCCCTCTGTTTCTTTCTTTTCTTTCTCTTTTTCCTTCCTTTGTCCTCGCAGAGAATCTGGCATATCTCAGCACCAAACTTCAGCGAGAAAGTAAAAATGATTATCTTGATTCGCACTTGAAAATAACAAAACAAAAAAATCTCTTCACCGATCCTTGTTTTGGGAAAATAACAAAACAAAAAGAACATCGCTCAGTATGTCTTTCGTTATATCTATCGGTCTAAGTTATCGCTCAGTATGTCTTTCCTTATATCTATCGGTTTAAGTAATCCCCGTAATTAACTTCTGTGGTTAATTAATTGGTTAATTAACCTGCCGTTTCTAAATAGTGTTACAATATGCATTAACAATAAAGGAACCGAGAATACCGTAGTTCAATGCAGTAATGCCTACAACTCAACCGCTACCCCTTGCGACTCATTTTGCAACGATCATTCCTGGGAGTAGACGTTCTACGCAGTGAAAGTGGACAAGTCCATGTTCACAATTAGTGTAGAGAAAAGTCGGTTATCTTTCTACACAACAGGAACAATAAAGCATCACTCAACACTGAAGATGAACTTTTGAAAATAGGTTACTTTCTCCCCGAATTACATGACAATTCATTAAGCTATCATGAAAACAGAAACATAGCCCTCAAGCTCCTCACACATACAGAGGTATCACTTTTGTATCCATCATTGTGAAAGTATTAATGAATATAATATTAACGAGGCTCTCATGGTTTTAGGAATGTTAGCTGCTCACGACCCAGTTTCGTAAATGTTCTGGAAAGGGATGCACCGATAGCATATACACTACAGTTCAAAAGTTTGAAGAAACCTCCACAATTAGCATGAGATGAACTTGATCGAAGAGAGAAAAAAAATAAAAAAGAGCTCTTACAGTCATTGAAAAAGAATGGAATCAATTATTGCTGTAACCTAGAAATGGTTACTGAATGAGGTATAACCAAAACGGAGGTTGGAATGAAATGTTAATCATTATAACATCAACAAAATACAATACTCGCCAGCGGCGTGAAATAGGTAAACCACTGCTAGGGATGGACTACTTAGACAGAAAATTACGATATTTACCTGCCTCCCCACGAGGTATGATGCGGCACAAGGCCAAATTTAATGTGGGGAAATCCGAGCCCGTGGGCTCGGGCAAAAATTACCCGTAGACTCCGCATATGCCGGATCGGGCATCTGTCTACCTTCCCGGACGAGACTCTGCGCTTCGGCGTAGCCTCGTCCGGGTTCCTCACTGCACAAAGGCAGAGAGTTCGATATGGCAAGAGCTGCCCACGCTGCCATCTTAGGCAACATATTCTGATATTTACTTGCCTCCCCACGAGGTAGGATATGGCACAAGGCCAAATTTAATGTGGGGAATCCGAGCACGTGGGCTCGGTCAAAAATTACCCGTAGACCCCACATATGCCGGATCGGGCATCTGTCTATCTCCCCGGATGAGACTCTGCCGTTCGGCATAGCCTCGTCCGGGTTCCTCACTGCCCAAAGACAGAGGGTTCGACACGGCAAGAGCTTCCCAGTCTGACAGCTCACGCTGCCAGCTTAGGCAACATATTGCCCGCACTTACAATAGTGTCCAACGCATTCATGAAGATTGAGACATACCCATTAGTGTTCATAGGTACGGTATATAACAATTATATAAACACATAGAAAAATATCCGTTGGTTTCATTCACAGACACAGAAATGTTATTTATTAGTTATTTAATTGTTATATGTGTTGTTCAAACAAATCCTCCTTTCAAAAAACATTTCAATTCTGTGCCTGCATGATTCATTAATACAATTCCATCTTAGTTCGTCATAATTGTTTCTGCAAAGTAAGAAAATATCGAAGCAAATTAGACAATTAAAACAACATTAATTAATTAAACACTATGGTGAGAGACTTTTGCCTCACCTATATATATATATATATTGTTGAGGGATCTCCCCTATTTACACAAATGGACTCACCCAAAGTATACATATACTACTACCAGTGAATACCCGGTCAGTAGTAATAGAGGAGGGTAGCACAAGAGTCACAGTAACAAGAACGTAGTCTCAGTAAGAAGTCATACAGCGATACGTAGATATCAAATACTGTATATATATTTTGGTACTAACCCGCATTCCTGGAACTACTAACCTGTATTACCACTTTATATTATTAAGTTAATACATTTATTTCCTATATTCATTCTTGGCGTTTGTTATTATTTGATACCGGATTTCATCCCGGAATCCACCACACACACACATATATATATATATATATATATATATATATATATATATATATATATATATATATATATAGTAATGTTCACCCTGTACTAGGCCCGGGGAGCGCTCGGGGTAAGGGCTTAAGTTAAAATGTCTTTTATATGGATAGGAAGGGAAGATAACTGTTGAAACTAGACTCGAATAGGTTAAGATTGTAGTGATCGGGGAAACATTTACTTGGGAGTCGATTCCACTGTACAGTGTTTTTTGGGAAGAAGAAATACTGAGAGAATGTCGGTAGTTTGCTACAATGTAAGTGGCATGGCGGGTCTTGAAGATTAAAACTATTGGAACGAATGAATGTTGTTCGTCCGAGCACTTTCCATGGATTTCGCGATCGTGCAGCGAGAGGCTCGCAATGTCCATCCTGTGAGAGAGAGGTTGGAGGGTAGTAAATACTTCGTCACCCCCAAGGAATCAGAGATGCTTTTTAACTCTATCAGAACTAGAAAGTGCGGACTGGGCAGCTCCCGCTCATATATATATATATATATATATATATATATATATATATATATATATATATATATATATATATATATATATATATGTGTGTGTGTGTGTGTGTGTATGTATATATATATATATATATATATATATATATATATATATATATATATATATATACATATTATTTTGTATGTGCAGTAGTTAGTGGAAAGCGCTCAATATCAGTGATAGAGCTAACAAATTCTTTTGTATGGATATGAATTTGTGACCCTGGGTTTCACGTTCTTGCGATAATCATACAAACTGTTTGTCTGACGATCGCAAATATCCCTACAACTGACTATATATATATATATATATATATATATATATATATATATGAAGAAATATAGTTTTCAGATATGTTATATTTAAAGGGATAAAGTGTTCAATATTAGAGATAGAGCTTATGTAAATATAACTATATTATAAAAGTAAACATTGAAGTCAACACTTACTGACTACAGACTGTTTCATGCTAAACGCAATCATCCGGTCAATATATATATATATATACCTTACAGAAAACCTAACGCTAACCCCTTCTATGTACACCCTAAGTCAAACCACCCTACATCTATAATTAAGCATATACCCACATCAATAGAGAAAAGAATCAGCATGAACTCCGCTAATTTGTAAATATTCCAACAACACAGTAATTTTTATAACACAGCCCTAAAAAATAGCGGAGACAAAAACGCTAGCAAAAATTATAGAAACAATGGTACTAACCAGAAGAAAAACAGGAAAAGAAAAAATATTTGGTATACCCCTCCGTTCAACCAAATGGTTAGTATCAAGCTAGGACGTAAGTTCCTAGCTT
>OZ038481.1:34273319-34285819 GCA_964036315.1 Acanthosepion esculentum | reverse complement strand
GCAGGAGATTCCGAAGTCTTCTTGAGGCAGTGGTTGAAGTCAATGGCTATTTTATTGAATAAATTTACTCTTCTGTATTTCAAAATATTTCGGTATAAATTAAATATATCTGTTAAGTTATTTTCATTTTGCGTAATTTAGACGACAATTTATACATTGCATTATATATATATATATATATATATATATATATATATATATATATATATATATATATGCAGAAACATTTATTGGTAATCATGTATATTTGTCTATGTCTCACTATATATATATATATATATATATATATATATATATATATATATATATATATATATATATATATGCGCAGCGAACGTGTGAGCATTAAACTCATATGTAGATATGCTCACAAATTTATTTATACATATATATGCGCATATGAGTGCATTATATTATATTCATATATATATATATATATATATATATATATATATATATATATGTATATATATATTATAAAATGGACAAAGTCCGACAATTATTTTAAGACATTTTTATGTTTATACATTCTTTTTATAGATACAAATATTCAGGTAAATGATCTGTTTATAATAAACAGTATTAATAACATTTACCGGCGTAACACATTATGATAAAAAAAAATGTATAAACAATAAAATGTCTTCAAAATAATTGTGTGACGTCATTTGTTTACAACTGGATAAGCATTGAGCAGATATGAATGTACGTGAAAGATTCATGGAAGATTGTAGGTTAAAAGCAGGAAAATCGACCTTGCTAACTGAACGATCCTCTGTGCTTCAATCGGTTAAGGCACATCAGGCTATATGACGGTTCTGTATAGCATACAGGCTCGATTTCTGTCGGGGGACGAATTTTTTCTATGAAAATTTCTCGCACATTCAGGCCGGTAAATGTTATTAAAACTGTTTATTACAGAGAGAGCATTTACTTAAATACTTGTATCTCTAAAAAGAATGTATAAACATAAAAATGTCTTAATATATATATATATATATATATATATATATATATATATATATATATATATATATATATATGAAGACATTGAAGTCATTCCCTAGATTATATTCAGATATATTGCAATGGTCAACACCAAATTTATTGTCTAATTAGTTTTAGCTGATTTAGGACAATTTTGATGTGTTGAATCCAAATATCACATTGGTTTTGCTCAATCAAGGCAACGTTTTTAACTATGGCCACATGCTGTTTCTTACGTTTTTGTTTCTGTTGTCATGTCGATTAAAATATCTAAAACGTATTTCACACAATAAATCTAATTATGTTAATTATAAGCTTATTAATTTTAACCAAACATGATTATTTTCAGCCAAATATAGCTTCATAAACATTAAAACATGCCTCTAAAATATTTATAAACCAATAACAAGCAAGAAAGTGATTACATCTCAAAACACATAGAATATAAATCAGAAAGGTTGTTTTATTGGTCATTATAATTTAGGTCTACCACCAAAATATAGCGCAGATGTAGTAGTAAGCATACCACTTTTTAGGGCGACTTAGAAATAACTAATTAAATAATCCAGGAGACAATTTCTCAGAAATAACAGTATAACAATCACAATGATTGACCTCAACAACAGAGTCTCTCAGATTCCACTAAGGGCCATTTCACTCTAAATGCTCATATTCAAGAACTCATTCACTTCCACACACACTGTCAAGAAACAACTCAGCAGATTTGGATGCCACACATGGTATGTAAGACATGTACTGAGTATCTGCATTGGTGGTCCAAGGGCAAGAAGAGTTGTCTGAAACTTGAAATTCCCATGGATTGGAGGGAGCCAACAAACTATACCACAGACTGCTACCTCTGTGCTATTGATGAGACTGGGATCAATAGAAAGAACCAGAGCCGTCTCTAGAATCCTGATTTTCAATCAGAACATTGTCCTGTAGTTTATTGTGATGAAATTCCAATACCTGCCTTTGAAGAACTTCCAAGACATTAGTGAGAAAGATTTCTCAAGTGTTCAAGAAGAAGAAGAAGAAGAAGAAGAAGAAAAAGAATTACTTTTTGACAATGATGCTCGACATCTTTTTTTCCAAAAGGAACTAAATGACCTCATTCAAAATCTCAGCTTCTCAAAGTCTTCTGCCAAACTGTTGGCATCTAGATTAAAGGGAAAAAAAACTCCTTTCTAACAGTTTTCAAATCACCTTCTAGCACAACAGGCATTAAGATTATCTCCTTTTAATCTCTGAAGAGAAGGACTTGGTGTACTCTACAGACATTGCGCAGATTCTGCACAAAATTGGGGTGCCACAATATGTACCCCGAGACTGGAGACTGTTCATTGACAGCGGCAAATGATCACTGATAGAGAAATATGAAGCAGTGAAGTGTGTACTGGAGAAAAGTATTTATGATCAACATGTGTGATTTATTTGCATTGATCTGAAGATGTTGAAATCTTTGTTGAGACAACAGTCAAGGTTCATCAAGTATCCATGCTTTCTGTGCAGATGGGATAATAGGGACACTACTCAGCATTACACGATAAAGGACTGGCCTATTGAGAAATAGATATCTTGCAGAGAAACAAATGTCATCAATGCGTCTCTGGTGGACAGAGACAGGATATTTTTTCCACCGCTGCACATCAAGCTCAGCTTGATCAAGCAGTTCACCAAAGCTCTGGACAAGGATAGTGGCTGCTTCACTTACTTATGCCAGGCGTTTCCAGGATTGACGATGGAGAAGTTGAAAGCCGCCATCAAATCCGTCAGCTCATCAGATATCCTGAGTTTGAAAACCCAATATACATAGTGTAACTGGAAGCATGGAAGGATTTTGTTCTGGTCTTGAAGAACTTTCTTGGCAACAACAAGGCCATGAAGTATGCAGAACTTATCATCAATATACTGACTGTTTTCAGAAACCTCGGATGCAACATGAACATCAAAATGCATTATTTAATCTCACATATGGATCAGTTTCCTGAGAATTTGGGATCAATGAGGATGAACAGGGGGGGGGGGCGGAGATTCCATCAGGATATGAAAGGGACGGAGACCAGGAATCAGGGACTCTGGGATGCAGTCGTGAGGGCTGATTACTACTGGACTTTGACGAGAGACGCCTCTGCCGCTGATCATTCTAAAGATTTGAATAAATGGAGTTTCAAGCCCTGAATTTTGAACTATCATGGCGTAACATGAAATTTACATGTACTTACATTTATCAATGTATACGATTCAATTTATTGTAATTGATGTTTGTAACATTTCATTAATAAATTGTGTTAGAAAACAAGTTTTTCTCTCTTGAAAACTTATTTTGTACGAGAAATATAGACAAAATTCAATCGATAATGTCACAAAAATGTAATCGATTTAGTCATAAGATCGGATTTTTAAAAACTCAAAATAGCACAAAAACATAGCCTGATTGAGAGAAATGGATGCCATTTTCGGATTCAGCAGTGAAAAATTGTCCTAAATCATTTGGAAAAATATGTTAAAAAATAAGTTAAAAATATGTTTTTATTTTTATTTGGCCAGTGTTATGTATCTATATTCTATTCATATGGATATATAGTCTATTATATTCATACATATATATTATATTCGTAGACATATATACATATATTCATTCATACATACATATATACATGCACATACACACACACACACATATATATATATACACATGCACAATAATATATGTACGTGCACAATAAAATAATTTATAATCATATATATAACCACATGTGTAAATTATATCTACATATAAGGATATACACGAATGCCTAATTATATATACATAAAAATACATATGTATGTGAAACTCAGCCCTGTAATAAACATATGAATACATGAAACTTAGAAATAAATAGGCACATGAATGTAATTTACTCTCTCTCTCTCTTTCTCTGTCTATATACATATATATATATATATATATATATATATATATATATATATATATATATATATATATATATATATATGCATATATATATATATGCACACATGAGTGAAATTTTGTGAGAGGGCAACAAGCAACTATTCATAACTCTATATATATTTGCCGATGTTATCTATGCGGATATTTCTAAATTTGTGTTCATTTATACATATGTATATATATATATATATATATATATATATATATATATATATATATATATATATATATATGTGTGTGTGTGTTTGTGTGTGTGTATGAATCTATATTACACATATGTCCGAATACATGTGTGTATTATACTCGCATATATGTTTTATACATACATACATACACACACACACACACATATATATATATATATATATATATATATATATATATATATATATATATATATATATATATATATTTATATTATACCCATATATATATATATGTAAAAATATTTATTTCTACTCATATATAAATATGTGTGTGTCTGTGGGGGTGTGCGCACGCGCGTGTATTTGTATATATATATATATATATATATATATATATATATGCGTCTCTGATTCTCAATTTTGCTCATACGCAAATATGTACATATATATATATATATATATATATATATATATATATAATCCCACGTGCGTGCGTGTGATATATATATATATATATATATAAAAGCTGTAAAATAAATATTTATGAAAGTAAGATCTATGCAACTTTACTCATGAATTTTATTCCTGCATGAAAGCGTTAAATTTTTGAATTATTCACCCAGACGGACGCATTTGCTTTCGTTCTTTCTTTCTTTCTTTCTTTCCATATCATGCTTATATGCATCTTTGCAATTAAATGTTAATGTTCAATAAGTGTGAGATTGTCCTAAGTAGTCCTATGATTGTCCTATGATAGATTATTATGTGGTTAGCGCTCACATTTTACCCAGAGTTTCATGCATTTTATGGTGTGTTACACGAGAATCAAATATTGATTTCTCAACCATGTCTTCACTATACTCGACAGCTTATCACTGAAAGTAATTTATATCTATCGTTAAAAATAAATATTTTTTACAACGATGTTCAACCTGTACAAGGCCCTAGAGCTCCTCAAGGCAGAGAGTTACAGAATATTAATTTAGATATGTGGGAAAGATAACGGTTGACCTTCGGTTTGAGCATGCAGGTAATTCATGACCCACAAGGACACGGAAACTCTTTTGGACTCTATTGAGACTGGTAATATGCAGGCATTTTCAGAGCAAGATTTTAATGATCGAGTAAGCATCTTGATGGAATTCAGGGTTTAAGGGAAGATGCTGCTCGTGTAGAAGTTGCATCTTACCAATGGATTATGAAGGGAATAAGGGTGTTTTTTTACAATGTGTTTGGCACAGGGGGTCTTAGCCGTGAAGTTATAACTGGTGGAACTAAGTTCATATGGACACTTCATATGGACACTTTACATGGAAATGGCGATAGAACAGCGAGAGGCCTGCGACATTTCGTCTGTAGGAAAGAAGTTGTAGGGTAGGAAATAATTCATTACCCACAAGTTCTCGGGGACGCTTTGGGGACTATCGAGACTGGAAAGTGAAGGGTCGACAGCGACTGCGCGTATATGGCAGGAGTACTACATTTTTGGCCTGATCTGGTTCTTTTAAAGACATGAGTTAATCGGAAGATTCAGGTACTTACTGTACGTATTTATGTGCGTATCTTTATTATATATATATATATATATACCAATTTGTAATTGGTAGGTATAATTCCAAGTATAACATTAATCTAAAGTGAGTTCAATGTAAGTTACAGTGTAATATATAAATATAAATCAAGAAAAACCTTAAAAATCCATAGGTTACAATATATTTCATGAATATTGTTATATTCATCTCTTCAGGCCATTTCGTTCTATAATTGGGACTCATCAGGAGAGCGCATCCATTAGCAAGAATCGAACACGGACCGCTGCGATACGACGCAAGAGTTATACCAACTGTATCATCCGGTCTCGGTGACGGAGAAGTTACGAATTAGACATGATATAGCGCCGCCTTTCACAAATTCCGTGGTGTAACTAATCCGAGTTTCCCTTACCCATTGGACTGTACCCCCACGAACCACGACTACTATCCAAAAGTCGCTCTCTCCAGAGAATTAGAATTCTAGACTCGATGAATTACTTAATTATGATTATCTCAAATCCTCCTAAAAATTTCTATCACTTGTATATCCTTGCTTGAACCGGATTTTAATGCTCTGGATGGTTAGGGTTCGATTCTCGGTAGTGGATGGTGATAAGTCCCAAATATAGGACGAAACGTCCGTCCAATGCTTTCTGCATTCTGTTGAGGATTCTTCTAGAATCGAAGAATTATTTAATTATGATTATCTCAAATCCTTCTAATAATTGCTATCTCAAATATATGTTTGCTTTGTACAGAGATGTCCACCCTGTACAAGGAACGGAACCACACGAAGTCTAGAGTTACACAGTAAAAGACATATTTTATGCGGATATGTGGGGAAGATAACGGTTAAAACTTGACTTGAAAAGGTTGATTGTAGTGATCGGGGAAACATCCTCTTGGGAGTCAGTTCTACAAAGCAGCGGTTCGTTAGAAAAACCTGCTTTAGTGGATCTTACATCTCGCCACAAGAATGTGAAGGGAATGAGGGTGGTTCACTCCGTGTGTGGCATGGCAGGTCTTAGCCTTGAAGTTTAGAATTGGTGGAACTAAAGAATGTAAGTTATCTGAAACCTTTTCATAGAACAAGCAGGAGTCTTGCTATATTTTGTCTGTGATAAAGGGAGCGCAGGTTGGAAAATAATTTAACAAGAAGAGTCAGGTGCTTAATTTGGTTTTCGTTAGAAACAAAGAAAAGAGTACTGAACTATTAATATGACCAAAAATTATGGACAATCCCCTCACAGGTCAAAAAGAGACTTGAGACTACAGAAGGTTCTACAGAAGGATGTTGAGAATACCACGGTCCAAAGATGTTTGTAACGACGAAGTATGAGATTAAATGTAACAGTTTTAGCCATGAAGGTTAGAATTGGTGGAACTATGGGGTGTAGTTCGCTCAAGCACTTCCCATGGAAGTAGTAATAGAACAGGGAGAGGTTTGCTACATCCCATCTGTGAGAAAGGGATTGCAGGGTGGAAAATAATTTATCGCTCACAAAGATACTAAGATACTTCTGGACTTATATCGAGACTGGAAAGTGAAAACTGGGAAGCTTCTGCCCATATACGGCAGGGGTACGCCATTTGGGGCCTGATATGGCCCTTGCAAAAGTAGAGGATAACAGGAGGAGTCAATTACTTACTGGAGCGCTATAGGGAACTGACCATTTTCCCAGTATTTTTAACGATGGTCGTATGTGCAAGTTCCACTTGAGGTCTAGGTTGATTTTAAGCCCCAATAGATGCTCAAGGACTGTCTCCTTCGGTAGAATTACATTTCTGTTGCCTCACGTCACTTCATCTGTAAGGAGATTGTCTAGCATTCACTGCCATAGAAGAGGACTGATATAACAGTTCCTATTTTGCTTTTTATTTTTTTAATACTTTCCATGGAAATTAGAGCGGCAAAAGACTGGCGACGTTTCGTCTGTGGAAAAGAGGTTGTAGGGTGGAAAATAATTTGTCACCCACAAGGATGCGGAAAAATCTTTTGGCAAATGAGGGCTGGGCATCTTCTGCCCATATACGGCAGCAGTATCCATTTGGGGTTTACTCTGGCTCTTGTCAAGGTAGAGGAAAGCAGGAGTCCGGCATTTACTAGAGCGGTACAGGAAACCAACTATTTTTCCAGCATCTTTAACGATGGGTCGTATATACGGGTTCCAATTTGGGATTAGATTAAATCCCAATAGACGCTCAAGGCTCGGGGATTCCCTGAGAGAGAAACCCGTTCATTATGAGAGGTGAAAATTCAGGGTCCGCTCGGTGATGATTTGACGTCAATTGTTTTACATTTGAGGCATTGGATGAGACAGTCATTTTACCCCACTGAGCTGCTAAAGCTAAAACGATATGCTCCATAACTAATTTGCTAGGGACTTTTCTTCTTGTAAACATTGATTAATGTGGTTCTTAAATTGAGCTGGACTTAATAGAGTCCAAAAGCGGAAACACTTTTGGACTCTATCGAGAATGGAAAATCAGGACCGGGCAGCTTCTGTCCATATATGGCAGTATCCACTTTCGGTCTACTCTGGCTCTTGTAAAGGTAGAGGAAAGCAGGAGTCAGGCACTTACTAGAGCGGTACAGGAAATAAATCATTTTTCCAGCATCTTTAACGATGGTTCTACTTGAGGTCTAAGTTGAGTTTAAGTCCCAATAGATGCTCAAGGACTGTATCCTTAGGTAGAATGAAATTTCTGTTGCCCCACGTCACTTCATCTGTAAGGAGATTGTCTAGAATTCACTGCCATAGAAGATATAGCATAACAGTTCAGTTCTCGTTTTGCTTTTTTGCTTTTTTACAAATACACCCTGGTGCAAATTAATCGAAACAAAACGAATAATTCTGTTATTATTTATTTTTTTCATATTTTCCAATGAAACATGACCCATTGCACATGTTAGGACTTCGTATGTTCATTCTACAAAGTCTTTTCTTACAGATTGACTACATATTCTCGACTGGATTTAAACCAGGAGAGTTTCCCTGAAAGACTTGCCATTCTGTTCGTGCAGCGTACTGTTTTCGTACGCTTCCTTCGAGTAACGTCCATCGCAGACAACGGCCGTAAGACAACTAATCGACAGTCGAAACAATAGTGTCTGGGCATCATGAAAATCTGATGCAACCACGGATGACGCAATAATTTTCAAGGCTAAAAAAATTTCATCATACACCCCGACAATAGATTCATATTACTGCACACCACTGCAATTGTCCTAATTTGATGAAAAAACAGAAATTGATTACACCCTGTCACTCCAGTGGGTCTAAAACCGACGGTTTAGTGAAAGAAAAGAAACTAAAGCGGTTGTTTCAATTAATTTGCACAAGGGAGTATGTTCAATCTGTACAACGTACAACTGTACAACGTCCAAGAACTACTTCAGGTAGAAGGTTACAGAGTAAGGGGCACAGTTTATGCGGATAGGTGAAGAAGATGACGGTTGACCCTAGACTGTATTGAGCGAGGAAGCAACCTCTTTGGAGATAGCAGGAGAAGTCAGTTAGAAACAAAGAAAAGAGTACTGAATTATTATGTAATATCACTCTTCCTATATGACAGAAATGATGGACAATCTTCTCACAGGTCAAAAAGAGACTTGGGACTACAGTAATACCATGGTCCAAACATGTGGGTAACGACGAAGTATTACAGTATATGAAATCAAAAAGAACCCTTATACGTAGCATTAGAAGGAAACAGTTGAAAATTATTCTGCTGAGCGTTCTTCTTCGGCACGTCGTGTTTAAGGATTAAGTCCCATAAATATCCATGTAAATACTAATGATTTTATCTCCTGCACGTCTCGCTTGTGCATTACTCTTCTAGCGTTTCGCCAGCCAGCCAGCCAGCCAGACAGACAGACAGATAGATAGATAGGAAGGTAAGTAAAGTAGAAATTCAAATATATAATCCCCAATATATATATATATATATATATATATATATATGTGTGTGTGATATAGAAAAAACAACTAAAAAGTTGCAAATTAATGAAAATTGAATGTTTTTTGTGAAAGTATTTATTTATATTTTTTTATATATTTCTTTATATATTGATATTTTTTATATAAATAAATACTATCACAAAAAACATTCAATTTTTATTAATTTGCAACTTTTCAGTTGTTTTTTCTATATTATCTACATATTAAGAAAGAAAAAGTGGCTTCTCATTATGCTATATATATATATATATATATATATATATATATATATATATGTGTGTATATATATATATGTGTATATATATATATGTATATATATATATTTATGTATATATATATATATGTATGTATATATATGTATGTATATATATATGTGTATGTATATATATATATATATATATGTATGTATATATATATATGTATGCATGTATATATATATATATATATATATATATATATATATATATATATATATATATATATATATATGTAAATTAATTGATTTAAAATATGGGTTTTTTGCTACACAGTGATAACCATGTTTCAGAAATGGGAGCTAAAGCTTCCGAATTTAATTTTGTTATTAAACCAAAGACATTGGTTCCATTTCTTCGTCAAGCGAATTTATGGAACTAATGTCTTTGGTTCAATAACAAAATTAAATTCGGAAGCTTTAGCTTCCATTTCTGTAACATGGTTATCACTGTGTAGCGAATTAATTTATAATATATATATATGTATATATATATATATGTATGTATATATATATATATGTATGTATATATTTATATATATATATATATATATATATATATATATATATATATATATATATATATATATATATATATATATATATATATATATAAACAAATGTAAAAGAACGAAAAGAATATAAATTCAAAACTTTAAAAACATTAATATAAAAATGGGATCAATACAAGAGTACAGCAATAAATATTTATTATAAACTGTTACATTGGATCGTGCAAGTTACCGCGAAAAAATGCATATTTGTTTCGACGTTTAAAGTCGTCTCGTCGGTGGCTAACAGTGGCGGTAATAACGATTTTATTTAAAAATACAATTTATGAAACATCACATTTTTTAAAATTTTCTGCAAAAGGCAAAGAAACAAATATCCACACACACACACACATATATATATATATATATATATATATATATATATATATATATATATATATATATATATATATATATAGTCAAACCTAATGAGCCAGACACACCTACCAAGGTTTCACTTAGGCAGATCGTCAGATCTGCCTAAGTGAAACCTTGGTAGGTGTGTCTGGCTCATTAGGTTTGACTAGGTTTGCTCTACGCTTGTATTGAGCTCTTTAGTTAGTTGTTTACTCGTATCGGGGTTTTTTCTTTGGGCCTTGAACCTGTATCTGTGCGATTATTTTCGACAGACTTTCATGTTCCTGGCTCTTTCTTTTTTTAAAACCTTTTTTTCCTTCGTGCTTGATTTGGCTGTTGTTAAATCAAGAGTTCGAAGGTTTTTCGACACGAGTATAGTTACCTATATTTATATATATATATATATATATAAGAAATATACTCTTAAGGTGTGGTATATTTATGGGATATAGTGGTCAATATCAGATATAAAGCGTGTGTAAATATAGAAGTGAACAAGAAGTCAGTCCTGACGATTGCGATTACTTTGAAACAGCTTGTCGCCTCTAAGTGTTGACTTCAATATTCACTTATATATATATATATATATATATATATATATATATATAATATTCATTCCATAAAAGGAAAAGAAAGAAAAAACTAAATTAAAATAAAAAAGGAAAGAAAATAAAGAATCACTGAAAAGAAAAAGAAAGAGGGAAAAAGGAAAGTAATAAGAAAGCATAAAAAATCAACCCTGCTACAAAGAGAAGGGAAAGAATAGAAAGGAAAAAGAAGAGAGAAGTATATGCAAATTTTACAGATCCAAACGAAAAAGAAATAGAAGAAAATAAGATATGAGAAGTTGTTGTTAGCTAGCTAGCTAGATAATGTGAGATTGACATAGGAAGGTAAGTAAAATAAAGATTCTTATATATATTTTCCAAAATAGATTGATATATAGATAGATATGAATAGACTTGTCAGGGACAGATAATTGTAAATAAACAGTAATACGTAGATATGAATACGTTCTAATACATAAAAATTGTACTTAATTCAAGAAGCACTAAATAATACGTAATCCTCCGTCACATTTAATGAAACATAGATAGATAGATAGATAGATAGATAGATATGAAGAGACTGAGATAGATAGATAGATAGATAGATAGATATATAATAGATAGATAGATAGATGATTTAAAATATGATTACCCACTATTATTTATTAATGCTGAAAAATTATCCTCCTGAATACTATTTCTGTTTCTCCTTATTTCTAATGTTACTGTTTCTAACTCCTCCACACATTGGAACCACTTGCGTACTAGTGGCTGTACTGCCTTGCTTGGGTTGATACCGATTAGAAAGAAAAGATAGATAGATAGATAGATAGATAGATAGATAGATAGATAGATAGATAGATCGATAGATAGATCGTTAGATAGATAGATAGATAAGGACATACTGACATAAGAAGGCAAGTAAAATTCCAAAAATAGATCGATATATATAAATAGACTGAGATAGATAGATAGATAGATAGATAGATAGATAGATAGATAAGGACATATTGACATAAGAAGGCAAGTAAAATACAAATTTCCAAAATAGATCGATAGATATGAATAGACTGAGATAGATAGATAGATAGATAGATAGATAGATAGATAGATAGATAGATAGATAGATAGATAGATTATATGGGAATTCTTTCGATATAATCCCAAAATGCACTCAGTGATGTTCCTCTGGAGCATAAAATAAT
>OZ038481.1:34268319-34270819 GCA_964036315.1 Acanthosepion esculentum | reverse complement strand
ATTAACTTCACTAATCTGCTTTTTGTATGAATGATTCATGTAATATATATATATATATATATATATATATATATATATATATATATATATATATATATATATATATATATATATATATATTAATGTCTGCAGCTTATATTTTATATCATAAAGAAACAATTTGTACAAAGAAGTAAACGGCAATGTTGATGTGATTAATGGCGAAATCTCTATCAATTTAAAAAAATAGTATTTGCCTATATATGGGGAAATTTCGCCCTGAAGATGACAATTTGAAATTGTCGAAAGTACTTGGTATGTGCCTTCTGAAAACAACTCGAATATAAGTATCTTATTATTCAAGGAACTGATAGTAAACTAATATCTCATTAAATCTTTTTAGCGAAGTGATTTCGCCATTAATCACATTAACATTGCTAAGTAATTCTTTTCATAAATTGTTTCTTCATATATATATATATATATATATATATATATATATATATATATATATATATATACTGTACAATGCGTGCTCTTGGTAATAACATATTTATATATATACAGTACAATGCGTACTCTTGGTAATAATATATATATATATATATATATATATATATATTATTAATACACACATGAACATAGATAGATAGATAGATAGATAGATAGATAGATAGATAGATAGATAGATAGATAGATAGATGTGTATATAAATACAAAATTACGAATACACATGACCATCCGATGCCTGCTTAGACATATTAGAATTTATTACAAACTTAAATACAGGGTGACCCCCAAAAAACGGGAATTTTTGAAGTGCGTATTGCCAGACATGAGCAAGTGGCAACACTGCGAGACACTGACCTTCACCAAGTAAACATTTCGCCATTTTAGTAGCGAGAATGAAATTCACAATATCCCAGCTTAGATGTTGCAGCAGTCAATGAGGAATCTCAACAGGAGATTTCAAGAATGCATTCGTACAGGTGGACGCCCTCTACAGGACATAATTTAAAAAAAATGAAAATTCTATCATTGTTTCTTAAATGGCATGTTTTAAGGTTTCAATTACTATGAATTAAATATTTTTCTTCCATCACTCTTGGTTTTATTGGATTGTTAGAAAGTCCCCGTTTTTTTGGGGGGGTCACCCTGTACATATAGAATTATCTACGCTTTTAATAGATTTCTGACCAATGGGAATGAACCCAAAAAAAATTGAAAATTCCTAAGTTCTTTCTTTTAGTCTATCTGGGCTCAATACTCGACGAAGCTCTAATAAAAGTGAAACATGTTAGATTGCTAAAAGTTTCCGATTTGTTCTTATCACATATTTCACCAGGGTCGATAACACTGACGAATTATGTTTCGTCGATCGAAATAATCTTATTCCCCATATGAGGTGATGCCGCATTTTATTGTTTATTAATTTTTGCTTTGTAATCATATATATATATATATGTTTGCTCTTTATTTTGGATTAGTTTTAATATTTTCTATTATTAGGATTCACTGGAATTATATATCAACGGATTTATTACTTTTAATATATATATATATATATATATATATATATATATATATATATATATATATGCGTGTGTGTATTGAGGCAGCAATCCTTCTTTCATGCACATTTCATTAAAAACGACTGACAAGGTGCTTTTATTTAGATTTTTCTACAATTTCTCATGCGATCTAATAATGTTTTTGTTTTCAGAGGCTAAATTATATAAAAACTGTCCGAATGTTCTTTTTATCCGAGCGATTTCGGCTATACATTTAGCCATTTTCAATATGTTAACTGTTAGAATTAGAAATAGTTTGTTATATGTATGTTTTAGAAAATGTTTCATTTTTTTGTTTCAAAACACGGTCAAGATATTATGTCCATGTTCAAAGTTAATATTATTAAGTGCTGGTTCGTTTGTTTTTATTAATAAGGTTTCCATTATTTTTAGCCTTTTTTGCATATATATATATATATATATATATATATATATATATATATATATATATATATATATATATATATATATACACACAATTGCGTGGCGATTTCGAATTCCGGCTGTGGGCTTGGAAATCACTTTCGAATGAATATCCTTGGAATGTTGGGAATTGTGTTTTTTTTTTTGTTTTTTTTTTACACACAGCTAGTAGTTAAGAAAAGGACAAATAGGGATATTTTATATGGTTTGCAACCAGATTTGGATAATTAAAAGTCTGTTGTGGCTGGCAACCCAGTAAACCCTACTTGCACCGCAACGCCTAGCGTGGTGAGACTGTGGACAGTTGAGAGGACTTACCTCCAGACATACATACATAGATTTCACTCTGTCTCTGTCTCTGTCTGTCTACTATCTATATCTCCATATATATATACATTTATCATCTTTTATTATATATATATATATATATATATATATATATATATGACAAAAGTATAGATTTGATGTATGCTATATTAATTGGGGAAAATGTTCAATATCAGGGATATAAATATAGAATTGAGTAC
>OZ038481.1:34258319-34265819 GCA_964036315.1 Acanthosepion esculentum | reverse complement strand
CTTTTTTTTTCTTCAAAGACTGACATTAAAAGCTGTTTTTTGTAATCTTTATTACTTTAAAGCCACATTCATTAAATGCCATATCTCTTGAATATAAAAGGCGATAGTGGCTCGCCACAAATTTCTTTTATTATGTATGAATTTCCCTAATTTCATCGGAAGCATCGTATTGTGGTACATTTTTGCCTTATTCACAGTTGTGTAGTCAGAGTTCTCCTTCTCCCAAACCGGCTTCCACCCAAGGCTAGCGATCCCAGAATATCCTGTTATTTCATTCGTTTGTGTTGGTTGCGGAGAAGGGACGGATCCATGTATTCGCAAGGCCAACAGACTTGGTGAGAATTTGAACTTTGTTCGCCGATTACGCTCCACGTCGATTGCAATGCCAGAATTAAATCTACTTAGCACAGACTCAGATTGTAAGAGTTGTGCTATTTTTAGCGGACAGGGTACAATTTAACTGATTTCCCACATCTTACAGTAAACAGTATATCTAACCATCCCCACGAGGGTCGTATTTTGGCACAAGGCCGAGTTTAACGTGGGTTCTCCGAGCCCGTAGGCTCGGCCAAAAATATTCCCGTATAAACGGGTTCAGGGTCAGTCTACCTCCCCGGAGACAGAGAGTTCGACTGTGTAGCCGAAAAAAGATTTCGGCTAGAATATTTAGCCACCCCCACAAGGGTTGCATGTGGCACACGGCCGGGTTTGACGTGGGTCGAGTGATAGTTTACACTAAATTTCGCCCGTTACCACACACGAATGTGATTGCCACATGGTACCATCACAAGCGTAACCCTCTCTCAGACAAAGCTATGCTCAGTGTTTACTACATGAAAGACATCTACTGGAGAATTTTTGTGAACAGTTTAAGCTCGAACCGCATGCTTGCGAAATCGACCAGACTCGAACCGCATGCTTGCGAAATCGACCAGACTCGAACCGCATGCTTGCGAAATCGACCAGGCTTGAACGCTATATTTGCGTGAAACACATACATAAAAATAAGCGTCCTTCTTCCTTGCCAAAAATGTATTTTCACAATATAATGTCATTCAAACGAGTCAGTGGGTCCCTATAGATTTCTGCAGTAAGAATTGGTTCAGCTTCCGACAATTCATTACAATGATTTCTCTTTGAATGCCGCTAAACGTGAAACAGAACATTTCTCCTCGTAGATAATGATGATGTGAAGTTTAAACCTGTTTCGCGTTGAATCGGTTGTTGTAAATTACCCTTTCTTTTATTGCCTATTGTTGAAGCTTTATATTTAGCGAGAGACATACTGTCGTAATATGAACTGATAATGGGTGTATTTCAGTTTCTTGAAATAAAAACATATAAGAATGACTACGCAAACAACCAAGGACAGTTAACAACATTTTATTGCCTTAGCGAACTGAATAGAAATAATACCAGAGTGGTAAACGAAGGTCTGTGTGCGTGTGATTGACCGTTTTCTTTAGTAAAAGTGGGCACAAATCTGATGAAAGACTACGAGAGTCTTAAAGATGCCTGTATGTTGTCAAGGAAACTTAGAGCATTGTACACTGCCTAATTTCTGCAATTTGTTCAGGGCGACATGAAGTTCGCTGGAGAGCAAAGAGCAACTCTCGACGGGAAACGAGGTATGTCATATCTCTAACACATCCTTTGTATGAGAAAAATAAGAGATAGAGAGAAAAATGTAAGCCCTTTTCTTTTATATTTCTCCCGGCAACGCTTTTTAATTTCCGTTAGCAGAAGTTGTTTGGCAGACAATGGGGAAACCACGACTATCTTAGTTTTTCTTTGTTCGTTTTTCGTAATAAATTTCGTTTTTAATTGCCAATGATTGTCTTTTCCAAAAATGACTTTCCTTTGTCGAGCAGCAAGAGATTATCGAAGCGTTAAATTTTGACCATTTTTATAAATTTATGCGAAAGTCATTCTTCTTAAAATGTATAAATATCGTTGAATGGCTGCATAATCAACAAAGAGTTTGCCATACTTGTAGCATTGAGAAATTGAAATGAAATTTCACAGTAGACCATCAAGGAAGATAGGTAGACCAAGGATTTCACATGGAGCTACACCGACCACAGAATCCAGAAGTACGTGACCTTACACCTACTTTCGGTATTGTAAGCGTATGAACAAGAATGTTGAACAGATGCATATAAAACCGAACTAACTCAGAAATCCCACATGTCAGACAGAATTGGTCACAAACTAGCCGAAGTCTGCAGTTGAATAAAACGTTATGATAAATAATGAAGATTCAAGTCTGGAGTTACTATTTTCTCAGCCCAGCCACTTCATTTCACACTTCAAAAAACTCTTCTAAGGTGTCTGTAACACTGTGTTGAGTCTTGACTCATTGTTGAATCTCGCCTATTGCATGGAATAATAATGCAGCACAAAATGTACTTAGAACAAGAATGTATTATAACAAGAAAGTGTACACAATAAGTACATATAGTATTTCTGTATATTTCTGGGAAGACGTTCCTGGAGAATGTGTTGACTAGTCACAGTCGATCAGAGTCTCTAGTTGGATCTCGTGATTCCTCCCCTCGTCTCCCGGTACCAACCATTATTTATATAGTTGATAGTCACCTATGCAGATTAGGTGGATCCTACACAACACACTGGGAAAAAGATGTCGTCAAGAAGTTTACCTCTAATATAATCACAGATACTGCAACAAGTTTTATCGCTAAAGGTGTTGTCAAGCAGACTGAAAAAGTCAGTAAGAAAATAAATTCAATATTTGAAATGAATATCTGAAAATGACCGATTAATTTACACAACATATGGGGTACTGCCGCCATTTCTAAGCTGGAAATCCTCACTTTCCAGCCTTGACAGAATTCGAGAGTGTTTTTGCGGCCTTGTGTGCGATGAAGTGCGTTCCACCCTACGACCACCTCGCTTGTGAAATTCTCTTCTAGCTTCTTGATTTCCAGTCAAGTTTGATCTTCAAAAATTTAAGTGAACGTCAATCGTTATTTTCTGTCTTCTTAATTCCTGTTCATTTATCCTTCTCGCTCTTTAATAATGTTTTTTTTTCTTTTTCGTATATTCATTCATATTCAGTAACCTACATATCGATCCTATATATCTCTCAATGATTGTATAATCAATAAACAGCTGCGCGCACTTGCATTACATTGGTAATACATCGAACTCTAGGCACCAGACCATCAAAGAAGCCATATGCATCAGATCGTTCACCTGGGGTTACTCACAGCCATCGAATGCAAAAGTGCGTTACCTCACACCTGTATCTGGTGTACCAAGCGTGGGTACAAGGATGTTGGAGAGATGGGTGCAAAAACAACTGCCACGGAGATGCTTTTATGCAGTGTGGCACATGGCAGACAGAATACATATCTCCACTTCGCAACCGTCTATCTTGGGTGGCACTTGGGCCTTTTATTGAGTGAATATTTATTATTTTTCAAACGTCTCCCACCAGATTTCTCCCTGCTGAATTTCAGATTCATTTCTACAGAATATGTTTTCTGAGTGCCAAACCGGTCGATATTTTAAGATTCCCGCCATTCTCAAGAAAATTAATATGCATTATATCTCCTGACGCGATTCATGTTTAGAATCGTTTCGCCACTTTAGACCGTTCATATTTTTATCAGATAACTGCCTCAAATTTTATTAGCCATTGATTATAGTTGAAAATAGCGTTTCGTAAGATGTCTGTTCTTTCTGTATTTGGTTTTATTTTTTTATAATATTATCAAAGAAGTTCTTTTTTTTAGTCACCCTTTTTATTCAGAAAGACAATACGCTGCTGATAGTGAATTAGCAAATTCATGACATATTCAGGAAGGAAATTTCGAGTATGACATTGTCTCGTAACCCGAAAAAGAAAATGTAAAATCGTGTTGATCGATCTTGAAACAAAATATCATATCAGAAGCAAGATAAAAAATAAAGCTGTAAAGAAATTCGATATCAACCAAAGTTGTTACACTAGATATCCAGGTTCGAATTCGGGTTTGTTTTTTTTTGGGGGGTGGGGGGTATTTTTTTTAATCATTTCACCACAAGCAAGGGGGGAATGCCACTAGTACGTCGGAGATTACAGGGAATGAAAGTGAGAGGAAAAATGATTATGGGGAGGATTGAGGAAAAGACAAAAGATGAACGGGATTCAAGAAAATAGAAGATGGCGATTGACGTTGCATTTAAATTTTTTTCAGATTGTAGTTATCAGGGAAGAAAAATAAACGGGAGTTCCACAGGCGGGATATGCGAGATAAGAAACTCTTGGAGTAGAAGTGGAGGTTAACAGTTTTTGTGTCCGGAATCATTCAGAAGACTGTAGAAAAATCAGTATTTCCAAACCTTTTTGGATTTATTCCATATGCGAATAGAAAAGAATATTTTAATACAAGTACAACATATAATTACATGTTCTCTGGGTTTTCCAAAAATCGCAGGCTTGTATGATGTAAGTTTAGCCAAGAGCATTCCATTGATATATATATATATATATATATATATATATATATATATATATATATATATATATATATATATATATATATATATATATATATATTTTTTAATTTAAAATTTCCAGGAAGTTTACACGAATTAATTTTGCGGGAAATATGGATCGTGCGATGATCTACTCCGCCCAGAATGCAATCTGCTAAAACTTGCAGAAAAAAAAAATGAATGAAAATATTTGGCGAACACACAAAGAGAATGACATCCAGTGGAAGTGGATGTCAGTTGTAGTAAAATATATTTTCTTGCGACAAATCGGCTTGAGATTAAGATAAGCCCGAGCTCGCTACAAGGTTGTGGGATTTAGAAAAACACACAATAGAATAGAACGCCGTTCACAAACGTGCTGGGTTTCTTTCCAGAAGGCAAATTCACCAGGCAATAATTCTTTGATCGATTTATATTCGCTTTCTCCTAACCCATCGACGCGGCTATATTTTGCTTCCAGTATATGAAATTCTGAAATCATCATCAATTTGAAAAAATTGTATTTCACAAAACCCATGCAGCCGCAAGTCATCTCAGTATCTACTCCTCCTTCACTTTAAGTGGCATGTATGTTCAGAACATAGTAGCTTACGGCCGCATCACGTTGAAACACCGGTTCCCGTACGATCACCGAAGTTAAGCGACGTCGAGTTCCAATTACCGTCGGGTTCATTATATTCATTTATGTGTAAATACCACTGAGAAAGGTATGAATCCACTCTCCCTCTCACCCCGAATTACGAGTTAAATTAGTAAAACCTGTATCACTAAACTCAAAATATCTAAAAAAAAAAATATCCTTGCAATCTAAAAATATTTTCTGATTTTAAATAGCCTGCAAAGGGTTGAAAAGACAGAAAATGAAAAAAAAAATGTTTTCTTAATTAACTTTTTTTTCACCCTTTACAAGGCCCGGGGTCCACTCGAGGTAGAGCTTTACATTAGGAGGCCATTTGTGTGTATAGGTAAAGGGAGATAACGATTAACCCTAGCCTTGAAGAGGTTAAGACTGCAGTGATCGGGGAAACATCTTGGGAGTTGATTCCACAGGGCAGCGGTTCGCGGGAAGAAGATGTACGAGAGGAACTTCTCAAAGATGGCTTCAGGATATCGGTGATCATGACCGACCACAGTCTCCTTTTTGTTTACTAATTAACAGGCCGTAACGTACGTACTAAGTAACTAAGAAACATCTAGTATTATAATATGATCACTTATTATATTGTGTGTGCAGGTAGTGTAATGGTTAGCGGGTCAAAACGAGAAATCAACAATCAGTGTTCGAATAGAAACCGAATTCACACAAATACTATTGTAAAATATATGAAGATATATCTATGCGCTAAAAAAACATGGAAAAAGGTCAACTCTGAATTAGAAGCTGTACGGTGGAGTAATGGATAGCGGCTCGGATTGAGGAATCGGAGAGCCGAGCCGAATCCATTACATTCACTTACGTACTTGGGAAAGGTATGAATCCTCTTCTCCTCCCCTATAGCCTTGCAACTGGTCTACCGCAGAAAGAAATGGCAACCTACTGCGGGAAAAATCTGCTTCGTTGGTCATGTATGAAATATAACTGACGGACTGATGAACCATATTGTATCCAAGAATGGATGAGATAATCCTTAATAAGGCGAGATTATTGACTCTATGAACTCAGCTACGGTCAATGAGGAATGATGATGATCATCATCATGGTAATAATAATAATAATAACAACAACAAATAATTATTGAAAAAATTAAAAAAACAATAACATATTTAATAATTTAAATGAACGGATAATAAGATGCAGTAATTATTATACCGATGGGCGTGTTTCAGCCTTATTTCAGTTAATATGCCTTTTCTGAAGAATTTGTAACTTGTAAAATCTTCAATACCTATGAGATGTAAAACTTCTTTTTGTTTGCTAGACGCGAATGGCTTTGTAAAAGTTAGCTTGTTTGTTTCAAACAGAAAATACTTATACATTTTCAAGAACCTATTGTTAAAGATATTACCTGGGGCACAACTGCAAATAACCAACTCTATGAAGACTTGTTTTCGCTGCATCAATGAGCTATTCTTAGATAAGAAAATTCAGATTCAGTATATATATATATATATATATATATATATATATATATATATATATATATATATATATATATATATATATATGAAATGTGCATTGAGAGCTGGTGATAGTAAAACAGTGATCGATATATAATAGAGTTAAAATTTATATTAATAATCATATACATAAATATATATTTTCCTCAGCGGTAGCATGATTAAGCGTTTCGCATATATATATATATATATATATATATATATATATATATATATATATATATATATATATATATATATATAAAAGTTTATATGAAGAAATATAGTTTTAATATGTGCTATATTTATGGGATAAAGTGCTCAATATCAGAGATGGAGCGTATGTAAATATAAATATAAAAGTGATACATTGAAGTCAACACACAGAGGCGACAAGCTGTTTCATGCTAGACGTAATCGTCAGGCAGCCTGACAATTACGTCTAGCATGAAACATCTTGTCGCCTCTGAGTGTTGACTTCAATGTTCACGTTTATACATATATATATATATATATATATATATATATATATATATATATATAGAGAGAGAGAGAGAGAGAGAGAGAGAGAGGGAGAGAGAAACTGTTTTGTTGTATCACAGCTCATCAGTGTGGCTAGACATCCGATTTCATCCTATATGAAAATGAATATGAATTTTTTAACATTGTGTACTGTTAGTTGTTAACATTGCTAGATGTATAACTCAGTTAAATTTTACATTAATAATAAATATACATCTTTTTTGCAGCAACAGTAGCGCAACTCTACACCTTACAATTGCATCGTGCATAAAAGTGTTGTGGCAATCTTAAGGAAGATATATATATATATATATATATATATATATATATATATATATATATATGCTCCTGAAAAATATATATATATATATATATATA
>OZ038481.1:34215819-34255819 GCA_964036315.1 Acanthosepion esculentum | reverse complement strand
GTACAGTCAAAAGTACTGGCGTATTTAAGAAAGACCTTATACAGTGATTAGTAGGTTAATGCATCTTTAAAATTTTATTAGCGTAGGGATTTTGCCATTTTATATCATTAAGTTTACTAATTTACATTTGTATGAATGATTCATTGTAATATAAATAGAACTGCACCACATATTTGATATATATATATATATATATATATATATATATATATATATATATATATATATATTATTATTATTATTATTATTATTATTGTTGTTGTTGCTGTTTTTGTTATTAAAGAATTGTGTATTTGGGTAGCAATCCCTGTTTTATACAAGTTTCATTAAAAATGACTGACTAGTTACTGCAGTTAAGTTTTTTATTTCATTCTTTTTCTTGTTTTCTTGTTCTCTTCTGGAAATGACCTATGTAGAAATTCTTCAAATGTTCTGTATTTCGGAGCGCTTTCGGCCATACTTTTAGCCATTATCAAAGAATGATTTTATTTTTATTTTAACTGAATGTAAAGATTGTTTTATGTATGTATCTAGAGTTATAGGAATGTTTTATTTTCCAAAAACGGTCAGCACATTAAGCTATTCGTGCAGTCTTATCTTATGGAGGTGGCCTGTTTCTTCTTTATATTTCTTGACACAGATGCAACAGACCGAATAATGTAAATAGTGTAAATAGTTAGAATATCTCATATCAGAAATATATATATCTATCTATTCTGGACAATATGTCCCAATAGTGGATATATTGGCGAATCTGGAATTAATTTTAGATTTCGTTTCAACAATCATAAACTATCCATACGTCAAAACAATCCTTATTCCCCCATAGCTGAACACTTTAATCAATCAAGACACTCATTAGACAACTGTAAATGTTTATTGATAGACTCCGGTTTTAGTTCAACATACACACGCAGAAAAAAAGAGAAATACTGGATTTTAAAATTAGACACATATAAACTAGGGTTAAACAAAGACTTGGGAATTTTAAATCTGTATAAATATTTCAATAGTTAAAAAAATTCCTTAGATATAGTTAAAAAAAAACTTTTTAAACAACATCTAAAATATTATCATTAGATTTACGTTAGAAATATTCAAACACAGTTACATTCCACATCACGTGATGTCCGCGTCTCGCGACGGACGCTACTTGAAAACAAACTTCTGAATACAGTTATTTAATTAATTTCTGACGAAAGATCGGGGCGATCTGAAATATCAAATATATATATATATATAAATATAAATAAATACTTTCACAAAAAAAACATTCAATTTTTTTCTTTTAATTTGAAACCTTTCAATTGTTTTCTCCATATTATATACATATCAAGAAAGTATACGTGGCTTCTTATTATGCTATATATATATATATATATATATATATATATATATATATATATATATATATATATATATATATACTCAAGTCCAGGTTTGGTGTATACGGAATAAATTCCAATAACCAACAATTACGATTCTTAAAAGAGTGCTCAATACAGAGTAGAGCATATATAATAGTTTATTTAAAAATTATAACATAAATATGTTATAAAATCACTACAAAAATAAACATTTTGTTTCAACACTTCCGGTGTCTTATCAAGTGATGATGTTCATCACTTGATAAGACACCGGAGGTGTTGAAACAAAATGGTTATTTTTGTAGTGATTTTATAACATGTTTATGTTATAAATTTTAAATAAACAATTATATATATATATATATATATATATATATATATATATATATATGTGTGTGTGTGTGTGTGTGTGTGTGTGTGTGTGTGTACATATATATGTATATATAATATATATATATATATGTATTTGTGTGTATATATACATATATATATATATATAATATATATCATATATGTATGTATGTATGTATATATATATATATATATATATATATATATATATATATATATATATATATATATATATATATATATATATACATACATATATACATACATATATATATATATATATATATATATATAGAGAGAGAGAGAGAGAGTGAGGGAGAGAGTGGCAGACACAGACAGTAACAGAGATATAGACAGATAGATGACGGAGGGAGAAATAAACTTATAATTAGAACGAATGTGAATGTAAACACTAGATAAAATTTCTTATTTAAATGTTTAACGGTTGTAAATATTTTAATAACGCGTTTCAAAGATTATTCTCCAGTTTATAAATCAACCTTGCGGCCTTCAACTCAAAGTCCGGTAATTGAATTATCACTTGAATGCATTTCTCTAACTGATCTATAATTCGAGCGGACATTAAATCATTAACTTTATTTCCCCTCTAGTCCTATAGACCGTAAGAAAGCTATGCTAATAAGTATATATTGTTGTTGTGAATAGACATTTATTAGTGATAACCTAAAGAGAAGCATTTTAAAAGCCATGAACAATGTCAGTTTCATTGGTATTACGTTCGCAGTTTGTTCCGTTTGCCTACTATTTTTCGTATTTTGGGCCAGCGTTTCCCGTTAATTCAGAAAATCAAAACATTTTTCGCTTTGGTGACTCACCGGTTGATCATCGAATCAAAATGTTTATTATCAGTTCGAAACGATGAAGGAATGGAAACATTTCAAAACGTCACAAGATTGCCAGAGAGTTTCATTTTGTCCTGTAACAAAAGAAAAAACCGCGTAAGAGATAACAGAAACGAATGTAATTCTATTGGTATGTAAACAGTACATAACAAAAAAATCTCAAAGCGATTCTGTTATTAGAATCGGTCGTAGGTGCGACAAAAATAGATTGAAGTACTGGGAACCGTTACGTCTCTGGTTCAGACGAGTACAGACAAAAAGAGAAATTAGTGTAACTATTAAAGCACTCCGATGGTCAAGGTGATACTTCTTTTCCAGTAAATATTTAATTATGTTAAACAAATTACTCGCATAATAAAATAACAAGATAGACAAAATTCGATTTTAAGCGTCTTTCATTGATCGGACAATAACAATCCGTCTTGCCATAAAGTAAATCGATATATTTGTCAATCCGTTACATTGCATTACTCCACGGTTTCCTAAGTCCTAAGTTGCAGATTATAGGAACTAGAAACTCTGTTTTCATCGGTAATTCACCAAATACATACTTTGCGGCCCCGGTAGTATCTGACGTCGACACAAACATTTCTTAAAACATTTGCAATAAATACAGCTAGGGAGAAATCGGAAGAAAATAAATATGTTTTGTTTCGTTTTGTTTTGTTTTTCTAGAAAGGGAACATATCAACAAAGTGTAGACATATGTTTTACATGCCTTCTCCCCGATCGAGAAAAGAAAAGCTAGTGAACGTTCAAACGCTGCCTTCAATCTCAAATCCGGCATTAGATATTGCAATTGGATGTGCTTACCCATGCGTGAGGAATCATTCTTCTCTTAGCGGCGTCTTCTAGAAACTGATAATTTTGCTACCTCGGATTTATCTTTATCTACAGCTAGTACAGATATTCGCCCAAATAGTTAGCATAAAGACGACTAGGTAGAAGTGGAAAAATATAAACGGTGTTTTTATTTCCTGGGAAGACAATATACTGACGAAGTGTACAAATTACACTTCTCCTTATCCCTTCTAGCTCTCAATAAGTTTCGACCCTCTGCCACCGCCACCAGACCATGCAGTGTCATCCACCTTTTCATGCTCGTCAGTTATGTCACGCACCGCTTTCCCTTGTCTCTCTTTCCCTCTATTCGACGCGTGAGTATCAGATTCTCCAGGCCCTCTTTTCTCATTACCTGTCCCGGAAACCTCAGCTGCTTCTACCTGATGTTAAGTATAAGTTTCCTCCTTGTTTGCATCCTCTCCAAAACTTCATCGTTGCTCACACGCTCGGTCCATGAAATCCTTACCATCCTTCTGTAGAACCACATCTCCATCGCCTCGAGTCTCTTCTTCATCTTTCTGATGTCAAGCATAAGCCTCCTCCTTGTTTGCATCCTCATCGTTGTTCACACGATCGGTCCATGATATCCTTAACATCCTTCTGTAGAACCACATCTCCGTCGCCTCGAGTCTTTCCTTCATCTTTGAGGAGGAGACCGCCCAACATTCGCTGCCGTAAAGGAGGACAGTTGTCACGTAGCACTAAATAACACCAGAGAATCTGATTCAATACGGTTCCTTTTAGATTTCACCACACGTCGAAGTCTTTCAGGAAAGTATCATTTCCATGTCTATTTTGTCGAATACTCTTTACATTTTTTGCCTTCAGAACTTCAATATCGTAATGCAATGTAGAACACAGAATGTTCGAGAATTGATATCTGTTGATGCGGGAGGCCATTTGTACTTACTGATGAAACCAGGACAATTGTCATTGCATCACTGCTTATGTTACACAAACAGTATGTCTCGTTGCTCCGTCTAGTTGAAGTGTCCAATGTTCATCACAAGTGGCACTAAGACACTTTGAAAGAGCAAACAGTAGACGCTGTCGGGTGAGTAATTTAACCACAAACAACAATGTAATGACCAAAAATTTAGAAGTAGAATACATTTGAAATTTTGTAATAACATTCATGGCGCAGTTTTTATTTAGTAGGCAGGTGGGTCAAAAAAGTAGATAAAGATATAGTTTGCGTCATTGTCCAAAATGTAGTACAATATTTGGTTGACACGAGAGTTAAAAAGGTATATATGGGTTTTGATTTTAGGGGAGTCAAAAAGGTTGATATATGTTTGCTTTGAACGAGAGTCAAAACGGTAGACGTGAGTTTTGTTTGTAGGGGAATGAAAAATTTAGAAATATATTTGTTCCCCGACCATCTGAGAGCCCAAAACATAGACAAAAATTTGGCTTGCACGAGACATAGATTTTGTTTGTAGGACTTTTAAAAGTGAATTGGAATTTCCAAACATTCGCTTGAAGATGAAACAGAACTAATGCTTTTTAATTTAATTATATTATTAAATTTGAAGTTTTTTGCTTCGGTTTTTGAAACATGGTAATTCCTGTATAGCGAAGAAACCATATTTTAAATCAGTTATTTTATAATATATATATATATATATATATATATATATATATATATATATATATATATATATATAAACAGACCACTTTAAGGTTCCATATAATAAATTATTTCACCACAGCCCTTTTAAAGGACCGCGGATCGTTAGACTTTACTTCCAAAGGTTGAAACGAAAAATGAAAAGAAATTTACACATTTTTGACGGGCAGTACTAAGCATATGTAAATTAACGAAGTGAGTGGGGAGGGTGACATGATTGAGTAAGATGTAAAATTTCTATTCTCTCAAATTTAAATTGAGGAAGTCAAGACATTGACACATTAAATCCATTAACTTAACGGAAGTTATATATTGATATGGAAGGGGGAGAGAAGAAAAAGGCATAAAGAGAAAAAGAGAGAAAGAAGTCATGAGAGAAAGTGTCACTAACTTTCTTTGGAATGAAAGGCCCGAAATAGACGCTGTTGTTTTGCTTTGACAGTTCATAAATATTATAATGTTTGATATAAATTTGAATGTTTAAACAGTCTATAATGAATTTAATTTGATGTTTGTTAGCGATTTAATTTTTTTTAAAAAAAAAACAAAAAAACTTTATTACAAAAATTTTGGGGATTTAATATGAAATAGTCGATTAGAAAAATATTCATAGAATTTACATTAAAATACTAAAATTTTATTTTAAAATATAAGTTTACTTCTCGTTGTAATTGATTATTAAGGTGATATCTCTATCAGTTTGAATTTTAGTCATGAATTTAATTTGCGACTATTTTTAGATTGGTAAATTCTATTACTTAAAGTTTAGTTTTTAAGTTAATATGGAGTGATATTTGAAGGTAATATTAGAGATCTTGCTTTGTCATATATTGTATACACATCCATGGATGTTTCACATATACATACATTCTTTTACATGTGCAGTCACTCATACAGGTACACATGTACCGATATACACGGATAATTTCATGTATTAATACCTACATATATCTTTTTAAATGTTTACGCATACTCACACACACACACACATATATATATATATACATATAGTATATATATATATATATATTTATATATATATATATATTTATATATATATATATATATATGTATGTATGTGTATATATATATATATATATATATATATATATATATATATATGCAGAAATATAGTCTTAAAGTGTGCTATATTTATGGGGTAAAGTGCTCAATATCAGAGATAGAGCGTGTGTAAATATAAAAGTGGACATGGAAGTCAGCACTTAGAGGCGACAGTCTGTTTCATGCTAGTGCAATCGTCGCCTGACGATTGCACTAGCATGAAACAGACTGTCGCCTCTAAGTGCTGACTTCCATGTCCACTTTTATATTTATATATATATATATATATATATATATATATATATATATATATATATATATATATACAGGTAAGCTGTGACCAGCCATGACTGCCACTTTCATGCGTTTACACTCTCACACTTTTACATTAGATGGCCAGTGTCTGTAGCCTGTAAAATGGGTACCTTATATACCACCAGGTGGGTTCAATATGCCGGATCAATCAAACATAACCGGGGCGAGGGGAGGTAAATCATCCGGCCAAGAGCCAAGATAGCCGGAAAAAAAACAAAAAAAACAACTTAAAAAGCTTTACCGGGAAAGTCCCTCCGGTATGTCAGATAAAATTACTCAATGACAGAAGGGAAAATAACGTCACGGTAAAGGAACTAAAGTTTCAATTAAAAACACCTTTCTACTGAACCAGGCAACATTTATTTACACGTCAGAGAGTTTAGAATATTAGAAAATGATGAGCAACTCTAAAAAGAGTCAACCCAAAAGCTGCTTACTCGAGAAAAAGTACTCGATGCCATAAGAAATGACAAAACTTCAATATTAAAGCAAAATCCAGGTAGCCAGTGACCGGCCACGACCGTCAGTTTCATGGGTTTGCACGCAATAATCAGGTCTATATATATATATATATATATATATATATATATATATATATATATATATATATATATATATATATTGTCATCCACAGACGGACTGTTTCGCTGTTTCACAGCTCATCATTATTTTTAGATTTAGATAAACACACAGTGACTGACAGTGACTCAATTCTGCCGAAGAGTCATGCTATATTAGCTTTAATAGTCACTGTTTACAAATTCACACCTCAAACCCACAGAGCTCAACCGAAATTAATTTTTCAGGAGCCAATATTTTTGTCATCCACAGACAGACTGTTTCGCTGTTTCACAGCTCATCAGTGTGGCTAGACGTCCGGTTGCCTCTAGCTAGGATCGAAACCCGACTGAATTGGCGTCAGTCGGAACTTCTACCACTAAGCCGTCGGCAGGGATGAAGTTGAATTTTAGCGTGTTTATTTTTAGATTTAGATAAACACACAGTGATTCAATTTATCATATATATATGGGTTGTTTTCCAAACTCAATTTATCATATCATATCATATATATATATATGTGGGTTGTTTCCAAAGTGGGGCGATCAGACCATGTTCTTAATTTTTTAAAACGACTCGAGTTTATCGGTTAAATTTTTTTTGTTATTGTAATTTACAATGTTGGATTTATGCATCCCGTGTGCATCCTATTCTATGTTCAGTCTCCTCATCTTCTGTACTACATTTAGTAAAACATTTATAACATTTGTCAAAAAATATACGACCTAAAACTTGAATCATTTGCTTACCGACAAACTAATGACTAATAAACTAGAAACGGTTGTAAATACACTTAAATGGCGAAGTCTTGCATTATAAAAAATTGCAATGATAATTAAATATCCCAGTCGTTTACTTGAACGTTTGCTGTCGATTGTTGAATGATATCACTTCAGGGCGGTGATACTGGAAGAATTGGCATCATTGCAAGAAGCGAGTGCTGGGGGTAATAACATGAGTTGTCCGAATGAATATGCGAAATTATAGTAATTTTCAAATTTTGATAAACGCCGTCGTCGTCTGTGTGTGTGATTGTTGACTGGAGACGAAGTCAAAGAGATGAAAAATGTTGTTGAAATTCTTTGAATTCTTTGTTTAATAAAGCTTTACAGCTGGCGACCTTTTTGTTTTTTAATTTTAGTGAAACTCAAAAGTCTACAATCTTTTCAGTTTACCTGCCGGCGTTAATATTTACACACGCTATGCTCTTTGTTTAATTGCTGCGAGTTTTCTCTGTCGTAAAGTTTATGGTCAAATCAACAGTTCTCTCATAAGGTGTTATAGTGGAAGACACCTTGTCTAGATAATAGACTCTCCCACCTATTATAAGTAGGAGTCAGTAGGTAGTCGAGGGAGGAGTAGTTATCAGCGACCACAACTCGATTACTCTGCGTAACACTTATTTACAAGTTCCTAACGTTTCTGTACGTTTACCCCATTTAGGACGCATTTAGTCCGACTACAAGTTCTATTGTGGAAATAACTCCACAACATAAGGAAATATTCAGCATACATTGACCGAAAATTTAGCATTACCGTCGATTCAAATTTATAAAAATCTTAAAACAGTTTCTGTGAAAAATATGTTTAAGTCTTTGGTTATGTTTCTTTCTAGTATTGACAGGAATTTCCTTCCTAAGTTTTTTTTTTTACTTTAAGATAGTGTAGAAAGCCAGCATATTGATTATGTGATTACTTTCCCTTGGAGTTACATGCGTTATTTTAGTTGTCACTACTGTTAAAATCCCCCAAGAGATGTTGTTTCTCTTATTTATCATACAGCAACACACGTAATCCCTCTACCTTGATTGGGTCTTGGGCCTTGTATTGCTGAATCATTAGTATTGAAAGACGCTAAATTACCATCCATTCAACTAGACACAAGTCTCCAACTGTAGGAAACCAGTTGATGGTCGTGCTAACTAGAGTACAAAATCCATCTTCCTAACCATTACTTTCTCACAAGTATTCCACACCTCTATTTATTCAACCTATCAGATATAACCAGCGACTCGGTTCCCATGTTCCATGTATGATGTTAGAGTCAATAATATAAAATACAAAACATGTAAAAATTTCACCTTTTTCTATTTAATTTTCTGGTGAATCTTAATTTTTAATTAATGAATAGCGAGTTCTATGACAATAAAAATCCGTAAAAATCTCTCTATCCCATCGTTAAATATTTGAGCTTAACAACTTTAACAAAATATTGCAATAACAATCATAAATAGGAAACCGTGCCCACATCGAAATGGTGCAATGGTTAGCGAGTTAGTCTTGTTAGATCAATTACGACTGAGTAATGAGTTCGATCCTCACTGGATGCACCGTACTTTTGGCTTTTTGCAGCATCTAAGCAGTAAGTTAGTAAAATCACCTTGAATATGAATGTTGGTTATTTTAAGAAGTGGGTACAAATGAAATGATTTGAAATTGGCAACATTTCCATTTCAATGAAACAACACACATGTTCCCTCTTTTTGCCTTTTTTCTCACTGAAACCAAGTAGCATCTATGATATATGTTTTGTTTTTCCACGCAATCAAAACGGAATAGACTATTATTTATAAAGTATTTACAGGAGAAGGTCAACTCTGAATTCAAAACCATTCGGTGTCTTGGTTACTCCTGCCTCTGCGTCTGTGGAAATTCTGCGGCAAGTAAGAGCATATTCCGCCCTCCACTGGGATAGCACGCGAGGTGTGGGGACTGCATGTGAAGTTCAAAAACTCCCTTGTTACTTGGAATCGGGAATCTCTGCTTCAACTGTCGGGAAATTATTCAACATTCACTCCCCTATACGATTACTGAATTTGCAAAGCATTCCTTTCTTTGTTTCTACTGAAATTGTCCTATCTCATATTTTGTTTAGCCTCTGCAAGTTACCGTGTGCTATTCTGCCCTCGAGTCCCTATTTTCGGCGCCTGTTTTGACACTACGCAGATATAAAGGTCTCATCATTTTGCAGTTGAAAGGGTTAGATGTAACCGTAAGTTCGAGGCTAATTGTTTCTCCTCCCGCATTTCTCGCTTGTGAAACTCGATTCCGGCATATTGCTTTCCGGTCCACCTTGATCTTCAACAATTTAAATGCATTATCTATTTTTATCTTCTGTTTTGTTCTTTCTCCTTAATTACCCTTAGTCGGTGGAGTAATTGATAGCGGCTCGGATAGAGGAATCGGAGAGCCGAGTTCGAATTCCAGTCGAATCCGTTACATTCACTTATATGCTAATACCCTTGGGGAAAGTATGAATCCTATTCCCCCCCTCCGACCAGCCATGGGTAAATAGCAGGACAGACCGGTTTCTATAGCCTTGGATACAAAATTGGTCTACTGCAAAAAGAAATGGTAACCTACTTCATAAAAAAAAATCTGCCTCGTCAGTCATACACAGAAAGATACATGATCGCCTAAACGTGTATCAGGTATGGATATAACTGACTGACCGAATACCCTATGTCTTAGTGGCGTTTTTATCTTGCTTGGGATGAGATGATTAAAACAAATTAAACTTGTCTTTGCTTGATTCTGATGCTTCCAATTCATAGCTCAAAAAATAATCTGAAGTACCTGATAGAAAGCAGCGTATTTTGTTTAAAAAGCTGTGTTCATTCAGAGACTAGCAATGTAAACATTGGCAGGAAATTCAATTCGTCCACATTTTATTTTAATCTCTGATACTGGCCATGTCTTTGTCTGTCTGGATTTCCTGCTGGTTCGCCATTATCTCTCTGCTTTTAGCAAACACACAGTAAACGTGTGGAAATATTCCCGCTGACGCCGCAGACAAGTTTGCGAAACGCTGCCACAAGGATTGCAAGCTAAGTGTTTGTCGCTGACCAACGTTATCAGTGCGATGCTGGCTTCTTCCGTGGTGTCGCTATGGCGACTACTGCTTTCCAACTCTGATAGGCCCTTATCGACCAAGATCGTTCGGTAAACAATCTCGCTTACGTCTCGCTCTCTCTTACACACACACACACTCTCTCTCTCTCTCTCTCTCTCTCTCTCTCTCTGGGTGTCTCCCTGTGTGTCTTTTCTTCCCCATCTCTCTATTTACACATTCTACTTTCATCACCATCTCTCTCTCTTTCTTTCTCTCTTCCTCTCCCACACTTTTGCTTAACATTTTCCCGCTCTGCCTCTCTTATTGATATCCATCAGCTTGTGTGGTTGCATTTCTCTATTTCGACAGCTATATTCATGATTCACACCCTAACACAATTAATGCGCGCTTCTCTCTTGCCCCCGCATTCAAGATTTTGCCTCTTGTCGTTCTTTCTGAGTAATTTTTTTAAAATTATTATTATTATTATTGTTGTTCCTCCTTCATTTTCAGCGCTGAACGTCATGTGACTGCAAGGAAGATGATCCCGGTTCGAGTGCAAACAAAAATGCAGCTAGACTTCTATGGAATCAATCGGAGAAAAAATACTGAAGATTGGAAATAGATAACCAAAACAGGATCGAAATCATGTTTTATCATTGTGAAATCTATCAATATGCTTCTTTCTTTCTTTCTTTCTTTCTTTCTTTCTTTCTAAGTATGCTTCTGTTTATATATATATATATATATATATATATATATATATATATACATATATATATTAAAGACATTTATGATATGTTTAACGTTCTTTTTATAGATACAAGTATTTAAGCAAATGCTCTGTTTTAAATACTTGTTTCTATAAAAAGAACGTTAAACATATCATAAATGTCTTTAAAATAAATTATCGGACATTGTCCAATTCAAATATATATATACATATATATATATATATATATATATATACATATATATATATATATATATATATATATATATATATATATACACCAGTATACTTCTATCTATCTATCTATCTATCTATAAGTTTCACTCTGCGAATATACATCTATCGCTCTATCTCACTCTGCACATGTAAATCTACTTCTCTCAATTCGTTTGTTTGATTTTCTGTCTATGCTCTTTCCTTTTTCCTTTATTTCTTTAATCTCTCTCTCTTTCTCTCTATCTATCTATCTATCTATCTATCTCAATATGTTCATGTCTTTCTTTCTTTATATCCGCGTTATTATAGTATAATATATGTCTATTTCATAATGTTTATATGTATCACTCTATAGTTTGGACTGCCTTTCTATTCATTAGACTTACTATTATTTATTTATTTTTGCGCACTATATATATATATATATATATATATATATATATCTGGACCATGTTAAGAAATTTAATGACAAAGTGGAAAAAGGAGTTAATTAATAAAAACAAAATAATAATAGGCTAATACCTCTGTATTATCCTGTGTAGGAATTTACGCTATCATTTGCCATAATCGTCACATGAAATACATAGGAGAAACAGCTAGCAATTTAAATAATACATTATATGAACATGAAAGGGATCTTTTACAAATAAACACACTGAATACATTATTGCCTCACCATAATGAGCATGACTATGATTTCGATTTTAAAAATGATACTTTAATTAAAACAGAAAGCAATTTGCTAAAACCAAAGTGTATAGAAATGTATTTTATGGCTACATCATCTACAGTGTAACTGTGTCCTAGTTCGTACGAAAATTTCACCTTTTTTGGCAAATCTTCTATCACAATGTGGAATTTTTAAGAATAAAGAAATAAAAGCATAACATGGAAAAAGAAGAAATGTGAAATTGTCGAGATTATATTTCCAAACACATATTTAATAAAAAAAAAAATTGAATGTTTAAAATTACAATGTCCCTCCACTTTGCGCGTATATGTACTTAAACATCACTCCGACGAAGGACGGGACTTGTCACACGAAAAATGTTTTCCACTTTGTCATACTTCCCTGGCTTCGGTAGAGGTAGTTTGAAATTAATATTAATTCAAACCGTAGGTGGGGCGAAGCACTCCTAGGCAATACCTCTCCTTCAGGAGGGCCTGGATCTATTGCCAGGAGCCTGAGGCGTTCCTAAAAGTGTCGAAAGTGCTTGAGCAATTCTTTAAGTGTATTTTGCTAAATCCACGTTATACTAACCTTGTCTCACAATTAGTAGCGACTTGAGCGCACTTAAAATAGAATATATATATATATATATATATATATATATATATATATATATATATATATATATATATATATATAGCGAGAGATAGAGAAAGAGAGATACAAATATACATATCTATCTATCTATCTATCTATACTTGGGAAATGAAAATAAAATAAATGTAAACAACTATAGCACATTTCTCTCATCCTTTAACATCAGCACACGGAAAGTTATTCGTGAGTATAAAAGGATTGTGTTAAAAATTAGCAAACATAATTTCTGTAATCAGACATGCCTAAAAGAGAATTTGCTGCCTAAATACACAAATATATATATATATATATATATATATATATATATATATATATATATATGGAGACATATTTATATTAGATTTAAGTTAGATGAAGAGACGATATATACAGGACTGGTCAGAAACAGAAAAAACTGAAATTCTAAAGTCAGAGTATTCTTTCTTGGAGTCGGATACGCTGGCGTCACGTGGGCGGCGCTACGAAAACCTGCTCCCAGGGAAGAGATTGTATCCTAAATAAGTCCCCCCCACTTTCCACTTAGGATACAATCTCTTCCCTGGGAGCAGGTTTTCGTAGCGCCGCCCACGTGACGCCAGCGTATCCGACTCCAAGAAAGAATACTCTGACTTTAGAATTTCAGTTTTTCTGTTTCTGACCAGTCCTGTATATATATATATATATATATATATATATATATATATATATATATATATATACACACACACGCGCGCGCGCACGCACGCATACATATAGCCATTCACGCACACACATACATATATATATATATATATATATATATATATATATATATATATATGTCAGTGGCGACTCCGAGTGAGTCAACATTCAAGTATAAAAAAATGAAGGCCAGAGGGCGAATGGCTGAAACGTTGTGACAACAACAACAAAGATGATGATAATAGTCCGAATATAAATAGTGTAAATAATGATAACTCCTCGTTCCAGAAATTCCGACAGAGATTAAATAGAGGAATTCTCTGGCAAGACGTGACTGAAAAATAATACAGTTGCGGCTGTCGTGGAAGCATTTCTTCGGCAGTGAACTTGAAAGTGTTTATGACGCTTTCTCTTCGATTTCGACTGATTTCAGTTTAGAACAAAGCCATGAGAGTTCAAACGCTAAATGATTATAATGATGGGGCCTTGTGTAGAACCATGGACACTTTTTGAAGAGCTGAAAATAGAGTGATTCTGCACGGTGTCACGGGCATTTGCCAAACTGCACCTCCCGGGTTTTCCTTTTCACACCAGCCTCTCCCCTTATTTATACCATAGCGGGAGGAAAGCCTTTTTTAAAGGTATTAAACGAAGTGAAACAACATCGACCAAAATCTAAACCCGATCCATGATTTTATTTTCAGCGCCGATAACCGTTACACTGTCTGTATATCTATTTTATTGAGTGTGCTTGATAGATACTGAAAAGAATAAATACATAGCTACATAAATACATACATATATACCTAATGAAATGTCTAAGATAGATAATGAAAAAACTAAGATAGATAGATAGACAGACAGACAGACAGACAGATAATGAAATGACTGGGATGGATAAACAGACAGATACTGAAAAAGGCTAAGATAGATAGATAGATAGATAGATAGATAGATAGATAGATAGATAGATAGACAGACAGATACTGAAAATGCTAAGATAGATACATGTATAGATAGTCACATACATACATTATATACATATATACTTGAAAGGCTAAGATAGATAGATAGATAGATAGATAGATAGATAGATGAACAGATTGGGCTAGATAGATAGATAGATAGATAGATAGATAGATAGATAGATAGATAGATAGATAGATAGATACTGAAAATGCTAAGATAGATACATGTATAGATAGTCACATACATACATTATATACATATATACTTGAAAGGCTAAGATAGATAGATAGATAGATAGATAGATAGATAGATAGATAGATAGATAGATAGATAGATGAACAGATTGGGCTAGATAGATAGATAGATAGAGAGAGAGAGAGATAGATAGATAGATAGATAGATAGATAGATAGATAGATAGATAGATAGATAGATAGATAGATACTGAAAATGCTAAGATAGATACATGTATAGATAGTCACATACATACATTATATACATATATACATACATACTTAAAGGCTAAGACAGATAGATAGATAGATAGATAGATAGATAGATAGATAGATAGATAGATAGATAGATAGATATGAATATACCTTGAAAAATAGCCCTGAACCGTTAAAGGAAATTGCAAAGAGTCAAAAGAGACTGAAGTAAACAATGACAGAAAGAAAATTGGAAAGGATGATTGTGTAACAATTTGCAAAATGAATCACCTGTATGCGACAAGATAATAAAACCCCGAGTATAGAAACGCGCCATGTATTGTTATTAGGAATGGTTGTTTAACACACCTCTTACGTATTTGCCAGCATAAAACGAATTAGCATTTTATTTCCTTTCTCATTTGCCGGACAAATGATAAAACAGCTTCACACCATTAAATACAACAGCGCCTAGCATTTTCATGAGCTCTTAAATGAATCACAATAAGCCATGGTGGCGACTGGTGACGCTCCAGATACTCATTTTATCTTCTTCTTCTTTTTTTTTTATCATTCTTTATTTTTATTTTCATTATTTTATTAATGTCCTGCTGGTAAGAAAGAAAGAAAGAAAGAAAGAAAGAAAGAACGAAAGAAAGATGTCTGAAAAATCGAACAATAACAAATATGAAAACCAAAGAAAACGAAATATCAGATAAATATAAAAGAAAGAAAGAAAGAAAGAAAGAAAGATAGAAAGAAAAGAATGAAAGAAATGAAGGGAGATAGTAAAAGAACGAAAGAAAGAAAGAAAGAAAGAAAAGAATGAAAGAAAGGAAGGGAGATAGTAAAAGAACGAAAGAAAGGAAGGAAGAAAGTAAAAGAACGAAAGAAAGGAAGGAAACAGAAAGAAAAAAAGGATGGAAGGAAGGAAGGAAGGAAGGAAGGAAGGAAGGAAGGAAAAGAACGGAAGAAAGGAAGGAAAAAGGAAGGAAGGAAGGAAAAGAACGAAAGAAAGGAAGGAAAAAGAAAGAAAGAAAAAGAAAGAAAGGAAGAAATAAAAGAACGAAAGAAAGGAAGGAAGAAAGAAAAAGAGCGAAAGAAAGGAAGGAAAAAGAAAGAAAGAAAGGAAGGAAAAAGAACGAAAGAAAGGAAGGAAGGAAGAAAGTAAGAAAAAGAAAGAAAGAAAAGAATAAAAGAAAGGAAGGAAGCAAGAAAAAGAACGAAAGAAAAAGAAAGCAAATAAAATAAATGAGAAAACAAAGGTTTTATGAAAAATATGAGAGAGATACTGTTTAGCAAAAAGAAAGAAAGAAAGAAAGAAAGAATGAAAGAAAGAATGAAAGAAAGAAAGAAAGAAAGAAAGAAAGACATAGAAGCGGAAAAAAAAGACAAAACATAATTAAATGAACAAATATGCACAAACAAATATGTGGCAAAAAGCAAGTAAATATATAAAAAACAAAAACTAAAGAAGCCGATGTAATTAAAGAAGGAAATAAATTTGATGCAAAACAATTCCTATTTTGCTTTTGTCTTTCTTAATTTGTCTCTTGCCAACATCGAAATCTGCAGATGAATCTAAATTAGAATCATTCCGAACAGAATGGATTTCAAATCGAATTATTTATTTTGTATCTGGAAGCGGATTACATTGCCCGGCGAGGAAAGAACTCTTTTCTTCCTTAACTTGAAATATGATCAGTGCATCTCAGTCGCCTATTTGTTTACCTTCAATGCTATTGACAGGGAATTCAGCCCTTTTAGATTTCTCTGCGATGAAGAGGTTTGCCTAGTCGTGACTTTATTCGTTCCCCGAAGTGTTAACTGCTTGTGCTTCCTCTGGAAGTCTACAGAATCGAGCGAATTGGTTGAATCGAACTTGGAGATTTCGGCAAAACAATCCCATTGTATTTTATGCAACCTGCAATTATCTTTTATTACAGAGTTCTAGTTACATATTTGTAGACTTAAAATTAATAATCTGGCCACTGGTTCATGTGGTACGCTTGCAAATCTGTCAAAGTAAATCTATCTAAACTAATGCTGGAAGTTTATATTGTTTGTCTATGCGACTAATACGTTTAAACTACAAGGCACGTTGCCCTAATGTTTGATATATATATATATATAAATACTCACGAAACGTCCACTTGTGATAAGTTCTAAGATGCAGACCGTAATGGTCATGCAAAGTCGTAGGAGTTCACTGACTCAGGTGTCACACCTGAAAAATTCTCAAAGGAAGTCTATTTTTATATTGAATATGTAATGCAGACCATAAAAGACATTCGAAATCACCAGAGATTATCTAAGAGAAGAATATGCTTTCCTCTGCCAAATAAAATAAATTCTACATTATTTACACTATTCGGAATCGAGGACACATGGCACAGTGCATAAAGGCGTTGGGCAGATCCAGTGACAGGACCCAAAGAGTGTGAGTTCAATACCCGGTTAAGGCAGTGGAGAACTTTTAGAGGGAAATTAACAGGAAATAACTGATAACTGACATCCATTAAACATGGCACGTGGAACAAGAACAGTATAACCCAGTGAGCGAAATAAAGAGTTCAGTTCGACATTCCAACCACCTGAAGAGGGCCGGAGCGTACAACGGCCGAAACGTTATAATAAACATGGCGACAAAGACGAGGACAATAGTCCGAATAATGTAAATAATGTACATAATACCTCATCTCAGAAATATAGGCAGATATAAAAGAAATTCTTGCAAAATAGTGAGATATTCTGTTTCTTATTAATGTTTTTAACACCAAAAATGGCAGGGTAGGTGTGATGAAATTCGGCATCAAAGATCCCTTGAGATCATTTTTTTAAGCTTTTCACCCCAAGCAAGGCTGGAAGCCACTAGCACAGAAGCACTAGTTACAGAAGGTTTGGGGGAAGAGCAGATAGGAGTGGTAGAGGAAAGGATGTGGAGAAAGATAGTGGATCGATCAAGGCAAGGGGGTTACAGAAGATTTGGAGCGAGAGCAGATAGGAATGAAAGGTGAAAGAATGTGGAGAAGGGAAGTGGATAGATCAAGGCATCTGGAGATGTCGATTGACGTTACACTTAAATAGTTGTAGATTGTATTTGTCAGGGAAACAGGAATAAGGAAGGGAGTTCCACAGGCGAGATGTGCGAGACATGAAGCTATTGGAGTAGAAGAGACGTCTACATCTAACAGTTTCAACGGTGAAGGGGTGGAAACGGGATGCCAGCCTCGTAGGACGCTTAAATTCATGAGGCCTGGGAACCAGCGAAAGCAGCTCCTCGGAGCAATTACCATGAAAGTATTTGTAAAAAAGTCATAGCGAGGCAACGGCGCGTCTGTGAGATTGCGACTTTAGACGAGATGACAGATCAGGGCCAATTACGTTGCATATCCGTCTCTGGATCTTATCAAGAACCTTGAGGCAAACAGCAGGGGCTCCAGACCGTATATGGCAGCAATACTCCATGCAAGGGCGAATGGTTGATTTATAGATTTGGAGGATCGATTCCGGGGAGAAAGATTTCCTGGCCCGGCACTGGGAGCCAACTTCATGACTTGTATAGCTGTCGAACAGTTACATAAATGGAGATAAATGGGTATGTTATGGGTAACTTGGGCAATAAATTATATTAAGTTGTATGACACTGACCTTCAAGTTATTAAAAGTAAGCAGTAATCAGATTTTAAAAAACCTGGAAAAAGTTTTCAGTTTTATAATTACAATTAATTTTTCACCTATTTTAAATATAAAAAATAGCTTCTAACCTATAGCAACAACCCGTAGCACTTTGAACAATGTATTCTTTCTCCAAAGGGTGATTCCTTAGAACAAATTAAAATAAATTTATTGCGAAAGGTTATTGAGGTGGTGCAGCTGTACAAATTAATACAGTTCCAGAAAAGTCTAAGTCAGTTCAGAATCTGATTTTCATAACTCTCTTGTGGTGTCTGGGGTTCCTCTCTATAGGCTACATCTAAATGTTCGGATGTCCATTTTGTTTCTCAGGAATCTAAATCCTAGAAGGCTGTGCAACGTAATTCGCTTAGCTGTCAATACAAACAGCTAGACCAGCTGTAGGCGGGTAAAACAAACGATGCTTTAATTCCCGGGTTATCCATAATTTCAACAGATTTCTCATTTGAATCCAAACGATTTTAGTTCCCGGTAACGTTCAGCTTTGCCTTAACGATCAACAAGGCATAAGTCAAATATCTTAGGCATCAACACATATTTTCAATTTTTCCCATTTTCCAGTAGTGTTGTGCGTGAGGGTTTGTGGATCTGGTATAATCTAATATGCATATCTATGCATTTTTATAGATATACATTTACAATATATATACATACATGCATATATATATATATATATATATATATATATATATATATATATATATATATATATATATATATATATATATATATATATATATATATATATATATATATATTTAAAGACATTTTTATGTTTAACATTCTTTTTATAGATACAAGTATTTAAGTAAATGCTCTGTTTATAATAAACAGTATTAAATAACATTTACCGGCCTGAATGTCCGAGAAATTTTCATAGAAAATATTCGTCCTCCTACAGGATTCGAACCTGTATCTTATACGGAAATGTCATATAGCCTGACGTGCCTTAACCGATTCGGAGGACGAATATTTGCTATGAAAATTTCTCTGACATTCAGGCCGGTAAATGTTATTTAATACTGGTTATTATAAACAGACCATTTACTTAAATACTTGTATCTATAAAAAGAATGTTAAACATAAAAATGTCTTTAAATAATTGTCGGACTTTGTCCATTTCATAATCTATATATATATATATGTGTGTGTGTGTGTGTGTGTGTGTGTAATATGGAGAAAAAAACTGAAAAGTTGCAAATTAAAAAAATTGAATGTTTTTTTGTGAAAGTATTTATTTATATTTTTTTATATATATATTTGACATTTCAGATCTGCCCCGATCTTTCGTCAGAAATAAATAAAAATTTTTAATTTGCAACTTTTCAGTTGTTTTCTTCATATTATATACATATCAAGAAAGTATACGTGGCTTCTCATTATGCTATATATATATATATATATATATATATATATATATATATATATATATATATATATATATAGAGAGAGAGAGAGAGAGAGAGAGAGAGAGAGAGAGAGATAGATAGATAGATAGATAGGAAAATGAAAACTAGAGACACGTACTTAAAATCAAAAAGTGACACCGGCATTCTCGTATACGTAATGAGAAGAGTGGGGTTGGAGAGTTTGACACTCACATGACATATTGAAGACAGGAGGGAAAAAAGAAAACACCCAGGGGCCTACTTAACAAAATGGGTGAATGAATAGGGAGTGGGAGATATGAGGAAAATAAATCTTATTAAGAATGACAAAAGATAGCAAGTTGTGGAGATTGATGATCATCCAAGTCCTTAAAGGACAAGACACCTAGAAGAAAAAGAACGTGAGACAACCTTTGCATACTATCACTCATTGGGAGAAGTATTAATATCACGTGCCTCAAAGCTCTGTGAAACTTAAAGTTTCTTTTTTTTTCTTTGCACATAAGAATATAAGTTCAGTGAGAAAGTGTCTGGCTACGGTTAAAGAATTAATTAAGTGAATACAGAAAAATAGTAAACGGTTTTTTGGGATTGACACGGAAACGATCCTATGAGAACTTCTTCATTATGTACCATGTCTTCTCAGGGCGTGGGCGATCATGTTTCTTCAAAACAGCTCCCTTCTGCGAGACTGATTTGAGAATAGGAAAGAAAGAAACAAAGAAAAAAAAAAACCTTGAAATCCCCGACCACTACAACCATTCCTACCAACGCCCCAATAGGTATGTTTGCGTGTTGGGGTGGGGTAGGGTTCAGGCATAAAGTACAGTCCATCTGCTAATATCTCCAATATGTATGTAATATATTCCGCTCATTATTATGATGACCAAGCAAGATTTAGTCTCAGCAGATATAATCTTAACAACGCAGAAGACACTGTGTTGATGTCATCATCTTCTTCTTCTTCTTCTTCTTCTTCTTCTTCTTCTTCTTCTTCTTCTTCTTCTTCTTCTTCTTCTTCTTCTTCCTCCTCCTCCTCCTCCTCCTTCTTCTTCTTCTTCTTCTTCTTCTTCTATGTGCTGCGCTCCTTCATGACATAGGCAAACATGGTTCTCCATAGCTTCCTATTTCGTGAGGCTCTTAGCAGTTTTTCTCCCTTTGCTAATGCTTTCGTCTCCTTTCCATTCTCCCTTAACCCGTTCCTTAGGTAAGTGGCTCGCTGCCCAAACCCATATCTCTCTTGCTCTCATTATGTTTCTGCGAGGGTTAATTTTTCTAAGCACTCTTTCCTTATTATATGTCCAAAGAATTTCAGCTGATTCTGCGTCTTCTTTCTCTTGCTATTCTCTTTAAGACTCTCTTGTTGCTTACTCGCTCCTCTCATGCAATTTTCAGTATCATTCTGTAGAAACACACTTCCGCTGAAAGATCATTCTGTAGAAACACACTTCCGCTGAAAGATCATTCTGTAGAAACACACTTCCGCTGAAAGGACTTTTGGACAAAGTCATAAAAAGAAAGCAAGGATATTTAACTGAAAGAAAATAGAACGGATAGTTATTTACATAATTTACATGCGGACTATTGTCCTCATCTTTGCTGTTGTTATCACTGTGTTTCGACCGTTGTGCCTTCTGCTCTTCATCAGGTGCATGTCAAATCGGGTAACCTATTATGAATCTCAGATTGAACTGTTTATTTCGACTGTTCTCGTTCCACTGCCCATGTCTAGGGATATTTCATCTAGTTCTTATTTTAGTACCGTCCAATTATTGCTCATCCCATTTCTAATGAATCCAAGTACACACTGTCTAGCCCAGGTTTTGAACTCGCAATTACTATGCCACCAAATTCATGAGCCAACGCTTTAATCCACTAGGCTAGATAACTTAGCGCTTAAAACCTAACCTGCCTGCTGGTTAGTGCTGCTACGGCTTGTCGTGTTTGACTGCACCTACCGAACCTTCTCTTTTGTTACAAATGCTGCTGCTGCTTTTGAAGACAAACTGTTTGTTTTCCTTTCTTTATTATCGGCCTCCGCATATATATAAGGTCCGCCTGTAAATAATGTAGATAATTATAACTCCTTACCCCGAAATTCAGGCAGAAAGATGTATAGTTGTCAGCAACTGATTCACTGATTCTTTTTCACGCTTTTATTAAACCATTGTGGGTTATTGAAAGCCCAAATATATTTCGAATTTTAAGAGATTGCTTACTATATCCGTTGTTCCAAATGTTCCCCATCTAAGTACTGACCGGGTTAGTGCTGCTTAACTTCGGTGATCGAACGAGAATCGGTCTTTTCCGCGTCTTGTCAGCTAAAATGACAGCCCAAGCCGTGAATTAGGAATTGTGGACGTCATAAATTCAACTGACAAGTGTAGCAGCAAACGACGGATTATGTGACACGGATATCCGAAGATGCATAAGAATAGCAAAATATGCCTTATAGAAACCAAGCGAAGTATATATATATATATATATATATATATATATATATATATATATATATATATAAGTATTTCACCGCAAGCAAAGGGTTACAGAGAGTGGGAGCAAGAGTAAAGAGGCGTGATAGAGGAAATGATGAAGAGAAGTACGGGGAATTAGATCAAGACATCTGAAGATGCCGATTGGCATTGCATTTGAATAATTGAAGACTATAGCTACCAGAAAAGCAAGTAAGAGGAAGGGAGTTCCACAGACGGGAAGTGCGAGGCATGAAGATATTGGAATAGAAGAAACGGCTATATTTAACCGTTTCGACAGTGAAAGGGTGGGACTGAGATGCCAAACTAGTAGCACGCTTAAATTCATGCAATTTGGGAACCAGTGAAATTAGCTCATCTGAGCAATGACCATGAAAGTATTTGTATAAAAGACAGAGGGAAGCGATGGCATGTCTGGGAGAAAGTGACTGTAGACGAGATGCTAGATCAGGACCAATCACATTGCATATCCGTCTCTGGATTTTGTTGAGGACCTTGAGACAAACAGCAGGAGTATTCCATAAAAGGGCGAATACTTTATTTATAGATTTGAAGTATAGACTCAGGCGAGAAAATCTTTCTGGCACGACACATAGAACCAACTTTCGTTGCGGTAGATGAAGCTATTGATTCAATGTATTTGTTTCATCTGAGGTCAGCGGACAGTGTGAGAGCAAGGAGGCGCAGAGAGCCGCTCTCGTGGAGTTGGGCATCAGACTTCTGACGGGAAGCAGGGAGGGTTCTCTGTGGTGGATAAATGAGAGCAGTTTTGTTTTTGAGGCATTAAAGTTTACCAGCCATTTCCTGCCCCAGTCAACCACAGATTAGAGGTCCTTTTCGAAACCAACGGTCAGGTTAGTTTTGTCAACGATACCAGATTTGCTATTGAGGCAGGAGTAAATAGTGGTGCCGTCTGCATAGATATCATGGGAACTGATGATATCGGGAAGATCGTTAATGAAGATCAGAAACAGTGTAGGACCCAGGATAGAGCGTTGAGGAACACCTGCGTTCGTGAGAAAGGAACGGGGAGTGAATACGTTTAGGGCGACCTTCATTACACGGTTTGACCGGATTGATTGTATTAAGTCAAATAATCGTTCTGATATTCCGTTGGTTGGAAATTTTTGTTAGAAACAAAGTAGTACTGAACTACTATAATGTATATAAAATCGGATATGGCAATGAATGCTGGGCAATCTTCGCCGAGATGAGAAGCAAGGTGAATCGACAGAGTTTTAGCTCTACCGACGAAAGCTAAGAATACCATGAATAAAATAAACGAAGAACTACAGTAGAATGATACATCATCAGAAAGAGAGGACTGAATTTTCTAAGAGGACATGAGGAATTTAACGCTTACGGAACATATTGAATGTAAGATAAGCAGGAGGGGGAAACAGAAAGTAACCGTCTTAACGAAATTATTTGAACTAGGTTTAACCCGTAAAAATTCCACGGATTACCTACTTTAATATTCAGATGAATCTGTAGAGGACCGCTGGGTGAAAATGTAAAGAAAACACGTGCGTTTATATTTCCTGCTAGAAGGTCCAGCTACTATATGAAAATGTCGGACTCGGATTAAGTCCAACTGAAGATAAAGAAGACAAACAAACAAGACCAATATATATATATAAACAAATATATGTATTAACAACAAATTACAAAGCACATAGTTAACATTGTGTTTGTGTGTGAACATTTGTGTGTGTGTGTGTGTGTGTGTGTGTGTGTGTGTGTGTGTGTGTGTGTGTGTGTGTGTGTGTGTGAACGTTCGTATTGTGGTGAATGTTATTTTGGAGAAGTTCGTAAGTGTTCGTATTGTGGTGAATGTTATTTTGGAGAAGTTCGTAAGTGTTCGTATTGTGGTGAATGTTATTTTGGAGAAGTTCGTAAGTGTTCGTATTGTGGTGAATGTTATTTTGGAGAAGTTCGTAAGTGTTCGTATTGTGGTGAATGTTATTTTGGAGAAGTTCGTAAGTGTTCGTATTGTGGTGAATGTTATTTTGGAGAAGTTCGTAAGTGTTCGTATTGTGGTGAATGTTATTTTGGAGAAGTTCGTAAGTGTTCGTATTGTGGTGAATGTTATTTTGGAGAAGTTCGTAAGTGTTCGTATTGTGGTGAATGTTATTTTGGAGAAGTTCGTAAGTGTTCGTATTGTGGTGAATGTTATTTTGGAGAAGTTCGTAAGTGTTCGTATTGTGGGGAATGTTATTTTGGAGAAATTCGTAAGTGTTCGTATTGTGGGGAATGTTATTTTGGTGAAGTTCGTAAGTGTTCGTATTGTGGTGAATGTTATTTTGGAGAAGTTCGTAAGTGTTCGTATTGTGATGATTGTTTGTAATGTTTATAGCGTTTTCCCAGAAATGGAAGACGCTGATCTTCTAAGAGCTTACATCTTGTCGCTGAAATGAAGAAGAAAGTGAGATTTACCTCACCTCCACTCGAGGTGGGGTTCGGCACGAGGCCTGAAGGAAAGAAGAGATCGAGGCAAGAAGTCACCCAGTATTTATAGCATGGGGAGAGAGATCCCTGGTGAAAAATTAGGGAAGTAAGGAGGAGGTAACTCCGACAAATCTATAATTCTTAAGTTAATGATTGAGTAAGCTCGTGGCGAGTTCTGTAACTATAAAATATCCGCAAAAATTCGCATATCGCATCGTTAAATATTTGAGCTTAACAACTTCAATAAAGTATTGCAATAACAATCATAAATATGAATTCTGGCCATTATTTTATGAAATGGGTACAAATGAAGATATTTGAAATTGAGAACTTTTTCCATTTCACTGAAACAGTCGTTAAACAATTTTCTCTTCTTTCTTTCTTTTTTTCATTCATTCATTTTCTCACTAGAGAGCAAGTTGCGTCTTTTTCACTCTTCCTACGCGATCAAAATGGAATAGATTATTTATGCGATATAAACAGTAGACGTTAAGCACTTCTATTTAACCTTCTTTCCTTCTTTATTTTCTTTCATTTATTCTCTCACTGAAACCAAGTAGCGTATTTTCCCCTCTTTCCACGCGATCAAAACGGGACAGTTCATTATATATTAGCCATTGCGCGAACTAACGAAGAGAGAGACAAGCACAATCATAATAGGATGAATAAGAGAACAAGGAGAAAAAAAATATTGTAAAATGTCATCCAAGACAGAAGAGAGAAAAAGTTGTGGAGAGTCATGATCGCCTACGACTTAAAGGGACGTTGCATATAAATAAAGAAAAATCTGCTTTTTTTATGTTTGTTGTGTTATAGAAGGAGGAAGGTGTTAAGATATCTCGTGATGTTATATTTGAAAAGGGCATGTCTTTTCATATTATTCGTCATAAATTTAAGGCAACCAGCAGCTATACAGGATTTTGTATGGGCGTTATGTCAGTGTGATCAAGGCACGTGCTTTCTGCATGCCCACAATCCATGTACACGGGGCGTTCTAACAAAGTGCTGGAAGTGGTCATGGGCTTAGTCAGGACACAGTGTGAAGCAGCCAACAAACAGCCTGGAACGGCCAGAGAACCTAAGATTCGTTTTCCCAAGTAAAGTGAACGCCCTGTGCGAAAGACCCAAATAGCTCCCAACATGACGCTGCTGAGTGGAGCCCGTGACTGGAGGGTGTTAGTTGATCTTTGATCACCTCTGCAATTTCCGGCACACATCATTCAGACAGACGCACGCCCTGACATTGTAACGTGGTTTGATTCAATGATGTGTGTCCTCCTAATAGAATTAACGGTTTACTAGGAGGAAAATCCGACTGCTGGGAAAAGGGATGGACATGTCATGTACTACCTATTGAGTTCGGGTGCCGTGGATTCTTTGGACGGTCAATCGTTTTCTTCCTCTTGAAGGTGGTATCAATGACCGGAACCTAACGGATGCTTCACATCGTCTCCGGACTACAGCTCAACAGGCATCGAGTTGGATATGGTTAAGATCCCAAATAAATAAAGTTAAATAAAACCATGCTCACAACACAATGTTATTTCTGATTACCTTCCATTCTATGTCATTAGTAACGGTCGCTACGAGCGCGTTGCGTATTTTAACACAACGTTGAAAATTTTAGTTGCAGTTGTAAAAAGAAATCGCAAGTGACTGACACGTATAGAAAAATAATACCCTGTCCGGTAGCAAAAGCTGCTGGTGACGCACGGGGTGACAGTACCGCCTTAGCCACCGAAACTGTAGTACCTTCCCTGGTTGGCGGCAGACAAGTGCAGGGTATCGCATGTGCTTTCACACGGTGTATGTAAAGAATTGGCACTTTCATTGAGCGTGCTCCTTAAAATAAATTTTTCTAATAAAAATAGCTTACTTCGTATTAAGTGAGAGAAAGCAAAGTCACCAAATATTTAAAAGGAAAACATTCCACCCTCTTCATTTATTCGCTGTATTCCACATAATGAGGGGAAAAAAAGGTTTAAAAATTCAACACTCACAGAATATATTGCCGGTAAGTGGGACAGGAAAACAGCTCAAAGACTGCATAATGAGTTTGTGTAAATGGTTGGCAGAACAGAGTTTAGCAGAGCCAGCAAACACACAAATTTGCTGGAAAGGAGAGGAAAATTGTGGAGAGCTATGAACGCCGACGTCCAGAAGGGACATGACACACAGAATATGCGAGCGGTCATGCGTCTCTTTTCTGCCTGTTTTAACGTTTGACTCGACCACTCGATGGTCCCATCTGTGACATCCATTCAGACAAATTATCTCGATAGTCACCTTCAGCGGTAATTATTGATAATTTGATAATTTTCAAATAGAAGCCCAAAACAATACACTGGATATTCTGTTGTCGAAATTTTATTTGAAAATTAGCCAATGCGTTAATGTGAAAAATTCGGTTAATAGAACAAGTAAGCAAAATATATCTGCAAAAACAAGCTTTTAACACTCCCAATGATGTTCATTATTTTGCGTGGGTGGGTTTTGCGTACGGGTTAATTGATCACACTGAGGCGCGCAAACACATCTGCACACTTATATATCTATGTGGAATATATATATATATATATATATATATATATATATATATATATATATATATATATATATATATTAGTAGTAGTACTAGTAGTAGTAATCTTATAAGTATAAGTAACTACACTCGTTTCGGAAAACCTTCCGTTTCTTGATTTGCAAAAAATCAAATCAATATCGAAGGAAAAAAAGGTATAAAAAAAGAAAGAGCCGAGAACATGAACGCCTGTCGAAAACAATCGTTCAGCATGCAGGTCCAAATATATATATATATACGTGTATGTATGTGTGTGGGTGTGTTCGTACAGGTAGAATGCCTTATCACTGATATAGTTTCAGGAGATCATTTATCTATGTATAAAGCATACATACATGCTTCACACTTTTGGTCTTGGTTCACATTTAATCTACGCTTAGAAAATCATTTGGGGCATCTAAACGTGGTGTAATTGTTAGCAAGCTTTGTCTCGCTAAATCCACTAGCACTGAGTAGTGAGCTAGAGCCTCATTGTGATCTCCATACTTTCGGCAATATGGTACCAACATTCATGCTCAGGCTACCATCTTCCATGTCCATTCAAGAACAATCAAGAGAACAGTGAATAATTTTAAAAAGCTGGAACTGTAGCGAGGAGAATTGGATCATCAGGTCACAACAGTAAGTGGGATCGTCATTTCAACTTAGAGTTAATTATATATATATATATATATATATATATATATATATATATATACATTTGAAATTAATTTCAGTCCTTCATGAGCTTCCGATCCTTAGCTATGATAAATTAATGATGAACATGTCATTTTCGTTTATGATCGATTTCATCACGATAATTCTGTTAAGCTTGGAGTGCAATTATACATTCTTATTCCTCAAAGTAGAGTCTAGTAGTGTTATAAACGCCCTGTTTTAATCATGTCTAAACACAACGGTTCAAAACTTAATCTAAGAATTTTGTTGTTATACGCTTTGGACAATTTTGGTGTTACACACTGTACACACTGTACACACACACACACACACACACACACACACACACACACACACACACATATATATATATATATATATATATATATCGTCATCCAAATACACCCGCTTACTTCAAGTCGGGATCGGAACCCGAACGATTTGTCACAAGTCGGAGTTTCTACCCCTAAGCTACCAGCGTACAGCGGAGAGAAAGAAAAACTCTAGCGTATTATTTTTACGAATATAAACAAATACCAAACATCCATATTCCTCAATTCATTTATATATATATATATATATATATATATATATATATATATATATATATATATATATATATATATATATACTGGATGTAACAGCTAAATTCTCTAAATCGTATAACATATATATATATATATATATATATATATGTGTGTGTGTGTGTGTGTGTGTGTGTGTGTGTGTGTGTGTTTATATATATATATATATATATATATATATATATATATATATATATATATATATATATATAAATTTTCTAAATCGTATGACGTATATTTAGGATAGGAAGAAAAAGTAGGAGAAAAAGATGAATATGAAGAAACCTCTTACTGTCACTTGCCATTGTGTATCAGTAAGCTTAATGTATATCAGTAAATTTGAATTTATTTGAGCAATGCATCTATTTTAAACTTTATCAATTTCAAACAAAAAATTATTACTTCTTCACAGTGTCAGGCGATAAAGCAAAGCATATATGGCGAATGTATATTTATTGTCTACTAAACTTCTGATGAAAAAAGAACAAATCAATGAGTCACAGAGTGAGAATCGAACTCACTACTCAGTCATGACGACAAGATAGGGAAACATTACCCCATAGGAAGTTATCCGACATAAATGTATTTTTTGTAGATATTTAGAAAATAGCAACCCCATTAAAACCACCGCAAGAAAAGTTGGTTCCCTGTGCCGAGCCAGGAAATTCTTCTCCCCGGAATCGATCATCCAAGTCTATAAGTCTACCATTCGACCTTGCATGGAGTATTGCTGCCATTTATGGTCTGGGGCTCCTGCGTGTTGCCTCAGGGTTCTTGATAAGATCCAGAGACGAATATGCAATGTGATTGGCCCTGATCTGTCATCTCATCTGCAGTCGCTCTCTCATGGACGCGATGTTGCATCGCTCTGCCTTTTCTACAAGTACTTCCACGGTAATTGCTCCGAGGAGTTGCTTTCGCTTGTCCCTAAGCCTCGTGAATTTAAGCGTCCTACGAGGCTGGCATCCCGTTCCCACCCCTTCACCGTTGAAACTGTTAGATGTAGACGTCTTTTCTACTCCAATAGCTTCATGTCTCGTACATCTCGCCTATGGAATTCCCTTCCCTATTACTGTTTCCCTGACAAATACAATCTCCAACGGTTTAAGTGTAGCGTCAATCGTCATCTCCAATTGCCTTGATCTATCCACTTCCCTTCTCCACTTCCTGACATCTTTCATTCCTATCTGCTCTCGCTCTATATCTTCCATACCCCCCCCTGCCTCGATCGACCCTCCGTCCTTCTCTTTCTCCACATCCCTTCCTTTACCACTCCTATCTGCTCTTCCTCCAACCCTTCTGTAACCCCATGCGTGATAGTGGCCACCGGCCTTGCTTGGGGTGATACGCTTAAAAAAAAAAAAAGTAGTAAACAAAGCTCAATTCAATATGTTTCACTTTTATTAAAGATTGAGATTGACATCGAGATGAAAGCAGCAAAGTGCTACAGAACTCTGGCATGCTGTGATCTTGGTTGGCCCCTATTGGTCAGATACGTGTCACGTGCATTAACGCAATAGATAAAATATAATTGTGAGTGAGGAATATCTTGGACATTATAGTGTGTAATGGTGTATAAATGTGTACGTAAAGAAAAGCTTGTGTGTCTACGTGTATGTTGGACGGTAACGTCAATTCATATAAGTGTATATGTGTGCGTGTGTGTGAGAGGAATCTATATAGATGTCACCCTTGAATATCGAGAAAAATGTAATGGAATGTTGCAAAAATTAGTATTTGATTGGATTTTTAAGGTCTCGTTTGAGTGTATGTGTGTAAGGAAATGCGTCTGTTGTCATCAACTCTGTGTGGGTGGTGAGACGCAGCAGATATTGTAATAATCATTTTCGGTTGGATTTATCATCAAAGAATTTTTCATACGTACTTTTTTAAGAATTTGTATTTTTTATTATTTTATATATTAGATAGACATAAATTAGATTCATGAAAAAAGGTGATGTGATGTAATGATATAAGCGAGTATTTGTAATTGTTAGTGATGCTATAAATATGTATTCATAATATTTTTTTCTTGAACGGTTATGTTCTTTTTAGTTAGGATGGTATTAATGAAATCAAAGTTACGTCCCACGTCGTTTCGATGTAAGACAATAAAGTTAGAGTATCTGTCTAAATGCACGTCTCTCTTGTGTCCATAGATACGTGTTTTTAGATCACGTGATGTCACCCCCACTTAAATGTTTTTGCACTGTAGAAACTTTATCTAATAAATTTCGGCATTTGAGATGGTGTTTGTCTTATTTTTCTTCCTGTTTATATATTGTCTTGGATGTAGCGCTAACGATCCTAGTGTTAGGGATTGCAAATTTGTTTGCGAGTTTAGTTAAAAGAGTGTTGGTGGGGGCCAAGAATATGAAATTTCTCTAATTTTTAGAAGTAACTGTTCTTTTGGCTATATGTAGTTTGTGAGCTCGTATTTTTTTTTTTTTTTTTTGCATTGAAGATGTAATGGTGTGGGTAGTGGAGAAGTTTGAATGTTTTCACAATGTATTCTTCTTCGTCATGTAAGTCTTCAGGGCTACATATCCTAAGGGCTATAACAAGTCCAGATTTTATTCCCTTGTAATTTGTTTTTTGTGTTGGATATTGTTCGTTGCAAGATTTCGGCTTGGAAAGGATGTTTTTAAGGCGTAACATTTTTCCAAATGGCTTGGTCATTGGTGAGCTTTTCTTGGTGTTTGAGATCCTCTACGTATATGAAGAGGTGGTCGTAGATGTGTTTGGGGATGATATCATTAGTCCTATGTAACACTTTAAAAGTACTTCTTGGAATTATTTTTTCAGTAATGCAATTGAGTAGGAAATTCCTTCTGTTTGTGGGGAGTAGCCGGGTAGTAGAAGTCTTTTCTAGGTGGAAATATGAACTTGTTTATGTTTCTATGTTACAGTAGAGATTACAATATATCGAATTTTGAAGTGTTTTTAATTATTTCACCCTAAGCAAGGCAATGAAGCCTCTAAGACACGGGTTATTGAGTGCGAAAGAATATGGGGAAGAGCAAAATAATATTAAGGAAAATGGAAACAAAAAGGACGTTTATACTTAGAATCAAGAAGATACAATTGAAGTTTCTAATCCACGTATAGAAGGAAGTAAAAAAGGCAAGTGGGTCAAAAAGTAGCAGCTAGTAACCTATCTAACGTCTTTGTGAAAATGAATGGCGGAATAGGGACTGGGAGAGATAACGAAAAGCAAAACTTATTAAGAGCTACAGAAAATAGGAAGTTGTGAAGAGCCATGACAGCCGAGGTCCAGAAGGGACAAGGCACCAAGCAAAGGAAGAATATGTATATATGTATGTAACGTAATTATTATCAATCCGGAAAATGGAATCCACGTGCCAAGTTTAATTATCAACCTATATCTGTCACATTCACTTTCACATAAGATATGCTTGAAAAGTCATCACTTAATCTCTTCTAACCCCAGCTATGCATTAAACAGCATGGTAGACTCAATAGCCTTGATTGGTAACCATTCTAATAGACAATTCTAAATTCAAAATCGTGGAGAAGTACTGCAGACATTGTATAGTAAAGGAAGACACGGAAAGCCATTATTGCTTACCTCTTGAAGCGACATTTCATTATATATATATATATATATATATATATATATATATATATATATATATATATATATATATATATACTTCAATATGGTATAGTCTATTTCAAGCCGTTCTCTACGAACGTTCTGTATGATAGCCGCATACAGAACGGCTTGAAATAGACTATACCATGTTGAGGTAAGCTCTGTTTTTTTGCTGTAAACATACTTGTGATCTGTTGTAATAAATACATCGATCTCTCTGTGAATCAGTTTTAATAATTAATATTACAAGGATCGACCCGGATTATATACCAACGCATCGGTTACTTGTACTATATATATATATATATATATAGTACAATGAATCATTGATCTAAAACGTAAATTAGTAAAGTTAATGATATAAAATGGGGAAATCCCTTCGCTAACTAAATTTTAAAAATGCATTAACCCACTAACCACTCGATGATCCTTTTTTCTAAAATTATAAACTCTGTTAGGTCGTCTTTAAATATGAAAGTACTTTCGACGGGTCCTTCGGTCATCATCAGCTATGGAAACTATTTTCTTGTAAAATTCAGATAGCATCAGAGACGAAAATATAAAACGCAAATCGAAATATATATTCTTTTTTCTGAAGTGTGTTATTGATAACAGTTACAAACTTGTGGAGCGTGCAGTCGCAACGCTCATGTTGAATTTTTGAAAATTTAAGTGAGATTATTTTTTACTAATATGGCAATTTAAGTTTTTTTGTTGTTGTTGTTGTAGGAGTTTATCAGGCAACCTGTCATGAACTAAATATTTCAATAAGTAGAGTAATGTCTCAGTTGTTATCACGAAAATTTGCACGACGGATCCGTTCTTTTAAATCAAATATGTGGTTCAGATTAATCTATATTACAATGAATCTTTCATACAAAAAGTAAATTAGTAAAGTTATATATATATATATATATATATATATATATATATATATTGACCACTAATATTATCTCTCTCTCTCTATATATATATATATATATTTGTGTGTGTGTGTGTGTGTGTGTGTGTGTGTGTGTGTGTGTGTGTGTGTGTGTGTGTGTGTGTGTGTGTGTGTGTGTGTGTGTTCCTTACAGGCGATGAAGGGACTGGAAACGACATACGGATTTTTGTCATTTCATCCCAAGCAAAGAATTAATGCCGCTAAGATGCAAGTTGTTACTGGGAGTGTATGAGAATGAGAAGACTTTTGAGAGGAGAAAGTACAGTAAAAAAACAGGTTTCAAGAAGAGAAAACATGGCGATTGACGTTGCATTTACATTTTTACATTGTAGAAGGTTGTAGGTAGAAGCGAAGCTAGAAACTAAAACAGAATTCCAGAGGTGAGAAGAGCGAGAAAAGAAACTATCATAATAGAACTTACGGTTTCATATTTCTATTTCAACTTTATTACGAGGTGACCTACTTGTCACTGTACGCTTAAATTCATGCGTTCGATAGAATCAAAGAGGAGAGCTCATTAGAAGAACTGGCATGAAAATATTCGTAGAAAAGACAGAGGAAAGCCATGTCACCGCGGTGGGAAATGGTCTGGAGTCGATATGCCAGGATCGATATCGTTACAGATATTTCTTTGCATTCTGTTGAGAATCTCGACATATATGGCCGGAACACCAGACCAGATATGGCAGTAATGTTCAATACAAGGACGACTGGTAGATTTATAGATTGATTCCGATGAGAAAAACTGCCTGGCATGTACATTAAATCAACCTTCTTAGCAACAGACTTAACACTTTATTCAATATAATCGCACCACTTCATGTCAGTAGAAAACGTATACTGAGAATACCATTGGCCGAACACAAGAGCAACAGGGAAGTTCTAAAGTAAATGGTTACTAAAAGGATTCACGTACCTAAACGCAGAAAAATGCAATTAAAATTTCTGAGACAAAATATGAGGAAGGACTGCTTGGAAAATTTAATGCGCACCATGAGGCAAAGGGTGTTCAAGTAGAGCAGCAAGTAGCACTGAATGAATAGTTGGCAAGGTCAAGTAAGTACGGTAAAGAATCAATCGTTTCTTACAGCTACAAAGAACAGGATATTGTGGAGGGCCATAATCAGTTAGATCATAAAGACATTCAGTGCATAAATGAATATAATTTAAAGTAATTTCTACAGCCTCTTATTGAATTTTGCAGTATTTAAACGAGCGTAATACAAAACTGTATTTCATTAACTTATACAGACAGGCATATATATATATATATATATATATATATATATATATATATATATATATACATATATATATATATATATATATATATATATATATATATATATATATATATATGCATCTTTCTGCGTTTAGGTACGTGAATATATATATATATATATATATATATATATATATATATAGATAGATAGATAGATAGATAGATAGATAGATAGATAGATAGAGAGAGAGAGAGAGAGAGAGAGAGGAGGAGGAGGAGGATGCACTGTGGGGTAATGGATAACGGCTTGGATTGAGTAATCGGAGAGCCGAGTTCGAATTCCTTTCGAATCCATTACATTCACTTACGTGCTAATACCCTTGGGAAAGCTGTGAATCCTCTTCTCCCTCCAACTATGGGTAAATAGCAGGACAGACTGGGTTCTATAGCCTTGGATGGCAACTGGTCTAGGAGAAGGACAACTCTCAATTCAAAACCTGCGGAGGGTCGTTTGGGGACCTTGTGGCACTCTGTGCACCAGGTCTCTGTATTCGTCCCTTCAAAATGTGTGAATGGTCCTGCACGAAACCTTCACCACTATAATCAAATCTCATGTGTCGGCGTCGGGCTCTCAGTTTCTAGGAACTGATCTGTCTGACCCTCATACGTCGAATTCGACGGGAGAGTAGATGATGATATATATATATATATATATATATATATATATATATATATATATATATATATATATATATATATATATATATATACAAGTATAGTATACGCAATAAATCCCAATAACCAACAATTACTATTCTTAAAAGTGTGCTCAATACAGAGTAGAGCAAATATAATTATTTATTTGAAAATTATAACATAAATATGTTATAAAATCACTACAAAAATAGCCATTTTGTTTCAACACCTTTGGTGCCTTATCAAGTGATGATGTTGAATGTAGAATAAAGGGTTTTAAAATATTCAAATTAATCAATCACTCTTCGCAAGGGGAAACGCTGTTACATAAGCTGGAATGACCAATCAAAATACAAGTATAAGGAAATTCAAAAACTTGACAACAAAATAAGGTTATAATAACTATTAAATGTTTTAAGGTTGGGGTTATACCAAAATAAAATTTATTCTAACTAATAAGTATTAAATTATACGATAAAATTAGAAATTAAAATTAAAAATTACCCATTTTAAAATCTTAATTTAAACATAGAAACGTACATATATTCAAACACACGCATATATATATAAAAAACATACAAATGGAAACTTAAACTTACACACATATATATATATATTTACATATATACACACATACACATCCATATATATATATATATATATATATATATATATATATATATATATATATATATATATAAACAGGTATATACATACATAAACCTACACATATTCTAACAATATTATCTTATTGACGATAAAGTACAGTAAAATCCATAATAACTTTAAAATATAACACGACACAAGTGTTGATTAAGTCTATAAGCAATTAAAACACCCTTATCAAACAAAAGTAGATTTTAGTTAGTACTGATGATACATTTCAAGACACTAAGATATACAAACATATACATATACGAAGGCATACGAAAATACATCCGCTTATACATATATATAATCATATATAAATACCCATATCAACACATATACACATATATAAGTACGCTCACATCCAAGCATATATATATATATATATATATATATATATATATACATACAAATACACATACATATACATATACATATATACACACATACACCAGCACCTGTAGCCCAAACCAAAGTTTACATACCTACACATACGCACAAATAAGCTCACATATAAAATAGCCACAAAACTGCATTCGGATCCACAATTATTTCCACTTAATGACCCCTAGAATAATTAGAAACAACTATTACTGCCAACCAATATAACCGTTAGAATAATGCAATAGACCTATATATATATATATATATATATATATATATATATATATATATATATATATATATATATATATATAAGAAGAAATACAATTTTAAGGTGTGGTATATTTATGGGATAACGTGCTAAATATCAGAGATAGAGCGTATGTAAATATAAATATAAAAGTGAACATTGAAATCAACACTCAGAGGCGAGAGGCTGTTTCATGCAAGGACGCAATCGTCATTTATATTTATCTTATATATATATATATATATATATATATATATATATATATATATACGGGATTCATTACTCTATGAATCAATTGATTATTTGTTTCATTTTTCTCATATTTCGTATGTTTTTCTGTTCAGTTTTCGTAACAGACAAACATACAAAATATCAGACTATTATTATTGTTAATATTTTTTTAAACTATGCTGAAAAATGCTTTCTAGTTCAAGTAAGATTATTTTAACTGCATTATTATAAATAATAAATATTAATATAAATTATTATGTTGTTACGATATACCAAGGAGCACACAAGCCACTCGAACTCCACACTGTAAAATTACTATGTAGCAGGCACATACAGAATTTCACTATCCAAAAACACATCCTTGATAATGGCTAGAGAAGTAGCCGAAAGTGCGCGAAACAATTATTTTCTTATACTCTTTAACCCCTGAAAAACGGAAAAAATATTAGATTGCTGGAAAAACTCAATAAAACATTAGTCGGCCATTTGTAATGAAAGATGCATGAAAAAAAGGTTTCTTCCAAAATACACAAATATATATATATATATATATATATATATATATATATATATATATATATATATATATATAGTGCACTCTCCCGTCGTATTCGAAGTATGAGGATCAAGCAGCTCAGTTCCAAGAAACATATGTCTTGATTATAGTGATGTAGGCTTTGTGCAGAACCAACCACATTGAAGGGCCGAATACAGAGACCTGGAGAACTATGTACCACAATGTCCTCAAACGACCCTCCGCAGATTTTAAATTGAGAGTTGCCCTTTTCCTAGATCAGTTGCCATCCAATCTGTCCTGCTATTTACCCATAGCTGGGCGGAGAAGAAAAGGTTTAATACCTTTCCCAAAGTATGTGAATGTAATGAATTCAACTGGAATCCGAGCCGCTATCCTTGTCTATATATATATATATAACATAACTAAATGATGATAAAGCCTCAGAAGCTGGTAAGTGAAGAAGCAATACTTTAAAAATCGTGAGACAACACCCAGCGACAAGTGAAGTCACTATTTCCTTGTTCCGGTTAGACTATTTTAACGATATTTTTATACTAAATATAACAATCAGATTGTCATCAATATATATTTTCATATATATATATGGTGTCTTTAAAAACAGCGGCGGTTCCGGCTGTGGCATCGCTCTTCAGTGAGTAATTGATCTCACGTGCTCTTAGCTATTGGCGTTTGTATACATCACGTATATAATACGTTAAAATTTGACTTTGTCTCCCGTGCGTCGATGGCTTAGGGGTAGAATATCGGACTGATGATCGGTCGAGTTTAGATCCCGGCGTGACACAATCGGATGTCTACCACACTGATGAGCTGTGATACAGCGAAACAGCCCTTTATCTAGATGACTATATCTATCTATCTATCTATACATATATATATATATATATATGATGTGCCGTTTTTGCCGCGTTCGAAACAAAAACCGGGTCCTCATGCTATCGATGTCTTCACCTTTGTAGCACAGAGTCAGAGTAAATAAAGCACACGATGTGGATTCAATTCACTGTGATAGATAATTCCCCCTGAGGCAATCGCACCAAATATCACCCTACATGACTCACACGGTTTGCCTAAATCATAGGCATTGCCATGTGCATGAAAATCTCTTGAAATATTTCAACTAGTTATTTTTTTTTTCAAATTGTTTTTAGCTTCGCATCTTTCCAGGCGTGCCTAATAAGTGTTGACTTATGGCTTATCAGCATCGACGTCTTTCTTATGGTTTATTGCTGTCCGGAAGCCAAGCAAAACAGGGATAATCTTGTACTAACATTAAAATGTCTGTCACATCAACAATGAAGTTTGATCTATTCAAGAAATAAACTGTCATCTCTCTCTCTCTCTCTCTCTCCCCCTCTCTTTAATGACGTAAGTATTTATACACATTTAGATTGATAGACATGTAAGTGTATATACGTATGTAAGTGTGTATATAATTGAAGTATAATCTGGATGTGTGCGTATGTTTATCGACATAACAGTAATTTTTCTTCCTTGTGTCCGTTTTCGTCTGCAGTTCGTTAAGTATGTACTATTTGTGAACGAACCTTTCCCAAGACACAACTGTAGCTTATATTGTAAACCTTTCGTCTTCACTAAGTTGTCTTTCTCAATTTTAACTAGATATTTGGTTGCGAGATCAATATATTTGTCACGTTGACGAATTAGGTGAATTCTAAAAACATTAACCAACTTGTGCAAATAGGTTGTATTATTATTATTATTATTATTATTATTATTATATTTCCTTTGATTTCTGATGTGTACTCATTTCTTTCCAGATCCCACCCAGGACCTAAGGTTAGAGATGGCAACATAACAATTTCCACTGGAAAAATTAAATTACATGGACAAAGTAAAGTTGTGGACTGTACGCGTGAGAACATTTTTTGGTATTTCTTTAAGGTATGGGCTTCCAGAAATCCCTTCAATTAGTCTACTGGAATCGTTTCCAACCAATCCGAGGTTTCCAACAACAACGGGGGTTGTTGATGTTCCCATGTGCCACATTTTTGAGATTTCGATTTCAATGGCCTTGTATTTTGATAGCTTTTTTAAGATGTTATTATTATAATTATAATTATAATTATTATTATTTCGCTGTCTAAAGATGCGGTATTTTCTCTTTTTAATCTATTTTAAAAACACTCTCGCTCTCTCTCTCACTCTCGCTCTCTCTCACTCTCGCTCTCTCTCTCTCTTTCTCTCTCTTTCTCTCTCTCTCTCTCTATATATATATATATATATGCATGTATGTATATATACACACAAATATATATATATATATATTTGTTTATAATTATACTTACATAAATACGAAACTAAATACGTCGCCTCATAATGAAAAATCAATTGTTTGCATAAAATATTTCTATTCTTATATATAATCTGCTTTCGTGTCAATGCACTTAAATCTGATAACATTTGGCAAATAGTTTTTTATTATTTCGTTTTCAAAAATAGTGTATATTAA
>OZ038481.1:34190819-34210819 GCA_964036315.1 Acanthosepion esculentum | reverse complement strand
CCCTAGGCAAGGCTGGAAGCCACTAGCACGAAAGGGTTTACAGAGGATTTGGAGCGAGAGCAAATAGGAGTGTTAGAGGAAAGGATGTGGAGAAGGATAGAGGATAGATCAAGGCAACTGGAGATGTCGATTGACGTTACACTTGAATAGTTGGAGATCATAATCATCAGGGAAACAGGAATGAGGAAGGGAGTTCCATAGGCTTGAGGTGCGAGATATGAAGCTATTGGAGTAGAAGAGACGTCTACATTTAACAGTTTCAACAGTGAAAGGGTGGGAACGGGATGCCAGCCTCGTAGGACGCTTGAATTCATGGAGCCTGGGAACCAGATCATTGGGAAACTCAAGGCGGTGGAATTGTTAGCAAGCTTGTCTCGCTAGAAAAATCACGACTGAGTAGTGAGTGCGATCCTCACTGTGTGACCCATACTTTCGATCTTGTGCCACATCTAAGCTACGCTTGGAAAATTGCTATTATTACTATCATTTCTCTGATGAATAAGAGTATGCAGGTTCGATTCTCGTCGGAGAAAAATCTTTCTTTAGTCGGACTTCTCAATATAAAACGGTTGTTATTAATTTTCCCGTTCAAAAAGAAAAGAAAAGAGGTTTTACAACTCAAATACATGTATCTGCTAGAAATGACGATAATAGTTATAATATACACACGCACACGCACACACACACACACACACACACACACACACACACATATATATATATATATATATATATATATATATATATATATATATATATATATATATATATGTCTGATTGAATAAATTACAATCCTTATGACTACTTATTTTTATCATATTCCTTTCATATTCATGAAAAAATAAAGCAAAGATAATGTTTGTAATTTATTCACTCAGACATACCTAAAAGATAATTTTCTGCCTTACACACACACACACACACACACAAATATATATATATATATATATATATATATATATATATATATATATATATATATATTAATTATATATTTGGGCATCAACATTACTTTTAAACATCTTCAAATATGGCGCACAGGATTTAATTAATTTTCGATTTAGTTTTTCCAGCATCCTTTCGTTTTTTCCATTTTGTAGAAATAAGGGAGTAGAGAAAATTTCCATATTTTTCATTGTCCCAAGCGCTTTCGGCTACTTGCTAGTCATTTTCAAGAGGGTTTAGTTTTTGGTGTTGTTAGTTTTTCCTCGTGTTTTGATTGTTTGTTTGTTTTATTTTTGTGTTGTGTTTTTTTTTTTGTAGGAGCATTCATTCCGAACCTTCGCATGTTGAGCGCGGCTGCAATTCGCGTGAGCATCTTTTTGTTTTATATTCTGTACGTTTACCGCTCCATTTCCACTATTAAATAAGGTGAAGTTGATAGTAGGTGAGAGATGTTTGATATATAGGACCTCTCTTAGCGCAAAATGTTTCGGTTAATCTGTTTATATATATGTATGTATATATACATATATATATGTGTGTGTGTGTGTGTGTGTGTGTGCGTGAGTGTGTGTGTGTGTGTGAGTGTGTGCGTGTGTATGTGTGTGAGAGAGATAGATGGAATCATTTTTTTCATTTTGAAATTGAATGTATCTATACTTATTTTTAGAGAAACACATTAACTCTTCAGAAGACACGGTTTTAAGTGGATTTGTTTTTAGAAATCATTTTTTCCTTAAAAACGTTGTTTTATTTTTAAAACGTTTAGATAAAACAAAAAAGAAACAGTTAAAAAAAAAAACAGTTTACACCTTAAAATAAGTTCTTTATGCAAGACGTGATTTCTGAAAATAAATCCAATTCACAGCAAGTCACTAGAAGAGCGGATGTGGTTCCATCAAATTCAGTGTAGAAACATTTATCGGCTCCGTGAAAAAAAATGTTTTGATTCATTATTTTAGTATTAGTTGTAGTAGTAGTAGTTGTTGTTGTAGTAGTAGTAGCAGTAGTAGTAGTAGTAGCGGATGCTCGTTGTTGTGGAATTGACATCAGCTCGGAAAGAGAAATCGGAGAGCCGGGTTCGAATTCTAGTCGGTTTCGTCACGCTTACGCGCAAATAGCCTTGAGAAAGGTATGAATCCATATTTTCTCCTCCCAGCTATGGGTTGAATAGCAGAAAGGATTGTGTCCTATAGCCCTGGTTGGCAACCAGTCTACCGCAGAAAGAAATGACAGCCCACTGCAGTAAAATATTCTGCTTAAACAGGTATGGATCGAAAGAGACATGATCGCCCAAGCGTGTATCACGCAAGACACTTCATTGAGTGGAAGCAACAGTTGCCACGGCATTAGAAGTAGCAGTTGCAATGGTACTAGTAGTTGTAACAGGAATGGTAGTAGTAGTAGGACTAGCTGTAGTATTAGTATTAATAGTAGAAGTAACAGTAGAAGTAGTAGTCGTCGTAGCAGCAGAAGGCAGTAATAACAGCAGCAGTAACTGTAGTAGTAACTGTAGTAGTAGTAGTATGAGTGTTCTGCCTCTTGATACTGAGCACTATAAAGACAGCTCTAAATATCATGAATTATGTTCAGACGCTTTGGGCTGAATACAAACTTTATTATATATATATATATATATATATATATATATAGAGAGAGAGAGAGAGAGAGAGAGAGAAAGAGAGATGTGTGCGTATGTGTGTGTGTGTGATAAAATTTAGTTTTAAGATATACTCTATTTATGGGTTGTATTGCCCAAAATCAGGAATAGGGCGTATGTAGATATAAAAGTGGACATTGAAATCAATACTCAGATGAGACAGTCTGGCAAGCATCATCAGTATGTTCAGCTGAGGACCATTAGGCTTTTATAAGATCATACCCCTTCTCCACGACAAGCCAGTTGATACGGATCAGATATCGACTTATTTGCCAGTCATCAGCTACAAATCTTCGCATAGCATAAGGCTCTTCTAGCCTACTCCGACTCCCCAGGTCTTTGCAGCCAATCACGAGCAACTTACGGTTCATTGACAGTTTACTTAGTCAATATGATGAGACTCTCAACGAAGTTGGGACATGACCCTTATTATTTATATTCAAAATAATTAAGTTGAATTAAACCAATCATTTAATTACTGATATTTAATATAAATTCCCATCATAAAATTTAATCATTTATTCTCTATTCTGTTTCTCAAAATTATATTTGTTAAAAATGCAGACTTGACCGCTTTTAAATTGAACCAACGGTCGAATTGTCAATTTCATATGAAGCGTTCAACGATTTTAATTTTATATTTTGCATTCAACGGTAAGGTGCGTCTCTATATTAACTGATGTCCTGGATAAAAATAACTGGAGATATTTGTGCCCGAATGGTATCAGAAATATCGAAATCAGTCATATTGACCGGTTAACAGACGAAAGACAACGGAGAAAAGCGTCAGCAAATATTCTTGTGGCTATGGCGAGAGTTCGTCGCTGTTCTACTATATGTGGACTTGTACGAATTTAAGTGTCACATACAACACAGACATAAAATCTGAATGAGGCTGTCGGGTCGAAATCGAAGTGGGAGTCCATCATATATATATATATATATATATATATATATATATATATATATATATATATATATATATAGATATATATATATATACATACATATATATATATATATATATGGTCACGTGTATGCCGTAGCCTGCGATTTTGTCATCCAAGAGCCTGCGCATCGTTTTCTTTCGACATCTGCGATATTGTGCATCCAGAATTCGTCCTCCAGATCCTGACCGACAATCGAGAGTTCGTTCTACTGGAACATTTTGAGGCGTTTGATGGAGGAGGCTCGGCGATAGCGAAGAGGAACGCGAAGAACTGGATCCTTCACGACGACAATGCGCCCTGTCACTGAGCTCTCCTCACTCGTGTGTTTTTAGCCAAAGAGAACATGGCAGCGCTCCGGCATCCGCACTATTCGCCAGATTTACCACCTGCGGACGTCTTCTGAAGAAAAAACCTCTAATGTCGCCGTATTAACATTGATGCCGAGATCCAGAGCGAATCGCAGAAGGTTCTCGACCCGCTTACGGTAACCGACGTTCAGGTAGGATTCCAAAAGTGGCAGGAACGCTGGAATCGGTGTATTGCTGCGCAAAGTGAATATTTCGAATGAGACGATGTTAAAACGTAGGTGTTTCATATTACATTTTTTTTAAGCAAAACTAGTCTGGGAACTTTTTGATACCACTTCATATACAGGGTGGCAATAAAGTCGTTATACAGTTATTTATAATTAGCAAAGTTTCCGTTTTTTGAAAGAAACCGAAAAATAGCGATGACCTCAAGTAATTTATTCGAGATTCATTTGCAGACTTAAGCCGTTAAAACCAATTTTTTCTTGACATTTGTCAAAGCGTTCTCTCTAGTTGTAAGAAATGCACTGAATCAGCTAGCTTACAGTTTGAACAGTATCAGCAATTAATTTAATTTTATTTACCATAACAATATATTGTTATTAAATAGAATTAACCAGAATCATTTTCATAATACCTTTCTGGACTGCTGATCAATTGCTTTGTCTTAATCGTTATTGTAAGTAACTGTGTAGCGACTTTATTGCCACCCGGTATATAGACCGGGTGCAACAGCAAAATTGTCCAAAATTTGTAACAGCAAAATTGTCCCAATTGTTAGATTCAGATGTGAAATGTTGTATCTTAGAAATGATTAAAGATATTTTAATGGAATGGTCGAAAAAGACACCAAACCTCAACTTCATATATATATTTGTCGAACGCTTTCGCGAAGTCTATAAAACACGGGTACACGTTCTCCTGCATATGTCTTGTTCTTTTTGATAATATTACGAGCATGAATATCGCACTCCTTGTTCCGGCGTCTTTGACGAACCCGCACTGTTCTCTTGCCTGATTCGGCTGCACGCTCTATTCATCAGAGTTCAGATTATGAGTATTACTATATGGCTCATTAGGCTGATTGTCCGGTGGAGTTCATATTGGTTTGAGCCTGGTTTCTTCGGCAGTGCTATAAAAATACATCTGCTTAGGTCGTGCAGTATATCACCACTTTTGTAGATTTCATTTATTATTTCTCTAATCTCGTCTAAGGCTGCCAGCATCTCTACTACAATTCCGTCTGGCCCTGCCGCTTTGTTTCTGTTCAGTTTGGCCAGTGCTGCTTCCACTTCGATTTTTAATATTTCCGGTCTGTCGTTATTTCAGTGTATTGCCAATTGTTCTCTTTCGTTAATGAAAGTGTTCTCCGATATATTCGTTCCATCTCTGAAGTATTTTCTCTTTGCGTTCCCTCTTTGGATTTTATGCAGCCTGTTGATGAGCAAGTTTTTTGTCCTGTTAGTTCCCTTATTTTTTGCATATCTTCTTTATCTGTCGGACTCAATCTTTCTATTTCTGCGCATATTTCGTTAAGACATTCATCTTTAGCCTGCCTGTATTCGTTCGTTATTTCTTTGTCTAGTTTCGAGAATCTCATTTCTCAGACATTCGTTTTTTCTTCTTTGTCCATTTTCCTTTGGGATGATCTCATTTGCTGATATCACTAAAGCTTCGCTTAATGTGTCCCACTTCGAGTTTCCATTGCAATTTTGTCCAGTTTGTCCCACGTATCTTCTATTCACTCTGTTCATATCTTTTTTCCTTCGCGTCCTGGTCGTTTGTCTGCTGTGTTAGGCTTCTGAGGTTTTCGTAGTTTCACTCTTAGTTTATATATATCAGGGAGGTGGTCGCTTCTGCAGTCGGCACTTGGATAGGTTTTGCAGTGAACAACTGCATTTCTGAATTTCTTGTTGTTAGTTTTGAAGTCGATGTGGTTTTTAGTTTCTCCTCCTGGGCTTCTCTATGTCCATAATCCTCTTGGTCCTTAGAACCAGGTGTTGGCTATTACCTGGTCACTGACCATGCACAATTGGGCCCATTTTTCTCCGCGTTCTTTGCGGGTTCCTAGACCCAAATTGCTAGTTGCGGGTTCCTAGTCCCAAATTGCCAGATGCGGGTTCCCAGTCCCAAATTGCCAGTTGCGGGTTCCTAGTCCCAAATTTGCCAGTTGCGGGTTCCTATCCCAAATTGCCAGTTGCGGGTCCCTAGTCCCAAATTGCCAGTTGCGGGTTCCTAGTCCCAAATTTGCCAGTTGCGGGTTCCTAGTCCCAAATTTACTAGTTGCGGGTTCCTAGTCCCAAATTTCCAGGTGCAGGTTCTCAGTCCCAAATTGCCAGTTGCGGGTTCCTAGTCCCAAATTTGCTAGTTGCGGGTTCCTAGTCCCAAACTGCCACATGCGGGTCCCAAATTATCCCATCCCTCTCCTAGCATACATTGGCATTCGGATCTCCGATGATATTTATAACTTCATGTGATTTACACTGAGCCTTGATGTTGTTCTAGCCAGAAGTAGAAAGTTTCGATTTATTCTCCCGTACTCTGTGCTGTCGAGTCATACACAATTATAATAGATATGTTTAAAGGCTTTCCTTTTAACTGCAAGAATTCTTTCAGATAACTGACAGTAAACCAGAATGCATTTCTTCATGTCTTGATCTAGTATCAGTCCAACTGCTTTTTCATTTTTCTCTCCGCCTGCATATATAATCCTGTGGTTGCCACTGACAAAAATCTCCGTTATTTGGCCACCTCATTTCACATACTCCTGGAATTATTCATCTCCTGTTTTCCGTTTTCTAACTGGGCACAGTTGTTTAACGTTCTAACATTCCATGTCCCGAGAGTTATTTTTGTTTGGTGCGAACTGTTGCTGGATGACGGTCTGGTGACACTTGTCGCTTCTGTCACTCCTTTCTAAGCGAGGAATCAGTTCCGAAGAATTTTATCCCCTTTACGCTATTTATGACAGCAGTCGGTAGATGATGGTCAGGTGACATCTGTCGCTCGTTACCAGGCGAGGAGTTAATTCCTATAGACTTAACCCCTTTCACACCGTTAGGTTTTGTATTTTGTTTGATAAATGTCGTGATATTTCTTCGGATTGATAGTGGAGTGGTTTCCCGTTGCCTTCTCCACGGTGGGTTATTGAGACACCGCCTCTATTTAGTTGACCGTTGACTTGTCGTGAGCTCTTCTGCCCTTTGATAGGTCTTTTTTTCATCCGACTGGGTTGTTAACAACCCGCATTACTCGCAAGAAAATGGAGTGAGGGTAGCCGGTGGCATATATATATATATATACATGCAATATGTATTTTGCATTATCTTTGCATGCATTTTTATAGGCCGTAAAGTGGTGTATATTTGGTTTATTGGTGTTATCCGAAAATAACCATATGTAAACAAATAAAGCCCTACTTTAGTGACTTCTACTTCCAAACACCAATTCATAGACACCCTGAAAGACAGAGCAAGATTATTATTAATTAAGGAGTATCAAATACTTAAAATCCCATAGGTAAATCTTTACATTCTCATATGGGATAGGTTGTTTGTTTTTAAGTAATTTGGTAGGAAGTATTCCAAGGAGAGCTCAATTTATTATCATAACGAACAATACATATATATATATATATATATATATATATATATATATATATATATATATATATATATATATATATATATATATATATATGTTAAGGATTGAAATATATATATATATATATATGTATGTTAAAGATTGAAAGACTTTCAAAACGAGAACTTTCTGATAGAAACTTATGAACAATGTGAATGTTACTGATTTATTTTATTTTCAGATATATAATATATATATATTTATATATCAGTACATGCAATATGTATTTTGTATTATCTTTGCATGCATATTTATAGGCCGTAAAGTGGTGTATATTTGTATGTATATATATATATATATATATATATATATATATATATATATATATATATATATATATATATATATATATATATATATGTGTGTGTGTGTGTGTGTGTTTTGGGGGTAGATAGATTTCCATACTGCATGGCTACAATCTGCTTTATCTTCAGACCTAATGATTGTTTTCAGGCATGAAACAGTGAAACAGACTGTCCTCATTCGATGTTAAACTCTGTCCACACTACTTATATTTACATACGTTATATCCCGAATATTGCATACTTTTACCCGATGACTATAGGAAGCTCGAAAACTAGACGTGGTCATATATATATATATATATATATATATATATATATATATATATATATATATATATATATATATATATATATACGACACCACCGGGAAAGGAAAATTTCTAATAGAAACTGTCAATATGTCGCTTTGGCAAGATACGTAAATCTATGGAACAAATAAATCGCACACTAAACACCGCAGAATAATCCGCGTGTCTCCTGCAGCCTATTTGTACAAAAGGAGTACTTTAGATAGTTCGAGAAACTACGCCAAAATATACTAATCTTTGTTTTATTGTATTGATTAACCCGATCCCAAACAAAAGCCCTTGCTAAGCAGTAGGAAGAAAAATAATGTTTCTCAAATTGTAGTTGAACTGCAAAAATCAATATATACATATATATATATATATATTGGCGAAAACAAACTGGGAAATAATTTTTATCTGTCGCTTGTAATGTTAAAATGAGAAGGTGATCTGGTTTTTTTTTTTTTTTTTTTTTTTTTTTTTTTCGCTAGACAGGTGGGTCTAGGAAAGGGGGTTAGTTTATTGAAATTAATGAGGAGAATGAACCACGCCCTTTCACCTACGCAATTTAAAAATTAGATTTGTTCAAAGACAGTTATGCCAACCATGATGATTGTGAAGAGTTAGAATACCTAGAAGGAAGAAGGAGCAGAATTTAGCACTGCTTGTGAGGAAGCAGGGTGTGAGATGTGAAGTGAAGCAGGTTGAAGTTACGCGAGGAATAATCCCTGTAACTACTTCCAAGGAAGGTGGATACGTCTCCAAATTTGGCAATTTTGATTAAGACAGCAGAAATAGGAAACAAAACAATTCTTTATTGGAGTTAATGAAATTTGGGGAATCACGGTATCCCCAGGACCCTTCGGCCCCAAGCCAGTTTTGGGCCGGAGTGAATATAAGCAAACGACTTTGGAGAGCTGAGAAACTTTGGGCTGAGAACTCATATTGAGTGTCTCTGAAATCCATGTCAGCTGCCATCGGATTTCCTGATTCCAAGAACTTTGAACCTAACTACCCCAGAAGTTTAGACAAGGCCCAGTGTCACTATAGAGATTGATGCGGGAAGGGTTCATTTTGTTTTATCAAGAATTATATAAACCAATTGAAGATTAATCCCATGAATCTTTCGTTTTATTTTTTCGCTGTGAAGATATTTTTCTTTCATAATGTACCACCTGCCACGGCTGAGCAAGAAGTGCCATTACGACGACATTCGATCTTCGACTGCTCTGAGATCAAGAACATAACATGGGCAGAGTTTGCGTGGATCAAAGCGGCCAGCGGCCAGCGACCAACAAGCAGCTTGGACCAGCGTCAGCATTGATCAGCACAAAGTTAACACATCATTCTAAGACCCTGAGACCCGATCCACTAAAACGTGCTTACACGACCGTGTGTAGGGAGCAGCGAAAGGCGTCATATATACATATAATTTCATCCAAAGCAAGGGGACAATGGGAGTGAAAGAGAATAAGAATACATTACTGATGAGAAGTAAAGCGAAAGACAATTAAAAACAGGTATGGTTTGGTTTGGTTCGGTTTGGTTTGGTTTGGTTCGGTTTGGTTTGGCTTGGCTTGGTTTGGTTCGGTTTGGTTCGGTTCGGTTCGGTTCGGTTTGGTTTGGTTCGGTTTGGTTTGGTTCGGTTCGGTTCGGTTTGGTTTGGTTTGGTTTGGTTCGGTTTGGTTTGGTTTACGGCATATCAACCTCTATGGGTTATTTAATGCTAACAAGATTTTTATTAGTGGTATTTTTTCAAAAATGTATTAATGCTAATATTTTTAATGTATTGCTGATAATATTTTCCTTCATCAAAAATTAATTGCTAGTAATAACCTTTTACAAAAATGTACTGTTATTAAAACCTATCTTTATACACTTTCGTGGTATTTTGAGCCCAGTTTGGAGGTCAACTATTTGCCCATAGCTGGGACCCTAACAGGTGCTACCACCTCACATCAGGGTGGACCTGGTAATACCAGCAATTAAGAGTCAGAAGAATTGCCATTAAATCTTTTGTAGAAAAAACAGAGGGATGCAACATCTCGTCGGGGTGAAAGTAACTGAAGTTGAGATACCTGGTCAGGATTGATTACATTACAAACCGTTCTTTAGATCTTGTCAGGAACTGTGTGATGTATGACAGGAGCACCAAACCAAATATGGCAACAGTATTCAATGCACGGACGAATGGAAAATTCATAAATGTGCAAGATGGATTCTAACGAGAAAACATTTCTGGCACGACACAGTGAACCAAACTTCGTTTCATCAGACGTAGCAAATGATTCGATCTAGTCACACAATTTTATGGCAGTGTAGATTGTGAGGCCGAGACGGCGTAATGTGGAAATTTGAGGAATTCTTGAACACAGGTCAGGGAAGAATAATAGGAAGAAAATTGGCTTTACCAACAGAAACGCGTGCTGCAAATAAAAGCCAGAGGGAAAAGATGCAGAATATTAAAAACATTAGCAGAAAATATGGAATCAACAAAACTGACAAGCTTTATCAAACATAAAAACGGGGCACTTTTGGCGAAAAAATGCATAAAAATGATTTCTCTACAGTGAATTATTATTTTTTTTTGCAATACCTGTAGAGTTACTTTGGATGGACCGGTTGGCGGGCTTCAAGTTAGATAATGGAAACAATAAACGACATAACTTTGAAGACAACAGAACAGACATGAGGCAATATATGGACGCGTACTGTTGAACGTAAAACTAGACGTCTCCAAATTGAAAATGATATAACCATAAATGCTCAGAATTTTCGTCAGATGTTTTTGATTGTTCCCGATCAAGAAGCTTTACGCTTAAGACATATATATATATATATATATATATATATATATATATATATATGTGTGTGTGTGTGTGTGTGTGTGTGTGTGTGTGTGTGTGTGTGTGTGTGTGTGTGTGTGTGTGTGTGTGTGTGTTATAACATAGAGAAAAAATCCATAATGGAAATTTCTTTTGACATTCTAATGAACGCTCAGCACTTTGTCAACCGTTTTGCATTTAAAAGCAAAATGAAAAAATTATGGTAATGGATAACAACCCACAACTTTTTATAAATACTTACACTATATATAATATAATTTTGTCCCACTTGCCTCTTGAAGATGATATCGGAAGAAGATCAAAAGTTCTTGGGAAACGAAAATAAAAGAAATTTAAACAGTTTTATACCCGGAGTTATATTTTCCGATTTATTTTTGAATTTGTAGGTCTGATGAATGGGATTATGATTACGATTCCAATGAAATAAATTATAACCATGGAATTTTAGTGTTTAAGCCTGTTTATTATATTCTTACTCTGTCCTGGACATTGAGTTCTACCTGGATTCTATCCTTTTGGAAATTTATATATATATATATATATATATATATATATATATATATATATATATATATATATATATATATATATGGGAGTGTGTAATAATGTTAATATTAGACGTTTCCTGATAAGGAAATATTCGGCATTCATTGACCGAACAGCCAGTTCACACTGTCGGCTGGGTTTTCAGAATACACCGCCTGCAAAACTTCAGAGGGGTACCCAACGTCCATCCATCCATGAGGTCACCTGTTTGCCGTGGGTAGCGACCCGTAATGTCTGGCGACGAAATCCTGATGTCTGAAGGTCTCAGGTGTCAGAGCTAGATACTTCTGATTCCCAACACACCACCTTAGCCCTTACTTGTACTAGACGGGTGTTCGAAGAAGCCTGATCCGATCAAACTGCTGATCATGTCACACCCTAACGCCTATAACTATATCAACCTATGGAGAATTTTATAAAAAAATACAATATTATTACAATTAATCGGTTCGAAGAGATCTAGACTTAGACATGATTGTAAACATACCAGGTTGTTCACTTAAGGTTTGGGAAGTGTAACAAATTGTATAACAGGTGCTCAGAGTCTCTCTCGAATACTAGTATGCTGATTTGTCAAGGGGGAGGGTACTACGTCGCCTTGACACATCATAATGTCGGGTTGCGAGGTGGGTGGGGATCACAGCCAGTGAATTTTACTACATCAAAATTATGAATAACCAAAACAAAAAAACGACATAAAAAAACCCATATCTTTTAAACTCTGATTCTGAAAAAGAGATGAGTATTGACTTTCCAAGGTTTATCTTGCTCGTGTCCCTAGATGAAACTCCTCTTGCAAAACTTTCCACTTTCTTAATTGGAAGATTGCTATCCTGTAGGATTATACAGTGGGATTATCCAGTAGGATTAACCCCAAAACAGTTAAGAAGTTGAGAAACGGCAATTTGCTAGCAGAATTAAAAAAAAATAGGAAACACGCCAAAATCATAATCAAGACGAAGACTTTTCATAATCTCAAAATAAAAACCTTCCCCCATGAAAGACGGAACATTTCTAAGGGAGTCATTAGAAGCAGAGAGCTGTTTCTGGCCACACCTAACGTAATCAAATCTGACTTAGAAAGCCAGAGGGTCAGTGATTACCGTAGAACCCCAATAAAATTAAAAAAGGAGAAACTTTTGTTACACTTCAAATCTTTAGATGAATACAGATCGGGTACAAGATTGAGCCAGTGTGACAATATATTCCTGCTCCACTAAGGGGCTTCAGGTGCGAAATTTGAACATCATAGGGATAACTGTAGTAGTCGCCCAACACGTGGAAAATGTGGCAAAAGGGATTCAGACCATCCGGAAGAAGAATACCACTATGAAGTAAGATGAGGTAACTGCCAGGGAAACCATTCAGCATATTCACGATCCTGCGATTTCTGGAGAAGAAAAAAAAACGGAGATAGTCAAGGTGAAGCGTAAACGAAATATCTTATACAGAGATGCAAGGCAAATAGTAGAAAACTACATAAAAGGCACTTCCCAAGCTAAAAATAACGCAAAAAATTACCCGAACGAATACCAGTCATCCTGACAAATACTGAGCCCTCATTGATAATCTAGAACACTTAGGACCAAATGTTTGGCCCAAATCTCAAAAATATCTAAAAGTAAATAGTACAAACTGAAACACAAAAGAAATCCAATGAAACAATTGAAATTAAAAATAATGAAAAAACAAATATAAAAATCAACCATCCTCCAAAAAATACAAAATCTCCTACAAAGCAAAGCTCACATGGATCTCCTATCCGTCTAGTAAAAAACATTAAAGATAGGCATAAGAACTTATTTCCCGAAAGAACAGAACCAGCGAAACCCTAATCAGAAACTCACAATGAACAAATACCTACGCAAAACCGATTTGAGAAACGAGAAGAAATGGAAGTGGAAAGCCAGAACTCACAGACGGCCAAATCCTCCAAACGCAAGACCTCGGAAAATTCCAACACAACATCCCACAATATGAATATAAAAGAATACCCTCAATACAACGACACACATGGCACTAGGCTTCGAGCGTTAGGCGATACATCCATTTGCTGCAACTGAAGCAACTCCGAAGAAAACACCGAAAATAATTGAAGAAACCCAAAAAGAATGCTGGAAAATCTAAGTCAACAGACTTAATTCTGCTGCAAAAACAAAATCTGTCTAGAATATTATGAAGAAAATAGCAGGCAAATACCAAACAAACACCGTAAAACACCTCTCGATAAATAACTCTAAAACCACCAGTAAAACGATATCGCTGACCAACTAGCCAAAATAATCTCTAAAAACCAATCTGCTAAGTATGGTAGCCAACAAATTCTAAAGCGCAAACAAAAAGCCGAAAAACAAAAAACTAAGTATTTAATCAAATAATGTCGAGAGCTATAACCCACCCTTCACTCTAGAGGAACTAAATGAATCTTTAGAGAAAGCCCACAATACGGCTGTGGGTTCAGATGATATTCACTACGAATTCGTAAAACAGTTACCCAAGAAATCATTATAACTATTATTGAAAATGTATAATAATATATGGACACATGGGAACTTACCAGAAATGTTGAGACAGTCATTCATACCCCTATTCCAAAAACCTGGAAAGGATGACACAGACGCTGTGTCAGGCCAGATAGCATTAACCAATTGCCTATGTAAAACTATGGATAGAATGGTCAACAACAGGCTGTTGCGACTTCGAAAAAAGAAGCATCATAGACCACTTAATACACATAGAAACCTTTGTAAGGGAAGCTTTCATTAAAAAGGAACATCTCACAGCAGCGCTTTTTTTAATTAAAAACGGTGTACGACACGGCATGGAAATTTTGGTATCTTGAAAGACCTGCATGAACTTGGCCTTAAAGGAAGGCTGACTCAATTCATAGAGAATGTTTTCATTTCATAGAGAACTGCGCTATCCCACCTGCAAAATCAAAAAGGGGTTCCACAAGAAAGCATCCTTTCAGTGATCCTACTCTGCGTAAAAATTAACTCCATAGTTAAGTCCCTAATCCTAGGAGTGCTATGTCCTTTATACGTCGACGACTTTCTCATAATGTGCAGATCTCGACTTATGAATTCTATAGAAAGTTAACTCCCACAGTGCCTCAATAAAATACACAAATGAACCACTGAAAATGGTTTTACGTTTTCCAAAACGAAAACCAAACGCTAACAGTTCTGCAAATTAAGAAAATTGGACAACAACGCTTGTTTAAAATTGGACAAAGAAATTCCCTATTTAAAAATAAAATGTGTTAAAATCCTCCAAATTCTACTTGTAGTGGCCCATACTGAATGAGGGCCAGATCGACAAACATTAAATAAATTATACAGATCGCTACTTCCCTCAAAACTGGATTACGCTAGTTTCATATATGGGGCAGCCACATAATCATAACTAAAAATACTCAACTCAACCTATCATCAAGGCCTCAGCCTATTACTTGAAGCCTTTCGGACATTACTAGTGGAGAGCTTATACACAGAAGCTAATGAAACCAGCACTACTGTAATATGTCAAAATAAAATCATGCCCAACTAACCCAGTTTAGAGCAGTGCCTTTAAACCTAATTATTGTGATACATTCCAACAAAAAGACAATACTATACAACCCTATGGACACATGATGAAATCCATTGCTGAAGAGTTAGGAGCCATATTCTTAAACATACAAGAAACGGCTGCAGCCAGTATCCAACCATGGACAATCAAGCAACACAAAGTCTTTCAAGAATTAAATAAACTCCCTAAATAAACAATACCCATTCACATTTCAGGACACGTCTTAGGGCATATTGGAAACATATCCTAAACATACACCTATCTATACAAACAGGTAAAAAATATGAGGATAAGACAGGATGTACAGCTGTAAGCCGAAATATTACAAAAAATGCGCCTCCCAAAGGGAAAGTATTTACACTGCAGAGACATGCAAGAGAGCTAGCTTTCAACATCACAGAGAGGAAACATTAAAATTTATTAATTTTTCGCACTCACTATCCGTAATGGCTTCGAAGGAAAAAACCCCCAACAACCCACTTATGAAAATATTATGCAAAATGAGCACTATTAACAAACATAAAGACATCAAACTGTGCTGGATTCGTAGTAACATCGGAGTGGAAGGTAACAATAAAGCAGACCCAACAGCCAAATCAGCTTTTGATATGGATGTCGACACAAAGATCAAAATCCCATGCACTGGTTTTAAGGAGCTTATTAAGAAATATTTTCGAAAGGAATGACAACGGAGCAGTGACGATAACCCACACAATAAAGTCTTATCAATTCTGACTTAACAAGAAGAATAGAAGCCGGCTTTCAGAAAAAGAAGAAGTAATACTGGCCCGCTTACGCAGTAGTCATACAAGAATAACCCACTCATACTTACTAAATACCGAAGATCAGCTAGTATGCCAAGCATGTGAAACGGCATACACTATTATGCATATATTAACCAAGTTTTCTGACCTTGCTTTCTCAATACAAAAATGATATAAAATAAACAACATTTATGAGCTCACCGAGAACGCAAAAGTGGATGACGTAAGATTATTTCTTAAAAAAGTAGGACTCTACCAAAAATTATAAACCAAAATGAGAATGTCAATAAAACCAATTTCTCTACAAAATGTATATCCGAAAAGAATACGTAAATGAAACCAGACTCTCGAGAAAACCCTCTTTAAAAAAATACGTCAATGGAATCTGATCTACAAACTGATTTCTAACGCAAAGTACATATTCTATTCATAAGAATCTATTATGAAAATCTTGTCGACATTAAATAACCCATTGAGGTTGATATGCTGTAAAACAAAAGACACCAAACTAAACCAAACCGAACAGCCAGTGCTACTTTCGTTTGAAATTTATAAAATCCTTCTCTTATATTATTTTTTTCAAGATAATAGGTTTCTAAATTCCACTGTCATCGATCTTTCCCCTATATATATATATGTGTGTGTGTGTGTGGGGGGGGGGCTTTCTAAATTTTATTTGAAGTCGAGTGGAATATTAACATATTTGTTACGGGATTATTTTCTATTCGAGTCCTACGTGATGTCCATTTCAGTTGTTGCTGTTGTTGGAAGTGTTCAAGTGATAACGTTTCTATTCTTATTTAGTAAAGGTATTTATTTGAATTGTGTAACGCCAGTCTATCAGGTTCAAAGAAGAATAATCCTCGCCAAGACCCACAAGTTTCATTTTCTCGAAGCCATTTTTAATGTTTGTTCTGACATATATATATATATATATATATATATATATATATATATATATATATATATATATATATATACATATACATATATATAAATATATGTATATATATACACATATATATATATGTGGGTGTGGGTGTGTGTGTGTATGTATGTATATATATATATGTGTGTGTTTGTGTCTCTGTGTGTGTGTTTGTGTCTGTGTCTATGTCTGTGTGTGTGTTTGTGTCTGTGTCTATGTGTGGGTGTGTGTGTGTGTGTGTGTGTGTGTGTGTGTGTGTGTGTGTGTGTGTGTGTGTGTGTGTGTAAACTATATGCCTAAGGTTTGGAGCCACGAATGGGATTTCGACGCGTTCGCCAAAAAATGTCTTTTTCATAAATAATTTACTAGCTTACTTAAAACCGGAAGGATTTTTCTTCCAGAATGTTTTAGCATATATTCGATAATAATAATAATAATAATAATAATAATAATAATAATAATAATAATAATAATAATAATAGACCACATGAACAGTATGTACTTTCTTATTGACATGGCAGTACCTGCAAATTGTAATGTGCTTTTGAATCTCTTCATAAAAACTATCAAAATACAAAGATCGTGAAGTGGAAATCTAAAACATGTCGCACATGAGGACATCAATAATTTTAGTTGTAGTTGGAGCCCTCGGATTGATTAGATAGGAATCTGATCGACTTATTGAAAGTAGCCCATGCCTTAAAGAAATACAAAGAAAGTACTCACAAGCACAGATCCACTATGACGAGGTGTTTTATCTATGTAAAATGTGTATGATTTTCATTTTATTTATTTATTTTTTCTTTTACAAAAATGATCAATAGAAAATGTCATGAAGTCATTTCTGTCATTAGGTTCCTGTTCAGGACCCGGAATGAAATATGTATACAACAGAAATCCAAGGAAATAATAATAATACTGAAATTAACCCATGACTGAAATTTCGTTAAAATTTAATCTCTTTTGTGTCTAATCTATCTTGCTAGCTAATGATAATCACAGCGCTTGCAGATTTTAAATTTTAGGTAATCCCCTAAAAGAAAAACATTCGACCCTATGCACTAATGTGTTAAATAGCTTCAGCTCCCTTCCTTATTAGGAATTGATTAAATTAAATAAGGTGTGAAAATTACTAATTATTAAATCCAGAGGGGTGACCTTTTGACCTTTTGACTTCTAGTGCATGCCTGAATCACTCTTTCTTCAGAAGTTATAATGAACATACGATCTAACATCAACATTTTTGCGGTTATATATTTCCTCTTTTTGTTTTCTTCCTTTTTATCCTTAGTTACAATCTGCGCCTCAGTAATCATTAGGCTATAAGAAATGTACTAAATACATCAGGGCGTGACCCAGTTCTCAAAACCTAACCAACTGACCAAACATCAGATTCGCCTCCTTAAACAACTACTTATCTATAAAGTATAAAAAGACATTTTAAACAGGTTCGATAAATAATGTAGTCTGGGCAATTTAGTAATTTTTTTAAACCAAAATGCGTGTGCATATATATTTTTATTAATTTTATTAAGCTGAAATAATGTCGTTAATGTCATATGAGAACATATACACTCATCTGTCAGAATCCACAGAGAGAGAGAGAGAGAGACAGACAGACAGACAGACAGACAGACAAAAGCACACTTGCATATACAACCATACATACATAAATGTATATAAAATGGCGTGGTATGTCGTTCAAGAGATATGTTGGAGTGCTATTTGCCAAGTCATAGGCGGAATTAGAAATAGATGGAATACATAGGAATTGAAATAAGATACATGCACATATTGATAATTTCCGGGAAAAAAATATCAGATTTTACAAGTATATGAATATACAATGATGGCTTTGAGAATCAGGAATTCGAAATATTTATCATCACAATGGTTAAAAGGCAGAAATCATATTCAGTGTCAAGACCGCAACTCTCTTTACCACCGACCAAAGCACATTGTAATAGTTAAACACACACACACACACACACACACACACACACACACACATATATATATATATATATATATATATTAGTGTTTAGAGCTTATATTTTATATCATAAAGAAACAATTTATACAAAGAATTAAATAGCAATATTTATGTGTTTAATGGAGAAATCATTTCGCTAACAAGTCTTGTTCGCCTTTAAACACATTGGTATTTAATTCTTTGTATAATTTGTTTCTTTTATATATATATATATATATATATATATATATATATATATATATATATATATATATATATATATATATAAGTGAACATTGATATCAACACTTAGAGGCAACAGGCTGTTTCATGCTAGCGGCAATCGTCATGCTACGAATGCTAGATTTTTCCTCGACTATTTAGATATGGGTCAGTGGTGCATTGCGAGTAATCTATTATGACGGTTATTTTTGCGGGAGTGGCTTGTTTGTTTATTTATTTATTTGTTTTGGTTAATTTATTTGTTTTTCATTTTCATTTTGTATTGCTCATTCATTTTGGTTTTTTATGTTTTATTATTTATTTATTATTTATGTAGTAAAAAATGGGGGGTGCATAGGTCTCTTATTTAATTGTTGGTCTGGGAAGATAATTAAGGCTATTTATTCGTTCAATGTTTAGATTGTTTACCGGAGTTTATTCTGTTATTTTGGCGTGGGTACAGTTTTTAATTTATTTCTTTATTTGGATTTATTATTTTTACTTGATTTTGCTTATTTATGATTATTTTTATTAGTTCTAACGGTTATTTTAGCGGGGACGATTTTGTTTATTTATTTATTTATTTATTTGGATTAATTTTTATTTGTTTTTTTATTTATTTACTTATTTTTTATTTTGTATATTTTTCTTTACTCTGTTTGGTTTCCGATTTTTGGGTAACGTATTAATGTATTTTTATCGTTATATAGTAGTTATAGATATTTTTACGTCCAATTTTTAGATTGGTTGTTGTAGTCTATTCTAAAGTTTATTTTGGCGGGATTGGTTTGTTAGTTTGTTTATTATTATTTACTTTATTTATTTATTTGTGTTGATTATTTTTACTTGTTTTTATGTATCTTATTTTTTTTTATTTACTCTATTTCGTCTATTCTAACGAGAGTGGTTTGTTAATTTGTTTATTATTTATTTGGGTTAATCTATTTTACTTGTTTTTTATATTATTTAGTTTATTTATATTTATTCATTTCAGTTTTCGATTTTTAAGTAACATAGTAAATATTTGTTTTCATATCTGCATTTTGAGATGAGTTCAG
>OZ038481.1:34130819-34185819 GCA_964036315.1 Acanthosepion esculentum | reverse complement strand
GTTATGAGTTGTATCGCTTTTAGAAGCTAGATGACCATGACCCTCTACAACTTCCTATCCATTTCAGCTCTGTCTTTTGACCGTTAAATTATCCAACCCTTCTTTCCTCATTAATGGCGTCCAAAAACGTCAATTGTCTTTCTAACTAAAATGTGTCTGTTTTGTTCCCATTTTGTTCCACATTGCTCACATGTCCGTCCATGGCATTCTCAGCATCCTTCTGTAGAGCCATATCTTTGTTGCTTCATTTCACCTCTTCATTATTACAACATGCATCAATTCACAACAGGGAAGTTCAACACCATCAATTTTATTTAATTTTGCCATATTTTAATAATGTTTTAGATACTTTGATCAATAAAAGTACAACCTATTAAAACAATGTTTAATTTTTATCCTTTTACAGTGAACTTTCAGCTCGGTGAACTTCCCTTGCGGCGAAGTGAGCTTTCCTACGAGGAACTGATAACATGTCTCTTCAAATGTGACGAAATTGTCCAGCGTTCACTGCCATATTCGATGTTTTACATCATATCGTAGTTCAACACTCTTTACTTTACTTCGAGCGAAATTTTCCGGCCTTTTTATACTTGCCTTAGATTTTAGAAAGCATCTATTTCAACGCTACTTCTGATTTCTGTGTCACATTTTCTAATGTCTCTTATGGATAAAGACATTAGTTAGATCCAGTGACAGGGCCCAAAGAGTGTGAGTTCAATACCCGGTTAAGGCAGTGGAGAACTTGGAGAGGGGAATTAACAGGAGATAACTGACAACTGACATCTATTAAAACATGTCACGTGAAACTAGAACAGTCTACCCCAGTGAGCGAAATAAAGGGTTCAGTTCAAGATTCCAACCACCTGAAGAAGGCCGGAGCGTACAACGGCCGAAACGTTGTAATAAATATGGCGACAAATATGAGGACAATAGTCCGAATAATGTAAATAGTGTACATAATACCTCATCTCAGAAATATAGACGGATACTGAAGAAGGCCGGAACGTACAATGACCGAAACGTTGTAATAATTATGGCGACAAAGTTGAGGGCAATAGTCCAAATATTGTAAATATTGTACATAATACCACATCTCAGAAATATAGACAGATACTGAAGAAGTCCGGAGCATACAACGTCCGAAACGTTGTAATAAATATGGCGACAAATATGAGGACAATAGTCCGAATAATGTAAATAGTGTACATAATACCTCATCTCAGAAATATAGACAGATACTGAAGAAGGCCGGAGCGTACAACGGCCGAAACACTGTGCAAAAAAAAAATCGGATAGAGTGAGAATTGCCAGATTTCGAGTTCGATTCCCGCTGTCATTACGATGTTATCCCATCGAGATAACATTAATTCATTCCTTCTATTTCTTTTGTTACTGCCTTGACTGAGTGGCTGGAAAGCATGTATTGAATTTATTTTCCCAATGCTTTTTTTCTACAATTTTAAACTGAATTTAGACATTTTCATCTAGTCTTTTCGTTTGTGCCTTATTGCCCGTAACAATAGACGAAGCCAAGTTCCATTAAACTGAAAGATTTATACCAGACAAGAAAAAAAATACCGTTTTGGAATTTAGTCTTAAATTGAACAAAGAAAAGAATACAAGACATTTTTTTTTATCCACAAGTGAAATTGATGTAACTTTAATATAGGTCTCTGCCCGTTTTTTTTTCTTTTTTCTTTGAGAAAGCAAGTGGATTCTCTTCGTCTTTATCCTAAATTATTGTTCAGTTAAATGCATCTTCCCTCGAAGCTAATATTCTTTTATGAACGTTTTTAGGATTCTCTTTTGGTGCCTGTCTTTTTCATCTGCATATATGCAGACGACGAAAGAGAGAGACATCGAGAAATGAAAAAGATGGCATGTCTGGATGGATATCTTTGTGCCTTATGGATGAACGATGCTTCAATTTATGCGAAAGAAAAAGTATTTTGTAATTAATTCTGTGTACTATGAATAACAATGAACTCGTTGGGAGGGGAATGAAAACTAAATAAAGTAAAGAGGTTATATCTTCGTTGTGTAACTCTGAAGATGTCTGGGTCTGCTTGTGCGGGAATATGTACGCTTATTGATAGTCGCATGTGAACTGAAGCGGATGGTTTCATTTTTGTAGTAACGTGAGTGCAAACCAGAGTATTCTCACGAAATCTGTCATCGGATTCGCGTGGGCAATGCTTCAGAAAATTAATGTATTTAAATATATGTCCAATGAAATACTCTGGTGAGACACCGGGAAAATTAAATAAAAGCATATATGAACATAGGTTGGGAATTTTACAAAACAATACATTCAATGCCTTTGTCGTTCACCTTAAAAAAGCAGTTCTGATTAAAAAGGAAATAAATTTATTTAGGGAAGTGATATTGAAAGCATGCTAATTTTTTAATCATCTATAATACACTTACGCCCAAGGTACAACATATCGCCTTCCCATTCAAAACTGTTACAGGTACATTGTCGAATAGATAGAATCAATGTCAATAAAAATAAAAATATAAACTAGAAATATGAATTAAATCGACTACGTTATAAATCAAAATAAACCGGTGGTCAAAAATTATAAATTTAAATCAGGTTGTATCATTAACGCTTTCTATATGAAATTGTAACCGGTGTTTCATTTCTATCTTCCCTGCAACGCTTGCACACACACACATTACATTAGACACTATTTTCAGTGGATACCCGTATTTGAATAGACGTTCCGTTTATTACTGCATTATTTTATTTCGTCTACTAACCAGAACACGACAAAACTCATTAAAGATAATGCGTCTACCGGTTGGATTCTAACTTGAGATAAATCCCACGCAGGTTAATCGCTCCGCAACTGTATATACATACGTACAACTTCTAAACACCTACCGACAATAATCGAGTAGATCCCACAATAATTAACCGCAAGTTATCTGAAAATTCTTCCAATGAAACCATGTTTAACGAAACCAATACAAAAAAACAACTGGATAAGAAACATAATATGGTTCAACCCACCGTACAACAAAATAATGAAAATAAACGTATTCTAAATAGTCATTAAACTCATACGCAAACACCTACATCGACGTCAAGCACTTTCCACAATATATTCAACAGAAACACGGTAAAAATCAGATACAATTTCACCAAGAATATATTTCACAAGTAATAAAAAAGTGCAACATGAAAAATAGCCAACAAACCACTCGCAGAAATCAAACTCACAAGTAACTGCAGAGTAAAGAACGTATGTCCCTTAAATGGCAATGCTTTCACAACAATATATTATACGAAGCCACTGTAAAATCAGTAGATAATAAAGAAAAATGCATAGAAGCAACTGAAATACCCTAAAAACATAGACATGACGAACGCGACACATCCTTTATATCCACGAAGAATACAATGCTTTCTAAACATATATGGGAAATTAAAAGCAAAAACCAAATTAGACCAAAAACACATAATAGAAATTAAGGAAAACAACATCAGCCTACAACAATAAATCAAAATTATATAAACACTTTGTAGAGTGGAAACATAAATTACTAAATAAATGAGCTGAATACGAAAACAAATTTTTACTACGTTAAACATTGAGAACTAAAAACGTATACCTTGTAAAATATTACCATGCAAATATATGCACTATACAAAACGCAGATAATGTAAAGCCAACACTTTAAATAAGATTACCAAACCTCGAAAAAGTAAACAAAACAATTAAATAAATAAAGGGATACATTCATTAAGTAAATAATAAACCAATTAACAAACTCTGAATGTGCACATAAACACAAGTAAATGTAATAATAATAAACAACAAATAATAAAGGAATCAATGATAAATAATGGGAAAACGTTAACAACGTTACATAATAACTACAAATAGCCACATTTAGATCCACAATTATATCTACTCAATAGCCTTCAGAATAATTTGAAACATAACCGTTACTGTTCAAAAAATAACCGTTAAAATAATACAATATACCTTACTACCTATAATGAAACATTGACCAGCCTATATAAATAGTTGAGACAGAATACAACACACATGGCCTGAAGACTGCCTTCAAGCATCAAACTAATGCTGCTGCTAGGTGTTGACCTCACTGCCCACATTTATATTTGTACACGGTTTATCTAATATTGAGCACCCATAATATAACATACTTTATAATATATTATCGTATACATATTAAGTTAAGCAACATCGAGTATGGTCAGTGCCTAGATGGGTGACCACTTGGGAATACCATATGCTGTAACCTTGGTTGTGTCGTAAGTGTAATGGATAACTGATAACAGAATGAGCAATCAGAGAGCTGTTTTCGAGATCCTGTCGTGTTTGTCACATTCACTTACGCGCAACTATCATAGGAAAAGTGGAAAGGTCTCCCACCAGCTATTTGTTAAATAGCAGGGTAGACTGATCCTATAGCTTTGTTTGGCAACCAGCCTACGGGAGAAAGTAGTTTTCCCCTTCTGCCAAGTCAATTCCGAATCGAAAAGAGACATGTTAAGCTAAGACGTGCATTACACGTGATGCAGAAGGAAGAATTTAAATATGCGTGGGTGGAGTAAATAACACATTATCATTCCGACTATGTGACCTGGTTCGGAATCTCAACATGGTTAAATTGTGAAAGAGTTTGATAGTAATGGTGTTTGGTGACTTTCCCAAGGCGTAGAACCATTGGGAGAATGCCTGAAAGTTATAGCGCTTGTTAACACAAGCCTTGTGACTGAAACTGGTTAGATGAAAATGTTTGGAAGTTTCTGATGGTTTTACTAGCACGAAGTAACAAATCATCGTAGCAGAGGCTTTAAGTATACCTTGTTCGATTTGAATACAATTATACTATACCAGAAAATGTAACTAAGGTCCGACACTGTATATTTGCTGTATAACCGAATATTATTGAATATTGTTGAATATTATTATTATCGATTCGCTACACTAGACATATCCAGTGTTTCACACAGAGACTTGGCTGGTGTGTTAAGGTTTCAAGGTCGTTCAGTGTGCATGAATCTTCAAGATTGGCGCAAACTAGAACATGATCCTTAGTTTGTAATTGCCTGCATTGGTAGTTGGGATCCTCATTGGTGGCATATCCCCGTTTCTGAAGGTTGGCTCTGCAACGATCGACAGCTGTTCGGAAGCGATTCTGGCAGAATCAAAAGGAACAGACATCAGTAGTATAGCGTGCAGTGTTGCGTCGGAGGTGTGGGGGCGGATTGGTAAATGAGAAAACTCATCTGGGAGAACCGCATCGCGAACGCTCTTTTGGTGGTCCCCAACTTCATACTGACCAAAGTATATGATGTCATCACAAAATTAAGGGCGGGGCTCTTTTCCCTTGATGCATCAGAATAAAAATTGATATAAAAAAATGTGTAAAAATATATAAAAATAAATGGTAAATAAAAATAATACAATAGAATAGGTTTGTTTCTTTTGAGGGGGTGTTTAAAAAAACATTTATTTGAAGAAAATTACACGTATTCTTTAATTCTTTTATTCATCACTACTACTACTACTACTACTACTACTACTCATCACTATTATAGAGTTGCAACATAACACTCTTCCAGTGTTGCACACAGAGACTTGGTTGGTGTGTTAAGGTTTCAAGGTCGTTCAGTGTGCATGAATCTTCAAGATTGGCGCAAACTGGAACATGATCCTTAGTTTGTAATTGCCTGCATTGGTAGTTGGGATCCTCATTGGTGGCATATCCCCGTTTCTGAAGGTTGGCTCTGCAACGATCGACAGCTGTTCGGAAGCGATTCTGGCAGGATCAAAAGGGACAGGCATCGCTAGTATAGCGTGCAGTGTTGCGTTGGGGGAGGCTTAGCAAATGAGAAACATCATCTGACGGCGATCGTGACGTGAACGCTCCTCAACTTAATACTGGCCAAATTACATGATGCCACCACAAAGATAAGAGTGGGGCTCTTTTACATTGATACATCAGTATAAGAATTTATTTTTAAAAATTGTGTAAAATTTCTTCTTCTTCTTCTTCTTCTTCTTCTTCTTCTTCTTCTTCTTCTTCTTATTATTATTATTATTATTATTATTATTATTACTACTACTACTACTACTACTACTATTTATTATCATTATTACTACTATTACTATTATTTTTTTTACTACTCAGTAAGTTATGTGCCACGAATGATGCACGCTTAGGCAACCATGTATCTTTCGATACATGACTGACGAGGCAGATTTTTTTCCCGCAGTAGGTTGTCATTTCTTTCTGCAGTAGACCAGTTGCCATCCAATACTATAGAACCCGGTCTGTTTTGCTATTTACCCATAGCTGGGAAGATAAGTGAATTAGCACGAGAGTGAATGTAATGGATTCGACTGGAATTCGAACTCGGTTCACCAACTAGTACTTCTTATTACTATTACTTCTTCTTACTCTTACTCTTACTACTACTACTTTTATCGTGTCGCTACAATACACTCATCCAACTTTGCACACACAGCCTTGACTGTGGTGTTAAGGTTGCTAGGTCGTTAAGTGTGCCTGAATCTTCAAGATTGGGGAAAACTAGAAAATGCTCCATAGTAGCGTGGAGGAAGGATTGTCAAATGAGAAAATTCATCTGACAAGGACCGCAGCGTGAACGCTGCTTCGCGAGTCCCCATTGGGTGTTGAAAAGCAAAATGGGCGTGACTAAATGTCTGTAACGGCTTAGATGGCCACCCTAACAGACCGGGGTATATTCGGAAACGAGCTGCCAGCAATTATTATATTATATGCTATTTAAATATGTATAATTGTAAAACAAAAAAATAACGATTCCCTTTCAATATCAAAGTCTACGATTTTGTGGGAAAAGTAATTTAAATCGGAAAATAAAAGTAATAACACTTTTTTTGTGCGTGTGTATGGTTGTATTTGAATTAGGATTATTTGGCTAATTCATTGCGTGTAATTATCTAAGTTCTTGTCACATGTCCATGATTTCAGAGAATGATTAAGCACACATTTCTTGTGATGTAGTACAGAAATGCGTTTACTTCGAAATTCTCCACTCAACATCTTTCCGTTGCTCAGCAAAAGGACAATGTCACGTGTACTGAAACATGTAAGTTAAAAGCTCATCATTAAGAAGTCGTCGGCTGTGAAAGCTAGTTGAGTGGTGTCGAAGAAACATTCACTTCCTTTAACAGTCAATCTCCAGATAAAATGAATAGACTTTGATGTCAGCTTGCGTGGTCGATCTGATAGATTCTGTATACATCCGACATTTCAACAATCCTTGTTATTTTAAAAGGTCTGAGAAAAAAAATGCGATTTTCCGCGACTTCATATTTGTAGGTATTTTTGATGTCGTTATACTCTTTGGAGTCACGATGGAGTAATGGAGAGCGGCTCTGACTGAGGAATTCCAATCGTGTCAATTACATTCATTTAAACACTAATACCCTTGGGAACATTATGAATCCACCTATCCCCACCCCCGCCAGCTATGAGTAAAATAGCAGGACAGACTGGGTCTAGTAGCCTTGGGTGGCAACCAGTCTGGGTGAAGGAATATTCGGAATTTAAACCAGCCTGGATAGTAAACACTAATGCGACAACGGTTACATTAAAGATACTGTCACTATGTACCTGAGTTACAGGAGTCGTGATATTTTTTTCCAGCTTCTTCCCCCCATCCCTTTTTCCTTTTCTATCCTTTTCCTATTTTCCTTTCTTTTTCTTTCTTATTTCCTTTCTTATTTCTTTCTTTTTACATTCTTTTCCTTTTTCTTTTCCATTTTCTAGACTCGTTCCTAAGTTTGATTGATGAAATTATCAAACTTTGAAATAAGTAGTGTGTATTCATATACATATATTCCATATGTAACACTTTTCGCCACACAGATACTACACTGATCTTAGGTTGCGTAAATAGCAGGACAAATTGGGCCGTATAGCCTCGGTTAGCAACCAGATTAGAAAAAGGAAAATCTGAATTCAAACCAACCTGGGCTCCATCAGGCTGTCTTTGCCAAAGGCACACAACTGCTGCTATGAATGCAGTAGATGTGGTACCCCTAAGACCCTGATGGATTACGAAATTCGTGTGATACTCTATGTGGAAAAAAAGAGAACAAAACTATTACCCAGGTAGAGCAATAAATGAACAAAATGTCTTTAATGTTGAAAAGTAGGATTGCGTAAGAACGATTTTTAACATAGCGTATGTTATCGAGATGAATATTAGAAAAATAATCAATAACGTTTATCGGAATGTTATAGATAAGTAATTATTATTATTTGCTTTGCGATCCAAACCAGCATACACATATTGGCTGCTATACTCGCAAAGTTTAGGTCGTTTCACACGCCAGCCTTTTTCGCTGTCTGTCATGTTACCTATTTTGCGATTCGAACCAGCAGGCTCATTTTGGCTTCTATATTCACAACGTTTAGGTCCTGGTACACGTCAGTCTTCTTAAGGCCTCTCTCATAAAACCTGTTTTGCCATTCAAACCAGCAGCTTCATTTTGGCTGACATATTCACAACGTTTAGGCCGTTGTACATGCCAACCTTTTCCAGGTGTCTGTCATGTTATCTGCCTTGCGATTCGAACCAGCAGGCTCATTTTGTCTGCTATACTCACAACATTTAGGCCGTTGTAATCTTCGGCCTTCTTGACGTCATACTCGTAACCTTCTGGGAATTTTGAACTAAACTATTTATTCAGTCCAGGTGGGGTAAACGAGGAAAGCTGGATTAGAACAATCCACCACCTTGTGGCTTAACGGCCTAAACGTTGAGCTTATAACAACTAAGTTAATAATTCTGGTCCCAACTGCAAGAAAAATAAAATTAATAGTTGTTTAAAATGTGCTTATTATATAGAATGAAATAAACTTCACAGCTGGTGTTCTCGAGTCAATCTCCTAATAAAACGAATTAAATCTGTTTGCATGGTCGCTTCTTTACGTCTCCGACATCTCGGATCTGCTAATCTAGCACTGTACTTAAATTCGTAAAGTCGAGGTAGCAAAGAGGAAGCTCATCAGAAAAAATACCATGAAATCATTTACAGAAAATCACATGAAAGCTACCTTATGGCGGTGAGAAAGCGGTTGAAGCCGGGATGCAAGGCCAGGACCAATAACTTTGCAGATTCTTCTCTGGATTTTATCAAGTATATCTAAATGCATAGTAGAAGCACCAGACCAGATGTGACAGCAATATTCAATGCAAGGGCGAATGGTAGAGATATAAATATGTAACATCGATTCTGGCGAAAAAGTTTTTTCTAGATATTACTGCCGGTTGAAATCTATGAATTTATAAAGGCTCTACAACAACTTTCACAGAGAACAATGCTCACAAGCCCGACACTACTCTATCGTTAATTTCATAGCACAATTTTCTGACGAGCTATATTCATTAGTTCCAACAGATTTCAAAGCTAAGAGCCGAGATGCCACATACACAAGGACAAATAACACCCATTCTCTTTTTCTTCTATTAATATGAAGGAATTCAAATCTGGACACATTCTTTGCAAGAACCGAAACTTTATAGGACACCTGAGTGGGTGCTTCCATGATCGCTATGATCTTAACCTCTTCAAGTCGAGACAATTGTTATCATTCCTATATATCTTCATAAAATTGTTATTGCTTTCATACGTTACGTTCACGCAACAGACGTATTTATGACTCATCTGACGTTAGTGTCTCTTGGACTTTGTTCTTGTTGAACAATTAGTAAAAAAAAACAATTTTTATCATTGCATATTCTATATTTAAATCACTTATAAAAAATAAATATCTAATGGTTTAAAATAGATAAAATATATTGAAAGGAATATGCAGTGTGTGTTGACAGCAGTCAAATTTCTTCGTTGTGTATTGCACAGTTACAAAAAGTATATATATATATATATGTATATATATATACATATTTTACAGCGAGGTTCACCCTTTACAAGACGCCGGGGTTATTCGAGGTAATGGGTTAAGTTTGGATGCCATTTGTGTGCAGAGTAATGGACGACAACGATTTCCCCTGCCTTGCACAGGATATATATATATATATATATATATATATATATATATATATATATATATATATACTGGCGAACGCACACACTATTCAAAAAAATAATTATAACAGTGAAAAATGTATAAAAAAAAGAAAAATCTAGACGTATAAGCAGTCAATTACTGATAATCAGTGAGGAGTGTATGTATGGCGTAATCTCGGCAGGTCCACCTACGAAACTCTGGAGTCGAGGAGATAATGAAGGTAGCATCTATCAGCTCAGTGGCAAACCTATTACGTGTATATATATATATATATATATATATATATATATATATATATATATATATATATATATATATATATATATATATATATATATATATATCTTGTGTATTTGGGCAGTAATTACTCTTTTATACAAGTTCCATTAAAGAAGACTGGCAAGGTTCCGCGACTAAAGCATTTATTTAATTTTTCCTTGTATATATAATGTTTTCTTTTCTGGACACACTTTATGCCCAGAAAAGAAAACACTTTTATGGATACAAGAAAAATTAAATCAAACCTTAATCGCTGTACCTTGTCGGTCGTCTATAATGAAACTCATACATACATACATACACACACACACACACACACACACACACACACACACACACACACACACACACACACACACATATATATATATATATATATATATTAAACACGTTGTATTAAACGCCAAAGACAACTTAGTCCTGCTGATTTTCTTTTGTATTTTCTCATATTTTCGAATGAGACATTTATTTCAAAATTATATTGATATATATATATTTTCCAAAAGACAACCGAGTACTTTCGAACGTCATCGTTCATCATCAGGGTCAAATTTTTAACTTTAGCCAATTGCCTTGCAGCGGAATCGTATTGCTACATTTATAAGAACCAAATAAACGTTACGAATTATTTTTAATTCAAGAGACGCGTTAATGTTATCACGTGCAGGCGAAGTCATGTGATCGTATGAAGGGGTGAAAAAGATTTTTTTATTGCAAATACCTAAAGATCAAAAATACGTGATAGAATTAAAAAAAGAAAAGTCTCATTCGAAAATATGAGAAATTACAAAAGAAAATCAGCAGGAGTAAGTTGTCTTTGGCGTTTAATACAACGTGTTTAAAAGAAAGGATGCTGCCTAAGTACACACATATATATATATACACACACACACACAAACACACACACACACATATATATATGTGTATAAAAGTGAACATTGAATTAAACACTCAAAGGCGACAGACTGTTTCATGTTGGACACAATCATCAGGCCTGACAATTGCGTCCAGCATCAAACAGCCTGTCGCCACTGAGTGTTGACTTCAATGTTCACTTTTATATTTATATTTACATACGCTCTATCTTTGAATATTGAGAACTTCATCCCATAAATATAGCACACTTTAAAACTATATTTCTTCATATATATAAAGCCATTCTTGATATGTTTAACGTTCTTTTTATAAATACAAATATTTAAGCAAGTGCTCTGTTTATAATAAACAGTATTAAATAACATTTACCGACCTGAATGACCGAGAAATATTCATAGAAGATGTTCGTTCTCCGACAGGAATCGAACGTGTATCCTATGTATCGCGTGACGGGCCTTAACCGTTCGGCCACAGAGAAGTGTCCGGTTTGCAAGGTCGATTTTACTATCTTTAAACTTAAATTTTCCATAAAAAGAACGTTAAACATATCAAAAATGTCTTTAAATAAATTGTCGGACTCTGTCCAGAATATATATATATATATATATATATATATATATATATATATATATATATATATATATATATATAATTAAAGGCAGTTTGCTAACTATATAAGCCGATAGAAATTGGCGAAAATTAAGACTATCTGTCTCTTTAAAGGAAAAGAGAAAGAAACTCCCAAATTTACTTGAAGGGATTTTTTTGTGTTTTCATTCAGTAAGTCTGTATGCTGAAAAGGTAATAAGAAGTGACTCAGACTACATACGGGATTCTAAAATAATGGCGGAATAAGGCGAAAGAACCGATTAATTCAATGATTGTTTGTAATAAAGATGATGAGAGACAAAAGAGAACCATTGAATAATAAGTCATCCGAAAATCTCAGACAAAATCCTTTTATCTGTTCTTTTCAAAGTTTGTCCGTGCGTTCTTTGTTTGCAAGAAGAAAGCAGTCAACCACAAAGCAAAGAATAGCAAATCGAGTTCCCGTCCGCCATTGACAATTATGAAAGGAGGAAGCGAAATAAAAAAAAAAGACGCTTGATCGTGTCTCCTATGTTTTCCGTCTTACCTAACCCTAGCTTTGTCTAGTTAAGGGAAGGAAAATATTTTTAGACCTTTCTTTTTGTAGAGCATCATGAGCTGTTTTGTAAAACAGTTCATGGTGTCCCCCAGAAATCCGAGTTCAGCACCTGCTCTCCTGATCCAAGTTGCTCATGATCGCCAGATTCTGACGGTTGGTTGATTGCATCAATAATAAATTTCCGATTTTATTTTTTTTAGCTTTTATTTTATTTATTTATTTATTGCATTTTTATTTCTTTCGTTTTTGTTTCTTTCACCCCCTAAGAACAGAATGTGCAGCTATTTTTGCTGGGCCTCCTTCACATTCTTCCCGCACTTTTCCTCAGATGCGCTTTGATGGTAATGGGGATTTATAAAACGATCAGAACTCCTCCTTTTTCTTTGTTCACCGGTCCAAAGATCTTTTCCTTTTCGCACTATACGTTCATTTTTTTTCTTAGTCACAAGAAAACTATTTCTGCTTTTGTTTCTCTTTTCTTTTCTTTATTCGTCCTTTTTCGATCGTCAAAACGAACACGTTTCGTAAAACTATTTTTAGAGAAACGTAATTCAATATCTAGTTATTATGTTTCGCTAAGGATTTATTAAATTTATTTTCCCGTATTGAAAATTATTGACAGACTTTCCGTTTTTTTTTTTGTTGTTGTTGTTTTTGTACGTCGCATTTGTAGTGTATTAAAACTTCAGCGTTTCATTACAATGCTTATTTCATTTTGGGAGCTTTATGAGTTACATATAAATAATGCGATGCGATAGTCAATAGTGATTCTTTTTGTTTCTTTTTTTTAGTTTGAGAGATATAAAATTAGAATATAGATAATATTACGTGTAGTAATATCACGTGGGTCCGTATGATGAGTAATAAAAATGGGAGATTTTTTTTTCTTCCGAATTGAAAAGAACAGATAATCAATAATAAATACAATCTCTTCAATCCTCGGAAAATTTCCGAATATCCTTTTCCAAATCAAAGCAAATATGAATTGAATTAAGTCAAAATTATTCACGGAATTCAAATCCATTTTTCGAGTAGGGTTTGTGGAGGCCTGAATAAAAATACATCGATAGACACACACATTCATGCATACATATATATATATATATTATATGCATAATATATATATTATATATGCTCTAATATATATGTATATATATATGCATATATATATTATATTCATAATATATATATTATATATGCTCTAATATATATGTATATATATATATATATTATATGCATAATATATATATTATATATGCTCTAATATATATGTATATATATATATATATATATTATATGCATAATATATATATTATATATGCTCTAATATATATATATATATATATATATATATATATATATATATATTATATATATATATATATATATATATATATATATATATATATATATATATATGTATGTATGCAGACATAGACTTACATATATTTTATTGAATTTATAAATAGCATTTTCTGCATAGAAAACTGAATAATGCAATTTTCTAAAGAGAAAACTTGTTTTTTTGTCTCAAAACTAAATATGAATTTTCTTTCTATCTTAGTTTTCAGGTCACCTCACTTCGCCAGAGAAAATCTTTAGGTTAGGCTTATATAAAAGTTCTCGCTTCTTAATTATTAATGTGGATATAGTGGCCTTTTCATACGAACTGCTAACAGTGCTTTGTAAGCTCTGCAAGCAGTTTTTTTTAATTCTCTATAGGTGTTTTTGTTTTGTTTTGTTTGGTTTGGTTTATAGCATATCAACCTCAATGGGTTATTTAATGTCGACAAGTTCTTTGTTGCTGGTAAAACCTTTTTTTTTTTCAAAAAGATATTGTTGGTACTATTTTTTTTCAAAAATGTATTGCTGGTAATTTTTTTTTTTTTTTTTTTTAAATATATTGCTGGTAAAAAGTTTTCACAAAAAGTATAGCTGGCATTAAAACCTAACTTTATACTTTCATTGTGTTTTGACCAATTTTGAGGCGTTAGCTATTTGACCATACCTGGGACACTGATAGGTGCTTCCACCCCGGGTCAGGGCGTACCTGGTAACAGCAGCAATGAAGAGATGATTCCTCGCTTCTCAAACTTCCTGATCAGAAGCCTTGCTGTCAGATGTAGTTTATCGTCTTACCCAGGATGCGGATGCAGATTATCGTCTTAGCAAGGGACGGGGTGGTTTTTTTTTTGGTTTTTTTTTTTGCATTACGTACCCTGTTCGTAAAATCTGTACATTTATAAATCTAACATTAGTCCCTAGCATCGAATCTTGCTGTCATATTTGGCCCGCTGTTGCTCTTGCTGGGCATCTCTCGATTTTTGACAAAACTCAAATAAGGCTCTGTAATGTTGTGTTCTGACCTGCTATCTCCGCTTCACTCACGATCCCAGTGCGCTATGGCGTAGCTCCCCGTTGATTTTTCTATAAATATTTTTTTATGACAGCTGCTTTAATGAGCGCTCCTTATTGAGACCTCGACCGGATGAATTTAAGCGTACTGCTAGATTGCCTCATCGATTTTTCTGTTGAAATAGTAAGATTTAACCGTAAGTTCTATTCAGACAGTGTATTTTCTCGCACTTCGCGCCTGTGGAACTCTCTTCCAATATCTTGCTTCCTTGCCAACTGCAATCTACAAAAATTTAGATCCAAAATCAATCACCAGCTTCTGTCTTCCTGAAACTTTTATTTTAATATCCTTTCTACGCACTAAAGTCTCCTTATTCTCTTTCACTCCCTGTAACCTCTTTCATCTTAGTGGCATTATCGCCTTACTTGTGTTGAAATGATTAAAAAGGAAATGAAAAGGAGTAAAAAGGACGAACCATCAATTGTAAGAAAACAGAATGCATGGTTGCCTGCAAGAGGAACAGACAAGAACCGAACTATAAATTAAGGATGCCAAAACCAAAGCAAGTACAACATTTTAAATATCCAGGAAGTTTTTTTTTTTTAAACTCATATCGGATAATGTGACATCGAAAGCGAAAGGCGCATTCCAAAAGCCGAGGAAAGTAGTAAGAAACATGAAAAATGTCGTTAGAAGCAAAGACAAATGAACTTTTATGTAATCTCGGTCATCCTATATAGCAGTGAATGCTGGACAATATCCTCACAGATGAAGAGGCGAATTGAGCCAGAGATGTGGTTCAGCAGAAGGATGCTGAGAATAACATGAAAGATAAATCTCGTTAAAAACAAAGAAAAAGAGTACTTAACTCTTGTGTAATATCGGTACTCTTATATAGCAGTGAATGCTGGACATTTTCCTCACAAATGATGAGGAGAATTGAAGTAACAGAGATATGGTTCTACAGAAGGATGATGAGAATGAAATAAACTGAATATGAAGTTTTACCTAAAAAGTATTTTAAAAAAGGGGGAACTTATATTTACAATTAGAAAGAGGCAGTTTACATTTCTAGGACAAAAATGATGAAATTTGTCACACGTAGAATATCTTGAAGGCAAGATAGACAGAGCGAAATAGTGAGTAAAGGGCTTGTGTAAATGGATGACATAACAGGGATTACGAGGAAGGATTAAAAGATGAAACTTACTCAGAGCTACAAAGGATGGGCATTTGTGGAGAGCCATGATTACTCACAATCTGAAGGGATACAGCATATAGAAGAAGAAGAAGAAGAAGAAGAAGAAGAAGAAGCTTAGGTTTAAGTTTAATATGTGCCCTCCGACAGGAATCGAACCTGTATCTTACACGAGACCGTCATATAGCCTGACGTGCTATACCATTTAGTTACAGAGGAAGAGTGTGGTAAGGAAGGTCGAATTGCTGATTTCAAACTACAATTCAACCTTGCTTACCAGTCGCTTCCTCTGTGGCTAAACGGTATAGTACGTCAGGCAATATGACAGTTCAGTGTAGGATACAGGTTCAATTCCTATCGAATGACACATATTTTCTATTGAATTTCCCGGACATTCAAACCGGTTAATATTCTTAATACTGTTTATTATAGACAGCATTTCTTTAAAGATTTGTATCCTTAAAAAAATAACGTATAAACAATAGCGGCTCGGATTGAGGAGTCGGAGAGCCGAGTTCGTATTCCAGTGGAATCCATTACATTCACTTACGAGCTAATACCCTTGGGAAAGGTATAAATCCTCTACTTCCTTCCCCATCTATGGGTAAATAGCAAGACCGACCGGGTTCTATAGCTTGTATGGTAACTGGTCTAAGAAAGAAAGAAATGGCTACCTACTGTGTGATAACATCTGCCTCGTCAGTCATGTATCGAAAGATACATGACCACCTAAGCGTGTATCACGCAAGACACATGACTGATTTGATAAACAAGAAATATATTAAAATAATTGTCGGACGTAATCCATTGCATTATATATATATATATATATATATATATATATATATATATATATATATATATATATACACATTATATATATATATATGTTGGAGCGAGATATCTGTGTGTATGCTATGGTAACAGTTCAGCTTTCTTGGCAGTTGCTCTATTATCACAATATGGGATATTTAATAACAAAAGTGATGGAAACATGGACAAAAAAGAAACCAAACACAATCGGCTAGACCATAGACCTAAAACATAAATTAAAAAATATGTTGAATTTAAATATAAAATTCTCACCTTCGTGCACATGCGTTGTCGCATCAAGGAAAACATTACTTTAGTCCGATGAAGTTCTAAAGAAAAACACGTCACGATTTTTTCATAGTTTTCCTTAAAAGTGTTCTTGATACCTAAAAATGTATATATCGTTTTCCCATATGTATATATGAAATGAAATAAGATAGGTAGATATCCATACTAGACTGGATGATGAGTGCTTACTTAAGCTGTTGTTTTACAGACATTTACCGCGTGGTGTACGCCCGAAACAAAAACCTAAAAAAGTTTTAAAGATTTAATTCAAATCGATTTGTGCGGAGGTAAACGCTCAATAATGTTTATAGGGCGTTCAAGAAAAACACATACAAGTTTACTTTATCGCCCTCACTCACTTACAACCAATTCAATACATTCCCTTATATGAATGAGGGTTGTATCTCTTTGCAGGCTACATTTTCTCTTTCGCAGATTCTTGTCAATTTTGGTCTTTGACATAAATTCGAGGAAATATTGAGTCTCTTCTGATTTGGAATCGGCAATAATACGAAAGGAAGTGCTAGATATGTCCCGAGGTTGTCATTCGATTCCCAGAAATAAATTACTGTTGCAAGATAGCAAACAAATGATAAAATTTCACAATATATTTTCTTAAATCAGCAGCAGCACCCCAGGGTGTGACGTGTAAATTGTCGCTATTTTATATTTTTATTTTCGCGCATTCGCGTTGTTTGTTTTTGATTTTGTCGACTGCCCAATATAGGCGGGTCAGTTGAGTACCATCTGTGAGAAAAAGACTGCCATGACGCAATTTTCTCCGAAATTTTGAAACAGCATGAAGTTCCAATTCATACGAATCTATCCTAAAAATGTTGTCGGCATTAAATAACCTATTGAGGTTGATATGCCGTAAAACAAAATAAACCAAACCAATCTAAACCAAAGAATACATATTCTATTCACACGAATCTAACCTAAAAATGTTGTCGGCATTAAATAACTCATTGAGGTTGATATGCCGTAAAACAAAATAAACCAAACCAAACCAAACTAAACCGACTCCTTTTGTCACAAGAACTAGATACTTTGTGAATATAGTATATGCTTCACTGAACACTACAGTTAATTTTGTCAAGAGTAGTGCCAATCAGTAAATGCCCTCGTCATAATCTTCACTTCCTACAACCGCCAATTACTATGTCGAGCACGGTCAGTCATTAAAGGGGCGACCGCTTGGGAAAACCGCGTACTGTAAGCAACGGCTACAATCCGAAATATGCTTCGGCTTTAAATAAGCCACAACCGGGTTGATAAGCCGTAAAAAAAATAAATAAAATTCCTATTATTAAAAAAGAATTTTGTATAATCCGGTTTTAATTTATTAAAATGCTTTTTTCTTGACTGTAAAGGTTTTCTATTTTCAACATTGATCCGTTAAGAGTTTTTCGTGTGAGGGACTTAGCCATTTTCTCTGACACATCAACTTATACTTATTCTGTCGTAAATATATAAAAAAAAATGAAGACAAAATGAAAACGAGGCCATTTCCTGTAAGTGAGTACAGTAGAGAAGTGTTTATTCTTTTCATTGGCGACCTTTTCGAAATAGAGCAGAGAGGAATCTTTCTGAATCATTTGCCAAAGAGAGAAAGTACACACACACACACACACACACACACACACACACACACACACACTCTCTCTCTCTCTCTCTCTCTCTCTCTCTCTCTCTCTCTCACATATATATATATATATATATATATATGCTAAAATATGTATAGAATATCCTGCCACGTCACTGGTACATGACAATTGAACTAGCGATTACCAAAGAACGTAACCTTTTATGTTAACGTACAATCTTTAAGTCACACATAAACACAGTGTGTATTTTTTAAGGCGATTAAGAAGGTGTGTACCTCCAAAGAGGCTTTAAACACTTGCATCATCTCTTTAGGAAGTAAGCGACAGTTTTCTGATGCGTGTGTACAGTTTTCAAGCGAGGAAATATATTTCAAGTGCATATTTAGTTGCTGGTTTTCAAGTGACAGAGCTGATAAATTTTGCTCATGTTTAATATGCGACGGTGAGTAAAGAATAAAGCATTCTTTTAATTATATAAGAAATAAGGAATCAAACATGAATCAAACATTGCATACGTCAAGATGTAGCTATCCATCACAGGTTCACATCCCTACTTCTCAACAAAACACCTGTTTTGGCTTAGTCGTCACTTTGACAGTTTTACCGGGGCGGTGGCATGAATTCTAGCTTCGTAAAACTCATCTGGGTTCTTGTGTAGCCAATTCCTTACAGCAAATTTCAAATCTTCATCACTACCATAAGGTTGGCTCCCCAATGATTCCTTCATTGAACAAAAGAGAAGGAAGATTGTATGTCACCATTTTGAAAATGTTGCTTCAACGTTAAGCTATATAGGCGCAAACATGACTGTAGTAAGTCTTTCATGCAGCAATTTAAATATAGTGCATCTGATTCCGAATTTTCGATGGTCGAATAAGCAGCTGTCCAAAAAAGACTCACACTGGAACTTAAATATCGCGCCTGGGAGAGTGCCGAATGTATTCTTTTTTTAATCGGTATCATTCCATGCAAGGTAGTAAAGACACTAAAACGCTAGGGGTTACAGGGTGTGGAAGAATTAGGGACAAAAACATTAATAATGAATGGGAAGAGAAAAGAGTAATCAGGGCGACCAAAGATAGCGATTGACATTGCATTTACATTTTTGTAGATTAAAGTTGACCGGAAAGCATGGAGTTGGACGGGAGTTCCACAAGCAAGAAGTGCGAGAAAAGAAACTGTTAACGTAGAACTTACGGTTACAGCTAACCAGCTCAACTCTCGAGTGATGAGATCTCGACGCCAGTCTAGTACCGCGCTTAAATTTTTTTAAAAGTCTAGGTACCATAACGAAGCGTTCATCCGAACAATTACGATGAAAGTATTTATAGAAAAGACACAGGGACGTAACCTTACGGCGGTGGAAAAGTGACTGAAACCGAGCAGCCAGATCAGGACCAATAATATTGCTGATCCTTCTTTGGATTTTATCAAGGAGCTGAAGATAAATTGCAGGAGAACCGGACCATATGTGACAGTAAAACATTGTAAATAGAACGGCCCCTACTTCGAATATTGGTGCCATATGTGGTCCTGCAATATATTTAGAGATACTTGATAAAATCCAAAGAAGAATCTCAATGTTATTTGTCCTGACCTGGCGTTTCGGCATCAATCACTTTCGCACCAACGGAATGTAGCTTCCCTGTGTCTTTTCTATAAATATCTTCATGGAAATTGTTCGGATGTGCTCTTCGTTATGGTACCTAGACTTTATGAATTAAAGTGCAATACTAGATTGGCAACAAGGTCTCATCAATTTACAGTTGAGTTGTCTAGAAGAACCCCTAAGTTCTATGCCAACAGATTCCATTCTCGCGCTTCTAGAACACTCTTCTGTCTCCATGCTTTCCAGACACTCTTCTGTCTCCATGCTTTCCAGACACTCTTCTGTCTCCATGCTTTCCAGACACTCTTCTGTCTCCATGCTTTCCAGACACTCTTCTGTCGCCATGCTTTTAAATGCATGTTTAATCTTTATCTACTGTGTTCTTAATTCCTCTTCATTTGTTCTCGCTTCTCAAAAACTTTTCCATTTTCTAATTCTTTCACGCCCAGCAACCCGTTGTGTCTTAGTGGATTTACTACTTTGCATGGAAGGAATTCGATTAAAAAAATGTTATATGAATATAAGTTTTCTTTCGATGGTTTTATATGACTCTGTGCATAAATCTTATGTAAAGCAGGGACATCTAATGATGTTTTGTAATTTACATATTTTATAATGCCTTATACGTTCTCCAACTTAGCAGTTATTGCTTAATAGAAGTAATTATTTGGTGTATTTAGTTTTGAAAATTGTCTTTATTAATAAATGTATTTAGTTTTCCCTTTTTATTTTCAGATTCGTCTTTTGTGATTTTATAAATCAGTGATTGGTTTATGGATGTTTTTTATGTGTAAGTGTTTGTTTAAATAAAGCTATTTTCTTGTGCTTAAGGTGGTAACAAGTTCAGTATTTGGATCACAACTGGAGTGCAAAAGGAAGTGAGCAATGTTGACATTTTCAAGTACGATTTTATTTGTGAGTAATATTATACATTATATATATATATATATATATATATATATATATATATAGTTCTGAAAACACTCCCATGAGTGTTCAGGATCGCCTCGTCAGTGATGTTATGACTTGGGGTCATGGCAAGTTTCGTGTCTTCCAACATCATACTTGCTCGCCCAAGAGACCCTACCGAAACAGTACGATTCCGGCAGGCGATCCTGAAACAAAAAAAAATACGCAAAGCACGCAACAAATGGACTCCTCAAATAAATGCCACTGCTGACCAATCACCACCGACTTACGTCACTTTCTTCTCAGCTAAGACGATACAAAAAAAAGATCCGACGGCGAGCTCGTCTTTTTCCTTCCTTATATATATATATATATATATATATATATATATATATATATATATATATATATAATAAAAAGACTGAAACACTAATATTCCATGGTCATAATTTATTCCATTGGAATCGTGAAAACGATCCAATTCATCAGACCTAAAAATCCAAAAAGAAAACAGAAAAAATAACTCCGGAAAAAAAATAAATAAATAAAATTTAGTGAGAGTGTATGTATGAGATTGTGGGACGAACGCTAGAGCAAATGAGATCTATAGAGAGGGGTAACAGACCAGAGAAGAACAGGAAGGTCTAAAGATGAAGGGGGACTAAGATTTAACAGAGAGAAGTTTTAAGGGGGGATGAAAGACGGTTTAAGTGAGAAAAATATGCATATTTTCAAATGTCCAAAGATACACGGGAAAAGTGTATACATTTCTTGGTGACATACACGCACAATAGACGATATAATCTTAAAGTTCAGAAGATGAGAGAAATAGAGGAAAAGAAGGAGAAAAGGGGGTGGGAGGAGGTGGGTGGGAGAACAAAAAGCGAATGGCGTTTATAAAAGGGCCGCTGCGTAATCAAGAAAACTTGACAAAGGTAATATCGACAACAGGTTACAAATCTAATATAAACATAAAAATATAAAAATAACGATTATCTAACCTAGATATACAGGTATTGATCTGTTGGTATAATCCAGGCCAGTCCTATTAACGCAATATAGAATTTGAAATATGTCACAAAGAGCACTAAATATTTATTTTCATTAAGCAGGGCAACACTTTCTTTACAGTTGGAATTAAGATACCTTTAGTTAATGACGATTTTTAAAATTCGCAGGATTTTTCAAACTGTTTACGGTATTAGTTTGTAGTGGGAAACCAATGAATTTTAAAATTAAAATTCGTAGGTGAAAATGGTCATTAACTAAAAGTATCTTAATTCCAACTGTAAAGAAAAGAGCATGTATATATATTCACTTTCGTTCTAATACCGTTGGGAACTACGTACTGCACTTCACTACTATAATCAAATCATACGTGCTTGCGTCTGGCTGTCGGCTCCTAGACCCTCATACGTCGAATACGACGAGAGAGTTCAATATATATATATATATATATATATATGTCATTTGCAGACAGTACTATATATATTTTTTTTTTCATATATATATAAATATATATATGATGGACTCTCCCGTCAAACTCGACGTATGGGGTCAGACAGATCAGTTCCCAGAAACTGAAAGCCCGATACCCACACAAGATTAGATTATCACGTAAGGGAATGTAATAGATTCGACTGGAATTCGAACTCGGCTCTTCGATTCCTCAATCCAAGCCGTTATCCATTACTCCACCGTGCCTCCTCCTCTCTCTCTCTCTCTCTCTCTCTCTCTCTCTCTCTCTCTATATATATATATATATATATATATATATATATATATATATATATATACATATATATATATATGCATATATATATATATATATGCATATATATATATATATATATGCATATATATATATATGCATATATATATATATATATATATATATATATAGAGAGAGAGAGAGAGAGAGAGAGAGAGAGAGGAGGCACGGTGGAGTATATATATATATGGGGAGAGAGATTATATAGATTTATTACGGTGAGCAACTAATGAATTCAATGGGTTGTTTTGTAAAATGTTGTGTAGAGAGAAGACCGACCTTCTTTACACTAATTATTTAGCGTGGACTTGTCCATCCACTGAGTAGAACGTCTCCGGATAAAAACGAACGTCGCCAAGTGCGTCGCTCAACCATTTGTTTCAGTGTTTCTTCACAGTATTATAAATCATAATTACGAGCGTAATATGGGCTTTATAACAGAAAATATCCATTCTGTCATCATATAATTATATAATCTTTTATTTAAATGTATTCAGAATTATCGCATGTATTCCGTGTCGCAATTATTACAGGCGATAGAGAGTAAAACCCTCCTTCAAGTTTTGGCTTATTATTATTTTAGCTTTGTGTTAAGTATTTTAATGATTTAGAAGGAGTTGTAACAAATTTTATGTTAAGCTTACAGAAATTCAATCAACAACTATATATGTATACACACACACACACAAACATATATATATATATATATATATATGTCAGGTCGTCCTGCAACGAACACTTGTGAGCATTTCTTTCTAATCGTTTCTGTCATCTGTTTCTCTAGCCAATTCTTTGCTTCTGACCGTCTTCAAACGAACACATCTGACCTCTTTTTTCCATCCATTTCTGCCGCCTTTCTCATCTCTTTGTACTTCTTCCTTTCTGATTCCGGAGTCATTCCAGAGTTGATTGATGAAGGATTCTGCTGGTCACCCTCTTGATCCTTTGCCATAATTTAGATATTATTGCATAATCCCATGCAGGACTTCTTGTTTACTCCTCCAGAAATAGCCGCTGAAGTACACTCGTCTTTCACAAATCGTGTCCGTATTACTTGACAGGTCTTCATTCGACATATGTTGATTCTAACTTACCTTTAACACACGTTTAATAAATGAATGTACGAACCATATATACATATATGTGTGTGTAGGTGTGGAAGTGTGCTTGTAATAGTGTGTGTGTGTGTGTGTGTGTGTGTGCGTGCGTGTTAATTTTTCCAGAATAAATCTGTAGAGAAGATAAATTGAATAAAATAGAAGATCGAAAAATAAAGTCAAATGACGAAACGCGTCGGCAACGACTAAAAGTATTTTCCGATTGTCTCTTATATATATATATATATATATATATATATATATATATACATCTTATGCTCGATGATCTGGAAACCAGTGAAGCTTAAGTCGCACACGCAAACGTAGGTATACGTATATTTATTGATATATATCTTTGCTCTAACTAACCATATCGGTCACTGTTAGGTTTACACATCGACTAAATTTGATGATTATTTATTTGCTTGCCTGTGTATATACGCCAACACGCGCGTATGCAACTGCTTATATCTGGTCATTTGATTTGCCCAAATTTATATATATATATATATATATATATATATATATATATATATATATATATATATATATATATATATATATATATATATATATATATATATATATGTATAGGCACGGTGGAGTAATGGATAACGGCTTGGATTGAGAAATCGGAGAGTCGAATTCCAGTCGAATCTATTACATTCACTTACGTGATAATACCCTTGGGAAAGGTGTGAATCCTCTTCTTCTCCCTCCAACTATGGACAGACTGAGTTCTATAGCCTTGGATGGCGACTGGTCTAGGAGAAGGACAACTCTGAATTCAAAACCTGCGGAGGGTCGTTTGGGGACCTTGTGGCATTCGTTGCACCTGGTCCCTGTATTCGTCCCTCCAAAAATTGTGGATGGCCCTGCACAAAGCCTTCACCACTATAATCAAATCTCATGTGTCGGTGTCGGGCTCTCAGTTTCTGGAAACTGATCTGCTTGACCCTCATACGTCGAATTCGACGGGAGAGTCCATCATATATATATATATATATATATATATATATATATATATATATATATATATATATATATATATTATGAACGTTATTTTTATTGGGTAAACGTGTTCGATTTGCTATCAGTGTGTTTTACTCTTTTATTTTATTAAACAGTGAGCATAATAGCAACTAGCCTTAATCATTCAAACACGTGTAAACAGTAATAAAATCGTTTATAGTAATAAGAAATATTGATTTTTTTTTGTTTTTTTGCAGAGGAGATTTCGTTCTGATGAGTTGAACATCTCGGTGTTCACGAAATAAATTTTATAAACAAAATGGATAATTAAAGTCTCTGTCTTCTTCTTATCATTATAATGCTCTGTAGTCTACATTGAGCTCTCACTGGATTTATATCCTCTTCGGAATTATCCCTTCCAGTCACAAACTGGTAAAACATATATATATATATATATATATATATATATATATATATATATATATATATATATATATATATATATATATATGGCTGTCCTGAAAGGAATCGTTCTGATTACTTCGTTCTATCCCTTTCTGTTAGCTGTAACCATCTCTTCCTTTTTTGTTTTTGGTAGTTATCTGCGTGTTAATTGATGTATCTTCTTCATTTTTTCTCATTTTCCATCGTATGAACTGATATACAATATGCTCTTTTAAATGGTATATGTTGTAAACATGATCGCTTTTATCATTTTTACTATCAGATGACGTCTGTGTATAAGTAAGCAACGAGCAAATATGCTTACATTTATCGAAATGCTTTCAACATCAGCATTTTGCTAATACCTGTTTTACGCTATATTCAAATTTCTCAAACAAACGAGAGAGTGCCGACCACAGCGAAACAAATGAAAAGGAATTGGCGCAGTCAGTATGATAACTAGTTACTGTAATTTCTTAAAAGAAACAACAACGAATTATTCGGAGTGGCTCTTGCAGCGTGCCTCAATGGCGACGGTTCGAGGTAATGCTTTCTCCATCATAGCGGCTGGCAGAGCATAGAGAAAATTGTTTATAGTTACGTTGTTCTGGAATTGTCATCATTGGTCGACTGAACTTGCTTTGTTTCAATGACTTTTATTCCAATTATTAATGTCACATCATTAATTAAGCTATGATCACATAAAAATAAATATAAATTATTATAGCAATACTAGCATAGTACCCATAAAAAATAATAGGATTAATTACGCATGAATCGCTGATAATAAGAACCGGAACATCAGCATGCTCTGCTTCTGATGATAAAGCTTTAAGGTCATAATGGCACCATATCTACTGCAGACATAGCAACAATGGCGTGTCTTGATATTTTACCCATAGTTGAGGGTAGAAGAAATGTATTAATACCTTTCCCAAAGAGGTCACCTCGTCGTGGTATAATTGTTAGCAATCTAGAACAATTACGGCTAAGTTAGTTAAATCCTCACTGGGTGCCCTATTTTTTTCGTCCGTGTGCCACATCTAAACTACGCCTAGAAAATCACCATACCTTCCCCAAGTGTATTAGCACATAAGTGAATTTAATGAACTCGACTGGAATTCGAACTCGGCTCTCTGTTTTCTCAAACCGAACAGCTATCCATTACTCTACCGTGCCTTCTAAGGAAAGAAAATTTAAAAAAATAAAAGAAAAAAGATGCTTATAATCAGAACTTCTCTTAGTGATAAGAAAGAAAGTGAAAGAATTTGGCACAGTTGATCCCGATATCTTTTGTAACTGGGTAGATGGCGCTGGTTGTAATGGTGACAAGAGAGAGAGAGAAAGAGAGAGAGAGAGAGAAAGAGAGAAATGGAAAAAATCTCTAAAAGGAGCCCCGCTATTTTCGTTAAAGTTCTTTCAAAGAGCTACAACAAAAGAATTCGTGAACGCGATAATAATATCAGGCAATGTTTTTCTTTCATCTGATCACGCAATTCGCATCTCCTTTTGAAGGCACTTGACACGGCCCAGCAAAAGCACCGTATTAATCGCCATAGTATTCTGGCACCAGAGACTCAGCACGAACTTTCTCAAAAGAAGAAAAATTGTCTAAACACAGTTTGAATATTAACTTGTGATTTAATACATTCACTGGCTTCTGGACTTTTGAAAATTTAATTTTCCTTTTGCAACTTAGATCAGATTTTTATTGGTCCACATCGAAACGCAAAACTGAGCCCGATACCCTTTACTAGAGTAACTAAGATACCGTTGTCTCTTAAATTACTCACGTTCCAAACAACACCTTTAACATGGTAAATGGCCTCATCTCCCCGATTGAACACTGATGGATTCGCATGCATTTAGCAGTAAATTAGTAAATAATTCCTCTTAGAATGATTTCCAGATCCTAATGTATAATACGTTTAAACATATTTTTAATTTTTGGTTTGTTTTACAGCATATCAAAACCTCAATGGGTTATTTAACCTCATTTTTTTATTGGTGGTAATATTTTGTTCAAACATATATTGCTAGTAATATTTTTCCTTCAAAAAATCTATTTCTGATAATGATTTTTTTTTCAGAAAACCATTGGTGGTAAAAAATTTTCTGCCTAAAATGTATTGTTGATAATTATGTATTGCTGGTATTTTTTTATTTTTATTTCTGATATTAAGACCAATTTTTACACTTTCATAGTGTTTTGACTCCAGTTTGGGGGTTAACTATTTACCCATAGCAGGGATCCTAACAGATGCTACGACCCTGGCTCAGGGTGAACGTGGGAACACCAGCAATTAAGAGGTGGTTCCACGCTCCTCAAAACCTCCTGATCAGAGTCCTTGCTGTTGGACGTAGTTTATCGTCTTACCCAGGACGCGGATGTAGCTTATCGTCATACCCAGAACGGAAACATATTTTTAGTGATGAGGAATTGAAATTACTTTAACCTGATCGATTTATTCGAACTGCAGTTCTCATTTTGTGTATTATATATGTTACCACAAACTCTACGTTTAGAAAAAATACTTACCAGTTATCTCGTGGCTCCTTGGAGTATACACCAGTTTACAACATTCTGAGAGCAAATAACAATAATTAATGCATGTAAGATATATCAAATCAGTCAAAATATATGGAGACTTGAAGATGTTCTGAGGGTATTTGGTTGAAGTATTGTGTCATTTATAAGAATCACAATAGTTCGAATAAATCGCTTATGTCAAACTTGAATATGATTGGCGAAAAATGAAGCGATATTTTTTATTTCAAATCGTAAGATTTATCGAAAATTACGTTCGACTCAAAAGGTAGATCAGAAGCAGGTCCGGTACGGTAGTCAGTCAGTTATATACCATGCGTGATACACGCTTAGGCGATCATGTATCTTTCGATATATGACTGACGATGCAGATTTTCTTCCCAGTAGGCTGCCATTTCTTTCTCCCGTAGGCCAATTGCCATCTAATGCTATAGAACCGGTCTGTCCTGCTATTTACCCACAGCTGGGGTTAGAAGATGATTCATACCTTTCCCAAGGGTATTAGCACCTAAGTGAACGAAATAGATTCGACTGGATTCCTCAATGCGAGCCACTATCCATTACTCCACCGTGCCTCCAACTCGATACAGTAAGTGTTGCGAAACACTGCCTAGTCTCGCGACCCAAAACTCAGTCAGGGATCAATTAATAATGTGATAAGAGCGCCTGCAGAACGACTCTGTTCTCATAAAGTCTCTCTCACAAAATAAAAAAGAGAAGGGAAGGAAGGCAAGCCTTAAGTAACAAGGTAGCAGACGTACGCATTCCATTCCTTCTGGTAAAAAATAAATATTACAAAAACCAGTGATTGGCGATGCCTCACTTTGAAAAAACAAGCCACGGTAAACACTCCACCTCCCACGTCTGACCGCAACCCAACACACGCAAGTGATTACACTTATTTTTCCACAGATTCCCTTTTTTTCTTATAAGACTCATTTTCATTTACTTCAGATTTCTTATCTTTTAACATTCCTTCTTTCCTTTAAACCTGTTCCTGTACGATCCCCATAGGCGACATCGAGCCCAGTCAGTACGTAGCTGGGTGGTCGCTTGGGAATACTACGTGCTGTAAGCTTAGATGTGCGGGTGGAGTAATGGATAACAGCTCGGAATTGGAAATCGTAGAGCTTAGTTCTAATTCAAGTCGGGTTCGTTATACTCACTTACACGCAAATCCCCTTGTGAAAGTTATGGATCCACCTTTTCACCCTCCTGCCATAGGTTACTTAGTAGGATATATACCAACAATTCATTATTAACTCAAAAATATCCACACAATCTAAAAACATTTTATGGCTTTAGATTACCTGCAAAATGTTGATAAGCCCTAAAAACAAATCACACACACACATATATATATATATATATATATATATATATATATATATATATATATATATATGTGTGTGTGTGTGTGTGTGTGTGTGTGTGTCTGTATTCGTGACAAAATAATATGACTCTCAAATTCTGTCATTCTTCGATAATGGAATGCAATCAACTATTCATATTTTTTAAATAAGTAAATTGACAAAAATGACACGCATATATATATATATATATATAACACATAATAAAATAAGACATATTGATATATATAAATACACACACACACACACGTGTATGTGTGTGTGTGTGTGTGTGTGTGTGTGTGTGCGTGTGTTTGAAAAATAAAAAATATTAAAAAATAAAAATTTTCAAATGCTCTGATTTGTATATTAATATTTTTTGTTTTATTATATCATTTGGGTTCTTCGAGAAGTTTCGGCTCGCATGGCCATGATCAGGAGAAATATATATATATATATATATATATATATATATATATATATATATATATATATATATATAGCTATCGAGATATATATAGCTATCGAGATATATATATTTATTTTTTATATATATATATATATATATATATATATATATATATATATATATATATATATATATATATATATATATATATATATATATATATATATATATATATATATATATATATATATATATATATATATATATATATATATATTAGATTATTAATATTATGGAATTATGGCTATATCACGTTGTAACCAGTTCTCGTACAATCACAGAAGTTAAGCAACGTCGAGCCTGGTCAATATTCAGAAGGGCGGCCTCTTGGAAATACCAGGTACCGTAATCTTGAATGTGCACGTGGAGTAATGGATATTACTCGGAATTGGAAATCGGAGAGCTTAGTTTCAATTCCAGTCGAGTTCGTTATATTCACTTAGACGCAAACACCCTTATCAAAGGTACGGATCCACCTCTTCTCCCTCCAGCCATGAGTTACTTAGTAGGATATATAACAACAAATCCTGATTATCTCAAAAAAACTAAAAACATTTTATGGCTTTAGATTAACTGCAAAATGTTGATAAGCCGTAAGTAACAAATCAATCGCACGCGTTCGCGCGCGCACACACACACACACACATATATATATATATATATTAGTTAGTAGGACATATATCACTCAAACCATTATTATCTCAAAAAACAATTCTTACAATCTAAAAATATTTTATGGCTTTAAATAACCCGCGAACAGAATATTTAACGGTACACACAGGACGTAAACGAAATCTAACACAAAGGTCGAGTTTAATGTAGGTTTATTGGCAGTACCGTAGAAAAAAGTCCCTTCGGCACTTCCCCTATTGGGGGACGCCCCTGGAGCCTTGCAATGAACCCAGACCCTGACCCAGGTGAGATACTGCCTGGGGAAATGTTCCCCTGGGGTTTATGCCAATATTATTACAGAAGACCGAAATCCTCTGTCGACAAGCCACCGAATTTACTCATCAAAATACCCCCTAGTTTCCTTTAAGTAACTCTCGAGCGAGTCCATTCAACTTCCTTGAAGATACCTAACATTTATTTCGAAAACTTTTGTGTTAATTAAGTATTTTATTGTTTTAGAAATATTTATAACAATTTTTATGTTACGCTTAGAGAACCTGAACAATGTCGTCTTTGTAAATTGATTTCTCTTTTAAGTAAATTACGTTTTTAATTCGAAATAATAACTAGAACTATTACGGTGAGCAACTAATGAATTGAATGGGTTTTTTTCTAAAATGTTGTGCAAAGAGACAACCGACATTCTTTTACCCTAATTATTAAACGTGGACTCGTATTAATCTACAAATCACTCCATGAATGAGCCATGTTTTTAAAAATTATAAGCAGTATAAGGTTTTTCTTTAATACGGAAGTACTTTCGAGTGTACATTCAGTCATCCTCAGGCGTGGAAAATATTTTGTTTTTGGTAAAATTCCTGTAGCATCTGAGACGAAAAAATATCAAGCGAATCGAAATATGTTTCTTTTTTGAAAAGTGTTATTGATAACGGATACAAACTTGTGGTGCGTGCAGTCGCAACGCTAAGGTTGAGAGAGTGCGTTTTTTGATAATATGGCAATTTGAGAATTTTTTTTTTTTTTCAACTCTACTGTTGCCTCTTTTTTAAAACTTATTCACCATTCTCTTGATGGCTCTTGAATGGACTTTGAAATGGAAGAGTATAAATGTTGTTACCAGTGCTGAAGACCTGAATCATCTTCTTCTTCTAAGAATTACTCATTTGGGAAACACTGGGTTTGACACAAATCGATTTTAACCTGTTCTCTTTCCAGCTGAATAACGCAAAGGGTTTTTTCAGTGATTCTTACATCAAATGGTGTCAAGATGTTTGAACATCTAATCTGAAAACACGGAAAAAAATATCATTAGTTTAGTGTTTTTTTTTTATAATATTAAATATTATGTGGGCTGGACAATTATGCTGTTACACGATTTGGTCAATTTTGCTGTTACACCCACTATATATGTAAAGCACAATAAATATCTTTATATATGTAATTGATGACATTATAAGAAACAACGCACTTATTTTAATTCACGTGCCTGTCACGTCTTTGCGGATAAATAAATTGTAAACCGTATTAACGAATCAACTCTTCCAAATATACTTGCATACGTTCCCATCTATCAACGCGTAGAATGCCGGTTGACATATGATAGTATATCATGTTGGCTATAGATCGTGAACGAAGCCGAGCGATTTAAAAACAATTACTCGATGCATAAACCTTTATCCGAAGTGTCATCTCAATAAGTATTAACAGTCGTTTGACACTCTCCCTTGAGGAGCTCTCAATAATTTGATATATGAAACGCAGCGGGACGACGGAAATGTGCCGTTCGCTTCTGAATGACACTCTTTTCGTCTGCTAAGTTAGGTGCCATCATCTTTCTATTAACAATGATGGAAGAGGGTGTTTCATATATGACTGAGTAATGTCGTAGCTGGGAAAATATTGAACAGCCAAGTTTCATATTAAATATTTTGTCAGCCATAATAGTCACAAATGGTTTACTATTTGTTTGTTATTCTGTTGCTTAGGAGTGTATAATTTAATCTAAATAGCGAAAAATTAAAACAGACACATGCAGTATATATATATATATATATATATATATATATATATATATATATATATATATCATAGCAATAAAAGTATTAAGTTTAATATTACTAGACATATTAAAACGCGCGAAGCAACCGGTTTCGCTCCCGCTCATCAGGCTTACAACGGGAGATTTAAATTTAAAAGACTGAAAATGTACAATAAAATCCCCCTCCACATTTCCTTTTATTGTACATTTTCTGTCTTTTAAATTTAAATCTCCCGTTGTAAGCCTGATGAGCGGGAGCGAAACCGGTTGCTTCGCGCGTTTTAATATGTCTAGTAATATTAAGCTTAATACTTTTATTGCTATGATAAAATTTTGTACCTTTAAAAATATCTTTATATATATATATATATATATATATATATATATATATATATATATATATATCATATTAAATATTTTGTCAGCCATTATGGTCACAAATGGTTTACTATTTGTTTGTTATTCGGTTGGTTCGGATAGTACAATTTAATCTAAATAGCGAAAAATTAAAACAGACACATGCAGTATATATATATATATATATATATATATATATATATATATATATATATATATATGTGTGTATATTGTAATAATAATTTCTTATTTAAAAATATAATTCCATTGCGACACAAAAAATTAAAAAATTCTGTTTCCAAACTGAAACTAAAATTGTAAATTTAATTATAAAAATTAAACATAAAATCTAGAGTTTCGTTCCATTGTCAAGCGATACTAGGAATAACTTTCAAAGAAATATACTTAATTTATAAACGCAGACAATCTTAATTTTATTTTCAGTTTTGAAACATAGAAATATCTGTGTCACGATGGAATCATATTTAAAAAAACAAAAAAAGAAAATAATTTTAATATCATGCTCTACTGTTTGTATCGAGCACTGTTTTTTTTTAAATAAAAATAATAAAATGTTAATATATATATTTAATATATGATAAAATGATTTATTCTCGAAATTTGTAGAGGAACTATTATAGTTCCGAAGCATGAAAGTTTTGGTGCAACGATGTAAAATGTTTTATTGTAATTTATTATAATAAAATTATACATATATATATATATATATATATATATATATATATATATATATATATATATATATGCATCTTTGTTGTTGTTGTTGCTGTGTTTTTAAGGCGATAACCCTTACTCATGACGTCACCATGATTGATTCAAACTTTCAGCTTTCCAAAGAATACCTGGATGTTTGAATTTTGCTTGCCACATATATACCATATTATTATTATTATTATCATTATTATTATTATTATTATTATTATTATTATTATTATTATTATTATTATTATTTAACGAGTGAAATGATCACAAATACTTGTGCCAAACCAAACCTTAACATGAACTTCGGACAGTTTATGAAGAATGTAGGTCCCAATACGCACCTTATTCGAAAATTGGAAAAATACAATAAACATTTAAAGAGACAGACCTTATCATTTCTTTCTAATCAAACATTTTAGGATGAATACCTGGTACCTAAATACACCTTTCACACACACACACACACACACACACACACACACACACACACACACACACACACACACACACACACACTTATATACATACATATATATATATATATATATATATATATATATATATATATATATATATATATATATATGATTAAAACAAAAGATGGTCCACGTGTACTTCTTATGATATGCAGATTTAATAGGCTGGTTCATGAAATTTGAGGAATAAGAAACCAACAAAATCCTAACAATATTAGCAATGAGATTGATGATATTCATTATCTATTAATGAACCACAGTTCATTTCATATATAATTTTATTCTTATATTATATAAAATGTATAATTTTATAATATAGTCATTATTATTAACTTATTAATTGATGATATTTATTATATATTAGTAGGACTTTTGACTAAATTAAAGCAAGAAGATCTGAACTCTCAGAGTCTGTGGTTTGAATATTGTCTGACTGCCGGGGTGTGTAAAAATGCTATCAGTGATGATATGTTTATAGACATGGCATCGGGGTTTATTTCAGGTCATATTCCCTTGTTGAGTTGCTTTTAGCGTTTTCTTTTAAGAGTCGACAAGAATGACACACGTCGAAGTTAAAATTCATTTTCAAATTAGAATCACATATTAAAGGATTAAACAATAATTTAGGTTTACTTAGAGAATATAGTTTCAACAGGGTGCGCCCTCTAACGAACAACAGCAACAATTCCCGGAAGAGTGAGTCCCACTATGTTTATTCCTATTCTAGTTTTAAAAAAAAGGCAGTGTTCAAAAATTTAGACTTTAAAATGTTTCTCTTTTTGCTAGGTTTAGAAAAAAGGCTAATATATAATAAATATCATTTGCCAATATTGTGAGCATTTTGTTGGCTTTCTTCATTAACACTCACAAAGTCAATTATACTTCAACGGTTCAGACATTAGTTACTATTTCTGGGAGAAAGCATATAATCTACTTTGATCAGTAGCTGAACAAGGCTAATTTACTTCTCTGAGGCAAGTTGCTACTCAAGTCAATGCAAACCAGTCCGTCTATAGGATCCAGTATATCTGTTTACATATGTATACCAAAGACAAAAAAAAACAACTTTCCTGTCACTACATACTTCTACCAACCATTCCCTAGCAATGATGACATCAGATGTGTGCTTTTAGCGTCTTCATTTAAAAGCCGATAAGAAAGATGCAGATCGGAGTTAAAATACATTTTCAAAATAGAATCACATACAAAAGGATTAAACAGCGATTTGGGTTTACTCAGAGAATATAATTTCAACAGAGATCCCTCTAACCAACAACATTCCTCGGAAGAGTGAGTCCCACTTCTTTGGTTATTTCTCGTCTCTTAAAATAAATACAAGCGTATCCGAAAAGTCTGACTTTAAAATCATTCTCTTTGTGCTTCAATTTAGTCAAAAGGCTAACATATAATAATTATCATCAATTTTATTGCCAATATTGTTATCATTTTGTTGTCTTTTTATTCCTCAAATTTCCTTAATAGGCCTATTAAATCGACATAAATCCTACAGTTCAAAAGTTTGAAGTCACCCCCAGATTTAGCATGGGATAAACTTGACAGAAAAATGAAACCGTTCCAACAAGAAAATGAAAAGAACACACGCTATCACCCCTTGTCTGTGTGGATTTCTCTCTATCCTTGGAAACACTGAATTATGAATTTTTGCCGTGCTTTTAAAACTCAGTAAATTTAAAAATTCGCTTGAGGATGAAATGGAACTAATGTTTTTAATTTAATTACAAAATTAAATTCGAAGTTTTCGCTTCCATTTTTGAACCATGGTTATTACTGTGTAGCGAAAAAACGAATTTTAAAACAGTTAATTTATAATATATATATATATATATATATATATATATATATATATATATATATATATATATATATATATGTATTGCCCTTATAATATATTATTTGTGATTAATATTCACTTACTAGATTTATTAAATAGATCGTTGTCGGTATCATAGTGAAATCAAAAACTCTTTTGATGGCTGTATAGAACGTTCTTCGCCTAGGTTTTAAATTGGAGCTTTCCCTATTTCTTGACTGGTTGCCAAGCACGCCTAGACAATCGCGCGTACCCCTTCTATTTAACCCAGTTTTGTTTGGTGAAGAGATGAATGACTTCATACATAAACCCAGTGTATTTGTGTGAAAGTAAATGCAATGAACTATACCGAAATTACAACTCAGCACGCAAATTTCTCCTTCTGAGCCTCTAAGCATTATAGTACCTGTGCGCCGTAATTTACTACTCACGACTCACGTCTTTCAACGAGACATCTTTTGTTATTCCAATACACGCCTTACGTTGAAATGTGATTCAAGATAAATTGATATCGGTTTTGCTCTTGGAATTGCTATAATCCTTTTACGACTGTAACGAACTTGCAAAATGAATGCATGCAACAGCGCGAGCTCAAAGGGTTGTTAACTGTGGCAAAAACTGGCTTGTATATTTTAACGTCCCCAAAGCGAAATTGAGGTCTTTTAATTATTTTATTGGACCATTTTTACCCTTCCATCAACTATGGTTGATGCCGAGATCTAGGAGAGCCTTCTCAGTTTCACGTTTAACACTGACATGAATTGGAACGAATATATTGAATCAACTGCTAGCACGCGAGGTGTGGGGACCGCGTGTGAAGTTCAAACTCCCTTGTTACTCCGTTTCAAGAATTCACCGCCGTTGGAATCGGGAATGGCTGTCGCTCGTTTCAGCATTGGCGACGGATCGCCGTGCTTGGTCGACCTTCGTTCCGGACGCGGTGAATTCCTTGGAAGGAGCCGGCTTAACCGATCCAGGGTGAATGCCGCAACATATACATACATACATACTGCTGCTGCTAGGAAGGTTGGTACACACTGTCGTATAAGAAGATCTCATCACAATCCATCTGATACGTTATCAACTACAATTCCTTTGTGCATTTGAATATTGCTGCCGCAGCTGATTTTGCTATATGTCTCGAGATTCTTGGCGAAATCCAAAGAAGACTCTCTAATGTTATCTGACCTGACCAGACATCTCGGATTCAGTCACTTTTCCCAACGCCATAACGTAGTCTTGTCAATAAGTATTTTCATGGCATCTGTTCTAATGAGGTTTCCTTTTTGGTATCTCGACCTCATGAATTTAAGCGTACTACTAGATTGGAAAAAGGACGCATCATTTTAATTTAGAAATACCTGTCAACGAGGATTTTCAATTATTTAACTGCATCATCAATCGCCATCTTCTGTCTTCCTGAGCCGTGTTTTGTTATTGCCCTTTCTCCCCACACTCAGTGCTCTAATCAACAAGACGGTTGTTGATCACCTCAATAGGTACAACCTCTCGAGCGACAAGCAATACGGGTTTCGAGCGACCCGATCCACTGCTGATTTCCTAACTACCATTACTCACAGAATACATAAATAATATATCTAAGAGTATAATCCGAACATTTGTAGTCATGTGTGTGCCGATAAACTATACCCGACAGCAAGACATCTGATCGGGAGATTGGTGGTTTTGAGGAGCGTCTAACCACCTCATAATTGCTGTTGTTCCCAGGTCCACGCTGACTCTGGGTGGTAGAATCTGTTAGGGTCCCAGCTATGGGCAAATAGTGAACACCCCACAACCAAAAACAAAACACTATGAAAATATAAAAATACATTTTATAGCAAAAATACCAGCAACACATTTTATATAAAATGTGACCAAAAATACATATTTATCGTAAAATGATCGACAATAGATTTTATCTGTAGTTGAAAACATACAATTGCGTTTAGAAGACGTTTACCTGAAGCCATGCCACTGTGTTCAAAATATTTAAATATCGACATTAAATAACGCATAGAGCTTGATATGCCGCTAAACACAAACCAACTAAACGATCACGTGTGAATGCCGATGCTGATGATACAACGGGTGCAGCACCAAAATTCTAGGTTACCCGTACATTGGTAGATGATCTCTCCTCCGATCTAGATCTGGCATCTCAGTGAAGGTTACATTCAATGCCTTGAAAACCAGAGTAGTTACATTTGATCATCGCCGATCGGACCATGAACTACCACGAGTCACGATGACTGCGTGTTCCCTCAGGTAAGCCCCGCGTCTTGGGCGTCTATTGGTCATTAAAATCAACCAAAAGCTCAGGTGGAACTCGTGCATACGATCCGTCGCTAAAGATGCAGGGAAGATGGTCGGTTCCCCGTACCGTTCCAGCAAGTACATGATTCCTCATGCTAGCCTCTACTTTTACAAGAGCCAGATCAGGCTTAAAATCGAGTACTGCTGTCATATTTGGGCAGAAGCACTTTCCAAAACTGTCTCCGTGTCGTTGTGGATGACAAATTATTTTCCACCCTGAAACCCCTTTCTCACAGACAAGACATCGCAAACCTCTCACATGCTCTATCACTACTTCTATGAAAAGTGCTCAGACGAACTACATTCCTTAGTTTCACCAGTTCTAAACTGTGCGGCCAGGACTGCGTAAATTATAGCGAACCATCCTAATGAAGAAGCAAGATCCCCTCAAACAATTTCTTCCCGTGAACCACATTGTTTTCCCGATCACTACAATCCTAGCCTGTCCAACTCTAGGGTTAACCGTTATCTTCCCTCTTATTCGTATATCAGTCATGTGCCATGCGTTATACACGCTTAGGTGATCATGTATATTTCGATACATGACTGACGAGACAGATTTTTTTCATTTCTTTCTGCGGTATAGACAACCAAGGCTATAGAACTTAGTCTGTCCTGCTATTTACTCATACATGGGGGAGAAGAAGAGGATTCATACTTTTCCCACAGGGATTAGCACGTAAGTGAATGTAATGGATTCGACTGGAATTCGAACTCGGCCCTCCGATTCCCCAATCTGAGCCACTCCTTATCCGTATATACTGTACCATCTACTCTGAGTAGAACCCTGGCCTTGTACCTCACTGTAAAAAAAAAACATCTTGCTTTTCGTGACATTATTGCCTTGCTTGGGAGTGAAATGATTAAATAAAAATTTAAAAAACTGATCAGTTTTTTCCCTCAGATTTGTAGACTTATTGTAAACTGAGTTAAATTTAGTAAATCATGACGGTGAGAGATCTGAAACTGAAGCGGTATGATTTCCATTGCCCAAATCATTATTTATTTTAGAATAAATTACGTGCGCTATCATCATCTTAGTACTTGGAAGATATTCGTGAATAGTGGTGTTATATTTGTAAAAAAAAAAAAAAAAAATTCTCCCACTGTCTGCTTGTTGCTGTTGCGAGATAAAAATGTCTCACTTCAATACACGTGATCTCGTTTTGCACCTACGACGCAAGGTGCCCGACTGCGAGTGGCAATCAAATCGTTTAAATAGAGAGCTGAACTGCTACGCAATGTCAGCTCCCCCTCTCGTATTGCAGTGAATGCTCGAAAATGTACTCTGAAATGAAAAAGTGGCTTTCGGCAACAGAGATGTTCTTTAGAATGATACTGAGAATACCATGGAATGAGTCTGTGAGAAATGAGGAAGTTTTACGAACAATAGGGAGAAATTAATCAAGACTTGTAGTCGTTGTTGTGAAGAAGTAATTTAATGTCGTGGCATACACACGTCTTATTAATAATCTTTTTCAATAGTTAATGATGCTCTTAATTTAATACTCAAGTCAATAAAGATATTAATTTAATACTCAAGTCATTAATGCTCTTAGTTTATTACTCGGATCAGTCATCCGGTTAATTTAATGCCAAATAATGCTTTTAATTTAATACTCAAGTCAATAATGCTCCTAATTTAATGGTCATGTCAATAATGGCCTAAATCTAATCTTCAAATCAATAATTCGGTTTAATTTATGCTCAAGTCAATAATGTTCTTTATTTAATGATCATATCAATAATGCTCTTAATTTAATACTCAAGTCAATAATGCTCTTAATTTTATGCTCAAATCAATAATGCTCTTAATTTATCCCATTAATGCCAACCGTAAAAACATGTATTAATCTAAAGATAGTATGGCATTTATTGGTTCAAACAGATCGTTTCATTGAAGGACGAAGACCTGACATTATTGTTATTCATAAGGAGACTAGCAAGTGTCAAATTACTGACTTTGTTGTTCCATATGAACAACGAGCGGACACCAAAGAAACTGAAAAGAATGAAAAATGCCAGGATCTGGCTAGGGACTCGAACAAACTATGGAACATGGTTATTTAAGTATTTCCTGTAATAATGGGTGCACTTGTAGCACCACCAAGAAAACTAAAAGAGCGCTTAATGAAAAATGAAATAGAGGGTTAAAACCTTCATCATAGCAAGTTAATTCTGCAAAATATTCTCAACTCACTCACGGTATATGCTAATAGGATAAGCTTTTGGTTTTATAGTCCATTGTCTGTCATCCATTTAATGTAGTGAACACGATCAATGTTTTCCTCGGTAGTCGCAACTGCGGACGTCCAGACCTTGTTCCATCTTCAAGACTATCCTTTCAGACATCTCCTATATTCAGCTACCTACTTTAAAACTGTTGAAACATCTGGAGCGTCAACACCTAATGTAGTAATTATTTCAGCCTGAATGTCCTTGTCGGGGGTGGGGTCAAACTTTTCTTGCATGTACATGATAATGCGATGCCAAATTTTGTCCATTTACAAGAGAAGTCGCTACGAGTTAATTTTGAAGTTTTGAACAGTCAGATGTCGGTTTACCTATAAACTAACAACACAGTTCTTAATATAAAAAAATTGAAATTAATTTATGCAACATTTCACAGCTGTAGCATCTCTCCTTCATAGCCAGCCTATGAACCTTTCCACACATCCTGACAGATAGATAGATAGATAGATAGATAGATAGATAGATAGATAGATAGATATGAAGACGGAGATGAGTTGTGATAGATAGATAGATAGATAGATAGATAGATAGATAGATATACAGACTGAGATGAGATGAGATTAGATAGACTTAAAGATAGATAGATAGATAGATAGATAGATATGCAGACTGAGATGAGTTGTGATAGATAGATAGATAGATAGATAGACAAATAGACTGAGATGAGGTGTGATAGGTAGATGTACAGACTGAGATGAGATAGATAGATAGATAGATAGATAGATAGATAGATAGATAGATAGATAGATAGATTTCTTCATATGATCATCCGTAAGTGTTGCTTTCACACGTGTCTGTACAAGAAGGTGAATATAACGAAAAAGCACCAAACTTAACACTACATATTTTCAGTCGTGGCTAAGAATAAAGGCTCTGGTTATAACAGCATCAACAGCAACAGCGGGTTGCGACATTGCCAAGAGAGCTGAATACAAAATGCTGTAAAAAGAGAAACACTGGAATGTAACCAAACATCATGATATTGCACAACAGGAACAACATCTTCAAAAGATTAACAGTCGGTGAAATCGGCGCATAATTCCATTGAAACTCAATAAAATCGCCATAAGCACAACAACAAAGGGAAGACTCGCAAAAAAAAAAAAGACAGAGAATAATCATTACCAGGCTGACGCGCATTTAATGATATAAAAAAAGAACACGATTCAGATAAACGTTGCGGTGAGAATCGTTCTTAAATGTTACGTCATCAACATGTTCTTTTCAACAAAGTTTCAGTAACCATTGAAATTATTCACTTGTACTCACGATCCAGTTATTATAGCCAATAAAAAATAAAGCGTTAACTCCACGACCTACATTTAATTTACTAGCGTCCTGCGATGCCGGGAAAGAACAAAGTTCTCAACAAAAGCAACTGCAATAATAATAATAATAATAATAATAATAATAATAATAATAATAATAATAATAATAATGATGACATAGCAGTGCCATCTCAGAGAAACACCGCCATATAAATTATCGAGATTTTGTCCAAATACAAGGAACTGGAGATCGAGATTAACAGGATGTGGGGAATGAAGACGGAGATTTTACCAATGATAATCGGATCTCTGGGTCTCGTGAGAAATGGAATGGATAATTTTACTAACAGTGTCCCGGGTAACATCAGTATACCAGTTGCCCAGAAGATCGCCCTACTAGGAACATCCCATATACTAAGAAAAGTGCTATTAATTAAATGACAATTCTCGTATGACGCAGATCCAGTTGGTATCGTTTAACGTTTCCTAACCCACCATAGTGTTGGCTTCATCATCTTTTTGCTAGAAGCAAAGAGGTAATCAATGCAGTGGAAACATCCCTCATCACGTGATGCAAATAAGGCCAAGGATATTTAATTTGAAGGAAAGTTGATGGCCACAGTATTTTTTGGATGCAAAAAGGACCATAGTTTGGATCCGGTTCTACAGGATACAAAACAGGAAATATAACACATACAAGTAATAATAATAATAATAATAATAATAATAATAATAATAATAATAATAATAATAATAATAATAATAATAATAATAATAACTAGAAAGAGCCGTGAAAATTCACGGTTTTGATATTTGAATATTCTGATGAATCAAAATTCTTAAGTTAATGATTAAAGATTCCTTGCGGAGTTCTACGATTATAAAATACCCGTGGAAATTTCTATGTGGCATCGACAAAAATTTGAGCTTAACAACTTTTAAAAAATATTGAAATAACTATCATAATTGTGATTGATGGTCATTCTTTAGTTAGGTGAGAGGGTACAAATGGAAAGATTTTAAATTGATAAATTTTTCTATTTCCCTGAAGCCAACGTGAAATACATGAGAGCGCCTTCTTTATTTTCTTTCTTTCTTTCTTTCTTTCTTTCTTTTCTCACTGAAACCAAACAGCATCTGTGATATGTCGTTTCCGTCTTTCCTTTCCAATAAAAACGGAATATCCTATTATTTTTTAGGCATAGGCAGGACGTAACAAGCGAAGAAGCAAGCAGAATAATAATAACAATAATAATAACAGTGTTACTAAGACATCTCCGAACAGAGGCGACATCTCCGAACAGAGGCGACATCTCTGAACAGAGGCGACATCTCCGAACAGAAGCGACATCTCTGAACAGAGGCGACATCTTCGAACAGAAGCGACATCTTCGAACAGAAGCGACATCTCCGAACAGAGGCGACATCTCCGAACAGAGGCGACATCTCTGAACAGAGGCGACATCTCCGAACAGAAGCGATACCTCTGAACAGAGGCGACATCTCCGAACAGAAGCGACATCTCTGAACAGAGGCGACATCTTCGAACAGAAGCGACATCTCCGAACAGAGGCGACATCTCCGAACAGAGGCGACATCTCTGAACAGAGGCGACATCTCCGAACAGAGGCGACATCTCCGAACAGAGGCGACCCCTCTGAATTTTTGCTTGGCAATACAACTAGTGTTAGCGACACGAACAAGATCGACAAGAGAGGAAATATCCTTTCCTCACCCAACTTATTCTTACAATCAGGGAAACAAGTCGTCAATGAATAAACTATTATGGCTGTGTTTTCGTCGAAGGAAGTTTCGAGGGTGGGAGGCTGATTGGAAGAGTCGCGGTCGGGCTCGGTAGGCTCAGAGTGGAAAGCAAGGGACCTACTGGTTGTTATCTTGCTACTGATGGAACAATCACAGAATAACCAATCATTCGCGCAGACGGATAAGAAAATTTAATGAAGAAATAGGCAGGAGGCGATAGAGCAAGGAAAACAATAAGATTAACGAACCTCAAGAAATACACCGAGACCCGGATTGAATTTGCAAGTATATGGGACTTTCTGACCACTCATTAAATGGTGTCGATACCAAGGAATTCCTATATAAAGAAAATCGGAATAAAACCTAGTATCCTATTACTTCAGGAGTCTGCGTTGCTTGTTACTGCAAATATTCTGTGAAACGTGACCGCCTCTTAAAACGCACGAAAATAATTACATGCAAATTACTAACGCCCCACCCGGGGAGAATAAGCAAAATGATAAGTGAGTTCCGTAAGATTTATACTAAAATATTTGATTAATTGCTCTTACTAACTAATTAACGGACGGAAAAGTCGAAGATCCCTATCATGTTACGCACACTTCACTTGCATTCCATTCTCCCTCGATGTGTTCCATTTGCTTTATCACTGCGATTATTAGTGCAACAGTTATTCTTACGACAAGCGACGTTTGTAAAAAGACTTGTATTTTGTATAATTTTATACTTTTTTTAAAACATAACTTGATGAAGAAAGATACACTGCCGAAATATTGTTAAACACCGTCTCTTTTCATTTTTATTTCGTTTTTATTTTCTTAAATTTTACGCTTCTCAAAATGTTATATAAACATGGATGGGATTTATATGGCAGTAAAAGTTGTGTAGAAATATTTTTACCGGATACTCTTTTTTTTCCTCTATCATCTTTTGGTTTTTAACGTCACAAAAATGTTAATAAATCGCAATTTACATACGTTCCCAACCCGACTCGACATTCAACCTTATTCTTTATAGTTTTTTGATAACCTGCTAGCACTGCTCTATCTTTGCTTTTTGTTTTTTCGCTTCCATTTTACACATTCACTACAAGTTAATTTAAAGAATGGCATCTTAATGGAAGGTTTCGATTGCAGAAAAGATTTCTCTGATGGCGCAATGGATACAGGTTCGATTCCTATCGGGAGGCAAATTTTTTTATGTGCCGTGTCCCTTTCAAAACACAGGCGATCATGGCTCTCCACTACTTCCTTTGTAGCCAAAGTATTCTAAAATGCTGCCATTAACAAAGAAGATAATGAAAAATACCTAACAACAAAACGAATATGGCATTATATTATTTTTATTTATTTGTTATGTTGGTTGTTGGTTGTTTTGTTTAACGGCATTCCAACCTTAGGGGTCATTGTATGCCGAAAATGATTTTGAGCGACTTTCATTTGGTTTTCAAAAATGTATTGCTGGAAACATTTGGTTTTCAAAAATGTATTGCTGGAAACATTTGGTTTTCAAAAATGTATTGTTGGAAACATTTGGTTTTCAAAAATTAATTGTTGGAAACATTTGGTTTTCAAAAATGTATTGCTGGAAACATTTGGTTTTCAAAAATGTATTGTTGGAAACATTTGGTTTTCAAAAATGTATTGCTGGAAACATTTGGTTTTCAAAAATGTATTGTTGGAAACATTTGGTTTTCAAAAATTAATTGTTGGAAACATTTGGTTTTCAAAAATGTATTGCTGGAAACATTTGGTTTTCAAAAATGTATTGCTGGAAACATTTGGTTTTCAAAAATGTATTGCTGGAAACATTTGGTTTTCAAAAATGTATTGTTGGAAACATTTGGTTTTCAAAAATTAATTGTTGGAAACATTTGGTTTTCAAAAATGTATTGTTGGAAACATTTGGTTTTCAAAAATTAATTGTTGGAAACATTTGGTTTTCAAAAATGTATTGTTGGAAACGTTTGGTTTTCAAAAATGTATTGTTGGAAACGTTTGGTTTTCAAAAATGTATTGTTGGAAACGTTTGGTTTTCAAAAATGTATTTCTGGAAACATTTGGTTTTTTTAAAATGTATTGCTGGAAACATTTGGTTTTCAAAAATGTATTGTTGGAAACATTTGGTTTTCAAAAATGTATTGCTGGAAACATTTGGTTTTCAAAAATGTATTGTTGGAAACATTTGGTTTTCAAAAATGTATTGCTGGAAACATTTGGTTTTCAAAAATGTATTGTTGGAAACATTTGGTTTTCAAAAATGTATTGCTGGAAACATTTGGTTTTCAAAAATGTATTGCTGGAAACATTTGGTTTTCAAAAATGTATTGCTGGAAACATTTGGTTTTCAAAAATGTATTGTTGGAAACATTTGGTTTTCAAAAATTAATTGTTGGAAACATTTGGTTTTCAAAAATGTATTGTTGGAAACATTTGGTTTTCAAAAATTAATTGTTGGAAACATTTGGTTTTCAAAAATGTATTGTTGGAAACGTTTGGTTTTCAAAAATGTATTGTTGGAAACGTTTGGTTTTCAAAAATGTATTGTTGGAAACGTTTGGTTTTCAAAAATGTATTTCTGGAAACATTTGGTTTTTTTAAAATGTATTGCTGGAAACATTTGGTTTTCAAAAATGTATTGTTGGAAACATTTGGTTTTCAAAAATGTATTGCTGGAAACATTTGGTTTTCAAAAACGTATTGTTGGAAACATTTGGTTTTCAAAAATGTAATTCTGGAAACATTTGGTTTTCAAAAATGTATTGCTGGAAACATTTGGTTTTTTAAAAATGTATTGCTGGAAACATTCAAATGTATAGCTGGCAATAATATTTTCAAAAAATGTACAGCTGGTAATATTTTTCCAAAAATGTTTATCTGGTAATATTATTTTTTCAAAGACGTATTGATGGTAATATCGTTTTTCAAAAACTCACTTCTGGCAACATTCTTCCTTCCAAAATGTATAGCTGGTAATACTATTTTTCCAAAAACGTATAGCCGACAACCTTATTTTTTCAAAAAAGGCCTTTCTGTTGGACATAGTTTATCGCCGTACCCAGTATGCATATGCAGTTTACCGTCATACCCATGGACGCGGATGGAGTTTACCGTCATACCCATGGACGCGGATGCAGTTTACCGTCATACCCAGGACGATTTGTTATGTAACTAAATACATAATTTTCAACAATGTTTTCGTAACATTTTATATTTCTTGTAATAAATTCTTAATAAATACTATTGTTATTATTATACTTAAGTGTAAGGTAGTTCTAAATTTACAATTCCTTACGGCTAAACATGAAAAGAAATGTTGATCAAAACTGCTTAAAACCTTTAATCACATATTGCCGCAAAATTTTCAAATTACCAAAAGCCTCAGATAATGAGAGTAACCTTGATAAAAAAAAATTGAAACTGATGATAATGTATACCATTGTCGCTAGCTACTTTGTGGTTTTCCTCGCCATAATAAATAGCACATTGCGTGGGGTTGCCATCGGATTTTACCACCGTGACGTATAATGTTAGAGTTGTGAAAAAAGGGAGGCAAAAATCATTGGCTCGGTAAATTGATATTTATAACATTGATGTATGTCGTCGCCAAGAAACCAAAATCAAAGAATGATTTGATATTAATATCGGAGCTAGACAACACAAGTTAATAGCTTTGGAAAAAGGGTGCGCTTAAAGTCTTTCGACAATTTCAAAAAGTCATTACGAAAATCTTAGAAGTTGCAACTAATTTTTTGTTGCATATAAATGTTATTTAATGATATTAATAGTTTTATTAATATTTTTTTATGTTTCAGCCCGTAATTAATGTTCGTTTTGTGTTTTGGACTGCGGTTAAATAATTACCAGGAGTTACTCCTAAAACTTGATTAGGAGCAACGACTACTCCACAAGAAAAGGCGTGTCTCCAACATGTGTATTGGTTTATCGAATCAAAATCGGATATTTAAACACGAAGGAATTACACAACAAACTATGGAAACAAGCTGCTGCATGTCAGTCGATCCTAATGACTTTGTGGACGTCCTGTCTCATAGAAATGGTTTTGTCATGCCTCTTCCGGATGTCTCAGTTATTTTCCTTTAGCTAAACTCTCCAGGTTTTTTTGGTTTACTACTGCTGTGGCCTGAAGAAGGCAAGAGCGTACAACGGCCGAAACGTTGTGAATATGGCAATGAAGGTAAGGATAACAGTCCAAATAATCTAAATAGTGCAATAATAAATATATTTGTATAAAGAATTTAAATTGTTAAATTACTTTCAATTTGCATATATTATTAGCATTACAATGTACTCCATTATATTTTATTCTTCATAAAATATGTATATATGAAAAACAATATAAAATTAAAAATTTATAATAAATTAATCCAACCAAATAAATAAGTAAATAAATTAAATATATAATAAACTAAATAACAAACTACAAATACACACATAAACACAAGTAAATGTAATAATAGCAATCAATAAAAATTACAAATCAATCAATAATAAAGTTAAAAAAATCAACACTTTAATTTAGAGACAAAACTGCATTCGGATCCGCCATTATTCCCATTCAATAGTCCTTAGAATAATAATAACCATTACAGCCCAGCCAATAATCATTAGTATAATACAATAGGTCTACACATAATGTATCATATATATAAATAGTCGATCCAAAACACAATCTATTTGGTCTGACGATTGCGTTTATGCATGTCGTCAGTAGATGTTGACCTCAATGTCCTCTTTTGTATTTACATACGCTCTATCCCTAATATCGAGCACTTTAACTCATAAATATACCATACGATATATATATATATATATATATATATATATATATATATATATATATATATATATATATAGTGTAGTATAGTATAGTATAGTATAGGTAATATATCCGTTGTTATATAATCCAGGTGGATACTAGAAGTCGATAGAAATTAGCTACTCTTGCACTAATAATATGCATTAAATTATTAATTTCCATAATAATTACGACATTTTTTAATGTTTATACGTTCTTTTTATAGATAAACATATAAATGATGTCTTAAAATAATTATCAGACTTTGTCCATTTCATAATGTGGACGTCATTTGTTTACATTCGGATACGCATCAAGCAGATATGAATGTACGAAAGAAAATCATGGATAATTGTAGTTTAAAATCAGTAAAATCGACCTTGCTAACCGAAACGTATCAACATAAAAAATATCTTAGAATAATTGTCAGACTTCGTCCATTTCATAATATATATATGAACTGACAGTTATATATATATATATATATATATATATATATATATATATTTAAATAAAAACAGAACACTTTAATGTTCCTTGTAATAAATTATTTCACCACAGCCCTTTTAAAGGACCGCGGATCATCAGACTTTACTTCCAAAGTCTGATGATCCGCGGTCCTTTAAAAGGGCTGTGGTGAAATAATTTATTACATGGAACCTTAAAATGGTCTGTTTTTATTTAAATTATTAGCTCTGATTTACATTGAGCTCTCTGGATTTTATCCTCCTTGGGTCTACCCATACGGATTACCTAGTTTTTCGTAAACTAAATATATATATATATATATATATATATATATATATATATATATATATAACCGTCAGTTTACTCAATACAAGGTTCAATGACCACTCAAAGTAGAGGGTTACTGGGCAAAATTGTTATCCTGGAGGCGGAAGAATAGTGTAAATGTAGATTATGAAGATGTTTAGGATAAGTATCGGACTTGAAGAAAGAGAAATGGTAATTTTAAAGGAATTATCCTCTTGGGGGTTTGTTCCATAAAGCAACAGTTCTGATGAAAATGCTGTCTGCTTAGAACTTCTAATCAAAGAGAATGGGAATTATTTACTACCGTGAGCATGGCATTGTGGGCCCTATCTTAGTTGTTTGAACTAAGTCATGTAAGTCGTCCGAATATCTGCCGTAGTATTAGCGATAGAGTTTGGTCTGTGTAATAAAGGTTGCCGTTGGGTGATTAATTAATTATCCGCAAGGCCGTGTAATCGCTCTTGATCTCTGTCGAAGCTGGGGAGGGAGGATTAGGCAGCACCAGCCCAGATATGGCAGAAATGTTTCAATCTTGGTCTGATCTGACGCTTGTCGATAGAGCCTGGCAGGGGCAGTTAGGTATTTTCTCGAGCGATTCTACGGTCCGTCTATTCTTACATCTTTTTGTGATGGTACGATTATATTTGCGATCCATTTGAGATCAACAGTAAGCTTTAGATGAATTAAGCGTTCAAGGCATGTAACATAAGGTGTTTCAAAAGTCTGTGTCCCATTATGACATTGTACATCTAAATAACTACTGAGGGTATCAAAACAGGATTTATATTTCCTGAAAGCTAATATGTCTACTTTTCTAAACAGGTTTTCACAGTTGTTCAATGTGAGCGTCGCGGGTTACACGAGATACATCCAAACCATAATCCAATTCTTACCAAACGCGAACAAGTATAGAATTGACGATTGTTGCCATGGCTTAAGTTATTCTTTAAGTCTTTCACGTCTCTGGGAAGAGGAGATACGTACACGAAGTCTTTCACATACCCCCCAGAAGAAGTAACATGGCATGTGATCTGGAGATCTATGTGGCCATCACAGGAACACGTGATCAGTCCGGATCGTCCGACCCATCTGTCAGGCAAAGCGGTGTTCATATACCGTCTAACTTTAAGACTCCAATGAGGTGGTGCTCCATCCTGTTGGAAAATGAAGTCTGCAGAATCCTCCTTATGCAATGTTTCCATCAACCAGTTTTGCAGCATGGCAAGGTAAGCTATACCATTGACCATTCCTTCTTCAAAGAAGATGGTCCATACACACGTTTCTTTGACATGGCACAGAACACGTTTACCTTAAGGGAATCTCGCACCTGCTCAAGAGTTAAATGTAGGTTCTCAGTTCCCCATATGTGTGTGTTATGCTTGTTAAATTTGGCATTTACGTGGAAGGTCGTCTAATCGCTAAAAACAAGCCGGTCATCAAATCCTTCTTCTACCGACCTCCCTAGCATTTCTGTGCAAAATTCACGGCGAGGGTTAAATAAATTAACAGCAGAAAACCTGACACTTTTAGCTTTTAAATTGTACCTGTTTACTTATACTTCCATTTCTAGTTCATGATAAAAGAGTTCTTAGATTGTGACATAGACTTTTGAAACACCCTGTATAATAAATTGTAATTAAAATATAAAAACGTATGATATCAGGAAATCTCTTGCCAAAAAGCATAAAACGTAACATTACAATTATTAATCGAACAAACGTGAAAGCTCACCCTCCAGAGGTCGTCGCATTATTTTCTAAGTGTTGGGACTTCAGTAACGAAATCAACAGGGGTTAGGTAAATATGCTACTTGTACTGTAATGAGAATGGACAGCACCAAGGGTTGATTCCAAATAATTGTTCACCTCAATTAACACTTACTAATAACCGAAGGAAAGAAAAAAGACGAATGATAATTATGAGGAAGTTACGCGAGCATACAACTGTGGCGGAAACAAAAGATTACGTTAATGAGTACTTCACGCATGCGTAGAAAAACTCTTCCTGAGAAAAATCTTCATTTGCCTTAATTCTAAGGCGAAAGTTTTCGTAAATGATTGAATCAGACAACAAAGGAAAAAGAACCAAAAACAACAACATTAATATTACTACTACTACTACTACTACTACTACTACTACTACTACTACTAATAATAATAATAATAATAATAATACCAATAATAATGATGATAAAAGAAATACAAAAAATGTACTTACAAATACAGTCGACTCCTTACCAAGGGCGTTATCTATGTAAATATATATGACTTTAGGTGTGTTATTTTTTTATTTTTATTTTTTTTTTCCTTAACAAAGATCAGTGGAAAATGTCATGATGCTATTTCTGACCTTAGGTCTCTGGTTAGGACCCGGAAAGAAATGAGTATACACCAGAAACCAAAGGAAATGAATTATTAATAATAATAATAATAATAATAATAATACGCGGGATCACTAGAGCAAGAGTAACAGCGTTCATTACAGCAATGCGTCCTTCAAATCTATAAATCAACTATTCGTCCTTGCATGAAATACTGCTGCCATATATGGTCTGGAGCCCAGCTGTTCGCGTCGAGGTCCCCAACAGAATCCAAAGATGGATATGCAATGTGATGGGTCCTGATCTGGCATCTCGTCTACAGTTACTCTCTCACAGACGTGCCGTTATTTCTCTCTGTCTTTTCTACAAATATTTTCACGACAGCTGTTCCGATGAGCTACTTGCCGTTTAATCCCAGACCGCATGAATTTAAACGTGCTACTAACTTGACATCTCTTGGTCCACTCTTTCACTGTCGAAACGATTAAATGTAGCCGTCTCTTCTACTCCAGCAGCTTCATTTCTCGCACTTCCCGTCTGCGGAACTCCCTTCCTCTTACGTGCTTCCCTGGTGGCTATAGTCTTCAGATATTCAAATGTAATATCAATCGACATCTTCTGATGCCTTGATCTAGTTCCCGGTCCTTCTCTTTATCCTTTCCTCAAACACTCCTCTTTCCCCTTGCTCTTCCTCTCTGTAATCCCATGCGTGCTAGTGGCACTCCCGCCTTGATAGGGTGGGGGGTGAAATGTTTAAAGAAAATAAATGTTGTGATAAAGAAAATAGAAGAAAATATTAAAATATACTGCATATATTGGATTATGATTTGAAAATAAAGCATAACTGCTTGAAACAGCAAGGATACTTCGACAAATAATGGATACAACCTGTTGAACAAATGACCGGTTAATCGACTTAACCCTAGACCACTAACCATCAATTAAATTTACACCACTACTAACCATGGGTATATCATACCCGATTTTGAAAATATCAAAAAAATAAATAAATCTTTATTTGAAATATTTTACCTGCAGGCACTTCACACCTTGTACTTTGAGTTAACATTAATAGGAACTGAAAAACATATTATTCAGGTAAGAAAATCAGGTACTGAAAATTGTAATTAAAAATAGGAAAAATTTCGCTAGGTACTATATATTCATTAGTGTTCTAGGGTTAAGGAACGAGAAATGCCCGAAAATAAACTTCTTCCCAGCAATCATCATCATATCCTGTGAGGAAGCGGAATAATAATAATAATAATAATAATAATAATAATAATAATAATAATAATAATAATGGTAATATTAGCCTTTTCCTTATATGGAAACATTCGGCATTCATTGACCGAGTAACCAGTACTACTGTCGATTGTAATTTATAATGTTTCTCTTCAAAAAATGATTTATTCAGGAAAGTAGGTTGCTCAAGCCCAGTAGCCCTTATCGTTCTTTCCAGTATTGATGGAGGTTTCCTTCCTAACCTTTTGTTTGAAGTAGTATGGAACGTCAACAGCTGGATTATGTCATTATTTTCTCTTCTAGTTGCATGTGCTACACATTTTAGTTATTGATGCTTTTGGAAATCCTCAAGTGATATGGCTTCTCTTATCTGGTACAGTTCTTTTGTTTGTGATTCTGTAGCCCAGTCCACAATGTTCAAAAATTCGCTAATAATAATAATTTGTTCTTAGATGTTTGCATAATGAACAGGTTTTTTTTACCCTATGATTTTTTAATTCCAGAAAACAGTCTTAGAAAGTGAAAACTATTCGATAAGCAAAGATCTATGAACTTATTTCGCAAAAATATCAGCGTTTTGAGAAGATTTTTCCCAGCTCGTCAACTGTTTTTTCCAAACAAAACAAAAAACTTCAGACAAACGATCACGCTCAAAACTCCATTAGGGTCATAGAAGGGGAAACCTTCTTCGTTATAATAATAATAATAATACGGAGATAGGACCTGTAACAATTTTATGGGACTACACAAAACACACAGACAGAACAATCAAAGCTAACTGCCCAGACATTGTTATTAGAGACAGCAAACAAAAAAATGCATTCTTACTGATATGGCCGTCCCTGCGGACTGCAGTGTATCTTTGTAGATCTTCAAAAAGCTATCAAAATACAAGGACCTTGAAATCGAAATCTCAAAAATATAGCACATTAGAACATCAAGAATCCTAGTTGTAGTTGGGACCCTCGGATTGGTTAGAAAAGATTCCATAAACTAATTAAAGGGATTCCTGGAAGTCCATGCCTTAAAGAAATACCCCCAAAAATGTTCTCACGCGTACAGCGCACACATTTACAAGGGGCTTTATCTATGTAAAATATGTGTGCTGTTCTTTTCTTTTTAATTGTTCAGTGCAAAAAGTCATGATGTCATTTCTGGTCTTAGGTCTCTGGTCAGGACCCTGAAAGAAATGAGTACACACCAGATATGAAAGGAAATAATAATAACAACAACAACTAGCTAATTCCCCATCTTGCGAACATTTCTCCTAATAATAATTTTAAAATAATTTATCAATGTTATTTTATTTATGGTAACTGGATTTTTGGCGATTGTCTTATTCGCTATCCGACGTTCAATACTGTACGTCTGAAAAATGCCACTTTTATCACGTCCCGGCCTTTTGGCTGGGTACGATACTATTTAATCTTGACAAAGGGGGAGTCAAAGACAATTATAATAGGGTAATAATAATAATAAACTCCTGCATAAAAATTATCGAGAATTTTTTTAAATACAAGGACATGAAGATCGAGATTAACAGGATGTGGGGGATTGAAGACTGAGTGTACCAGTAGTAATCGGAGCCATGGGCTTCGTGAGAAAAGGAATGGACAATTTTACTGACAGTGTCCCAGGTAACAATCAACATAACATAACATCAAGATCGCCCTACTAGGAACACCCCACATACTAAGAAAAGTGACATCAATTAAATGACAATTCTATAGAATCTAAGGACCATAATCTGGACCTATCTCTGCAGGATTCAAGCCAGGAAGCATGACACACAAACAATGATAATAATAATATCTCCGTGTCTACGATAAAAGTTGGAAAAATTGAAAATCCGTATGAGGAATGAAGTTAATGCATACATTGCTTAAAACTGCAAGATAACTCAGAGTGAGGCTTGCTTTCATTTTCGCTTCAGTGTAAGCCATCAATCACTATTGGTGTGTAATATAAACCTAATAGAAAGACAAGCAATAATTGTTAAAATGGCTCTTATTTGATGTTCGAAAGTAATGCACAAAGCAGGAGTTGCCATCGTGAAATAAAATAAGTCAAATTCCATGGAATTTTGACATTTCAATTGAGCGTTTAATCAAGGTTAAGAGTCCAGCTCTATTCAATATAAACTGAAATAATTGCTGTCCGATAGCTGATGTTGTCTTTCCAATTGACAGTAGTAAAAAAAAAAATGAAAGACAGGGAAAAGCAGTAAATATAATTTACAAGAGAATGGTAAATATTCTGTAATATGAAATATGAGATTTGTACACATCATTATTTATCTACTTATGGACAAATTCGAAAAGCTTTACAAGCAGCGTTGGTGAGCAGTGTAAATAGGACGAAAAACAGAAACCTTCGAAAAGCCAGTA
>OZ038481.1:34095819-34125819 GCA_964036315.1 Acanthosepion esculentum | reverse complement strand
AAAAAAAAGTACCCTGGGGTCACAAAGTAAAAAAAGCTACACATTTTCTTTTAGTATGAAAAAGCGCTGATTAGAATATTTTCATGCAAACTTTTCTGGCGACCTTATTTCTCTGCTGACCCCACGACATGAATTCAAGCGTTCTACTAGATTAACATCTAGGTCCCACGCTTTTAATGTTGAAATAGCTAAATACAACCGCTAGTTCTACTCAAGCAGTTTTTTTTTCTGGCACTTCCATCCTGTGGAACTCCCTTCCGATTACTTCCTTCCTTACCACCTATAAATTAAAAAAAAATAAATGCAATGCCAATCGACATTTTTGTCTTCTTGAAATTTGTTCTTTTATTTTACTTTCTCCTCACTAAAGTCTGCTCATTCACTTTCACACCCAGTAACTCCTTGTGTCATCATCGCTTTGCTTGGGATGAAATGATTTTTAAAAAAGGCCTGACAAGAGTCTCAGCTTTTTCTAACACAACTTACAGAAAATAAATGAATTTGTAATTCTCATTTATATTATATTGGAAGCATGAAAGAAGGCTCAAACATGAGTATTTGCTAAGCATGACCAAACATATCTAAAAATTCTTTCAGGACTTGGACGATCATAGCTCTCCAAAACGTCTTGTCATTTGTCCTGTTACTATCCTTCCCAATCACCGTTCTGTCATCCATTTTCACAAGCTCGTTAGATTACTGCTGCCTTCTGTCACTCTAGCCTTCAATACATCTTGTGTAGGTCAAATTATCGAAGCCTTCTTTCCTCTTTATGTTACCTCGAAATTTCAATTGTCCCTTTCTGATTTTAAGTATAAGTGCCCTATTTCTTCTCATTTACCTTGAAACGGGCTTCTTACTCGATGAGATACTCAGCATCCTTCTGTAGAACCACATTTCTGTTTCGTCATCATCTGTGAAAAAATTGTCCAGCATTCAGTCATAGAAAAGGTTTGATATTACATAGCATTTTAACACTCTTTTCTTTGTTTCTAACAAGATTTTCTTGTTTCTTAATACTTAAGTTTCAGAAGGCATCTTCCGCTATTAGATTTCGGTATCACATTTTCAGTCATCTTTTAAAGCATAACTCTGGTTGGGACTCTGATAATTTTTTAGGACAAATATATATGGTGATGAAGTTACTGAAAACAACTATTTTTTTCTGAAGCAACTGTCCTGATATGATATCCCATTATTAAACATCTACCGCATTTCCCGAATTCTCAGACGCATTTTCCCCTAAAAAATCACCCTAGTTCTTAGCACCGAAAGGTCAAATTGTACAAATGAGTTTGCCAACCCTCTCAAGCCCCAGTAACAATATACAAGCAATCATGAACCCAGATATATAATATAAATTTCCAATTATCATTCATTGTTGTAACTACCGTATATCCCTTCGTATCATATCATATACAGTTGCGGCCAAAATGTTCAGAACGGCATTGTTTTCCTCAGAAAAGTAGGTATATGTTTTTATCAAAGTTGTTTTATATTCTATAATTTTCACAGCAATAAATACGATATTAATTGTTATTGTCTGAGATTTCAGGGTAATTTGAGAGGATAATACAAAAGTTATGGATGATTTAGTGATTTACTGCAAAACCCATGGCGGCCAAAATGATCAGAACGGTTGAAAAAATAACAAAATAATCAAAAATGACAGAGAATACTGGAATTATTTAATATTTAGTGTGAAGCCCTTTAGCTTCAATCACACTTTGACATCTTCGACTTCATGAGGAAATTAAATTTTCAATTTCTTGCTGGGTGATCTTATTCCATTCTTCCTGAAGGGCATTCCATAATTGCTCGGTTGTTTTAGGATTTCTGGCTTTCGAACGTTCTCCTAGATTATTCCACACATTTTCAATAGGATTGAGATCTGGGCTTTGAGCAGGCCAATCCATAACAATAACCTTTTCAGCCTTGAGGAAGTTCATGACCACCTTAGCCTTGTGACATGGAGCATGAATATGGGTGGTCGCTTAGTTGAATTTCTCAGGACAGGCAAGACATGATCTTTTACAAGTTGTTTATAAACTCCTGCATTTACCTTTCCATGTAATCGCACCAAAGGGCCCACACCATCTCCTGATATCATCCCTCAAACCATAACACTTCCACCACCGAATTTAACACTAGTCTTAAGGCATTTGGGCGACAATTTTTCACCTACTTTTCGACGAACGTACCTTTTCCCATCTGAGCCAAATAACATAAACTTAGATTCATCACTGAAATGCATCGTTTGCCATTTTTCTTGAGACCACAACACATGTTCGGTGCAAAGTTAAGACGACACTTTTTATTCTTGGAGCTGATCAGTGGCTTCACTGCAGGTGCTCTTGCTTGTAGGTCATGTTCAACTAAACGGCGAGACAGTTTTCGAGATAAAGTTTTCTTCAGTACAATGCTCATTTCCCGAGAAACAGCAGCAACAGTTTTAAATCTGTCCTTTTTAACCAACTTTACCATAGCACGATCTTCTGTCTTGATCGTTTTTCTTGGCCTACCTGTAGACTTTCTTGCTTCACAAGAACCACAATCATCGTAGACCTTAAGAATACCGTGAACAACACTTTTTGACATGTTAACAAACTTTGCAATAGACCCATTACTTAAATTCTTCTTCTTTCGAAGCTTAATAATCTGCTGACGAATTGGTAACGGAGTAAGTGGCATTATATTAACAAAGTACACTGCAGATATTTTTTACTGATGTTTAGTAAACGAACCGTCAAGTAAACAAATTAAAAAAATTAGAGTTCTCCGGTTAAATATACTAAAACACGGAGTAAAAGTAGGTATGTCCAATTTTGACCTTTTTAGCGTTTTTTTTTAGTTGTTTTTTTGTCAGTTGAAAGACACATTAATTTCGAAATTCTTGTAAAAATTAACTACTTGTTGGATTTTAATGAAAACTTCAGAACTTATTCAGAAATGAATGAACTTATTTTAGAAATGTTTGTCTCTTTGAAAGTCATGGTATAAATATTTTTTTTTTATATCTGTTACCCCCCTCGAACTTAATTTTATGAAAACACAAAAAAAAATTTATTTGCAACCTCAATTTTTTTTTTAATTAAATGCACAAAACTCTGAAAAATCTAAATCATCGATTTTTTTGTTAAAAAAATGTCCGAAATTGTCCAAACTTTTACCTCAATTGTAAAAATACAAAACCCAATAAAACTAAGACAATATTTAATTAAGAAAGTTTTTAATGGCTTTTCTGAATAATATATACGAAGGTAATTATTATCTGAAAGAAAAAAAATTTTTTGATGAACAATAAATTTTTACATTAATTTTCTTTTTTTTTTCAATTTTAAATACACAATATGACAAAAGGTTGTTATATATTTATACATTAAGTTCTTTCTGCAACCTTATGGAAATGATATATTATGTTCTCTACTTTTTAAAGATCATAAATTTGAAAGCTTATTAAAATCTGACAACCATAATTATTTTAAAAATAATTTTTAATATTCCAAAATTGTATTTAAAATCGTCTACAACGAAAGTACGGATGCACATTGTTGAAATAATGTCACATGAGTAGTTTCCTTTGATAGAAGCAAGTTATTTTTTTACTTCAGAAATGGCTTTGTAACAAGAAAACAACTCTTGTCAAGTTTTCTGAATATCGTCGTATTATTTTCAATTTTTTTCTTTTTCTATTCAAATATAATCGAATAGTGGGATAAAAGAAAATATCGACTATTTACAATTACAAAAAAAAAACGCCCTTGGAAGTCCACCCAAATTTTCAAGTTTGAAATCGAATGCATAAATTCATTGTACATTACTTTGGAATTATTATCCACACGACAAATTATCAATTAAAACGATTTTTGGAGTTTAAATTTTCTGGAGTTAGCTCGCTACTACTCAAACTAAAAAAATACTTGTCGAGTCAAAACAAAACCAACATAGCTGCTATTAGCATGTTAATTTTATTAATAAATAAAATAAAACTCATATTACTGCCATATAATTATTAATAAATAGAAAAAAATCTGCCTTAATAAAAAAGAAATAAAATCTCATTTCATTAAGTTAACCCGTTTCAATTAATGGTGTTTCATGTAATTTTTATATTCTCAGAAAAATATTTCATGACTGAAATAATAAACCTCAATTTAAAAAAATGTATTTTTTTTACTGTTTTATTTTTTTTACTGTTTTATTTTTACTTGTAAAATTTGATTTTCTTTCATAATTTAAATGTTATTTTCAGTGCAGAATTCTTCCTCAAACGTAAGGTAAAAAAAAAAAAAAAAAAAATTTGAAAGTGAATTTTTAAAAAAAAAATCTACTAACCAGATTCACTTAAAATTAGAACGAATTATATCACTTTGGCGGTACCGTACAATAAATTTCAGTACCGTAAGTTGTGAATATATTGACGCACATCAATCAACGCCTGTCAAAATAGACTACCCTGGTGGGAAATATCTCTCTTAAAAAATTTTCTGCTAAAAATGTAAGTAATATTTCTTTCAAATTACATTAAGTATACTTTAATCATTCTAAATTTCCTAATATAACAAAAGAAAAAGGTGTAATTGATTTTTCATGATTTTTTAACTAACAAACTATGATCTTTCCGACAGAAATGTCGATAAGTTCGATTTTACGAAATTTTTTGACTCAAAAAAAAACAAGATTTTTAATAAAATTTTTAACATTTATAGGAAGGATTAAAAAATCTGAAAAAATATTCAGAAAATACTTTGGTCTTTCCTCTTTAATAACAACATAAATATTTAAACGTTAGAAAATTGTTTTATCAATTTGGGGACCTTTTGTCGTCAAGGTATACCACTTTTTAGCGAAATATTGGACATACCTAAGTAAAAGCAACCGTTCTGATCATTTTGGTCGCCATGGGTTTTGCAGTAAATCACTAAATCATCCATAACTTTTGTATTATCCTCTCAAATTATACCAAAATCTCAGACAATAACAAATAATATCGTATTTATTGTCCGTGGAAATTATAGAATATAAAACAACTTTGATAAAAAATTATACCTACTTTTCTGACGAAAACTATGCCGTTCTGAGCATTTTGGCCGCAACTGTATATTGGGGTTTGCGGTTTTATTTTTCGAGTATTGATGATAATAAGTAGGTAGCTTCCGACTGGTATTATACATCTTAGGCTAATCTAGGCTTGTCGCGCGGTATCTTCCCAAACTCGAACTCCAGTCACGTAATAAAGGCTGGTAATTCTTCGGACGAGTTCTTGGCTATAGTGACTCTGCTCTATGAATTTAAACGCAATAGTAGACTGGCGACGAGGTCTCGCTAATTTAAAGCCCGGCTGGATAGATGTAACCGTAAATCCGATGCTAACAGTTTCTTTTCTCGCACTTTTCGCTTGTGGAGCTCCTTTTCGGCTCGATGCATTTCAAGCACACTTTAACCGGCGAAAATCTAAATGCAATGTCAATCGCCATCTGCTGTCCTCCTGATTCCTCTTCCTTAGTTCTCGCTCCTTAGCAATGTTCCTGATTCTAACTCTTTCACACTCACTAATCCCTTATAAGGACAGAGAACTGTGGAAGAAAGCTTTATTCTGCCATTTGTATTTCTACCATTATGAGTGTTATTATATTCCTGGTATAACATGGACGGGACGGAATGGCTGAAAAGAAAAAGAAAGACAAACATGCTTTGCTCTTAGAGAGACTTCTATGCCACTAAGACATACACAAAACTATATATACATATATACACGTCTCCCAAAGTGTAAGGAGAAGCAAAAAAGAAAAGATCTTACATATAATAAGGGGATTATTTTGTCTTTCTGAAGACGCTATGTTTAGGACTCCAGATTCAAACGGTCGGATTCCTCTACTATGTCCCAGGCTCCAAATTGAGGACTACGAGCCGGAGTTTATTTCTATATCTGGGGAAGATATATTCCTAAAGGGAAACGTCATCATGTGCTTGTATGCTGCAGCATTCGCTGGAGGAAACAGATCTAGCCTTAGCCCCCGTCCCTTGGACCAGGCTAAAAGAGCAACCGCCTGGTTTGGCTGCTGCAAACAAACTGAATGACTGGCCACTCATGTCACTGTACGAACTGTATCTCCAACAAAGGGAGGTAATCTTCTTCTGAATCCCAGCACCCTAGCGTCTCACTGGTTTTACTGCCTTGTTTAGGGTCACTTCGATTAAAAATATGTACACCAGCAATCCCAGCGTTAATACTACACTTTGCGTATAATTGAAACGAACCAGTTAGCTAAAGGGGCCTACCGTTAATTCCAAATGTAGTGTCAATTCTCAGTATCTACTATCCGCCTATTTGTTTCGAGTGATGGTGTCTCACCAGTGCCATCTGCAGGAAGACGAGTCAATTAGCGTCATCGAAGCAGATAATCTTGTCGACACAGTCTAAGCAAGGAATAAGCAATGCGATTAATGGAACCGAGGAGTAACATGTAGCTTCAGACGCCTTGTGGCTTGTGGAGGTATGTCCGAGTTGTTTCTGATGTCAATAGGAATATAGTTGCACGAATATATTAAAAGCTAGTTAATAACAACCAAATATTTTTCATAATAGGTCCAAATGTGATAACTTGTTAAGACAGAAAGTAAGTTATCACTGTAGAATCAGCGACTTGGACTTGCTTGTGCGATAAACTGTTAAACCCTTAAATACTAGTTGAGATCATCTTTTACAGTTACTTTTTTCTCGCGTGAGGTATTTCAAATTTAACAATACATAAGTCTACTTTCTTTCAGGAAGTAGGCTGTCATAGTTCTCCACAACTTCATCTCCATTGTAGCTCTTTATAAATTATTTATTTCTTTTATTTCTCCTAAACCTTGTTCCTCCACGAATTTACTCAAGCTCTCTAAGGATGCTAGGCGTTGTTTTCCTCTGTCCCTCTTGTCTTCAATCTGTCCTGTGAGTATCAGATTTTCCAAGCCTTCTTTGCGCAGTATGTGCTCTGGAAACCTCAACTGTTTCGGTGTTAAGTATAAGTTTTATTTTTTGTTTACATTTTCATTCTAGTTACACGTGACAGACATTTTAGTTGCTGTTGGAAGTCTTCAAGTAATGTGTTTTTTTTTTATTAGCTGAGAGTTTAGTTATTCCATGTTTTCTAAAACTTCGTAGTTACTCAGATAATTCGTTATAGTATTAGTCCTCAGCATCTTCCTGTAGAACCACATTTTTGTTTCTTCAAGTCTATTCTTCATCTTTGAGGAAATTGTTCAGCGCACTCACAAGTTTTTTTTTCTATTTCTTAGTAGTCTTATTTGCTGTGCAAATAGAAAAATTATATCGTATCAGACGTGGAGAAGGTCGGTTTGCCTTGAAAATCAACATTCGAAATTGTCTACAGATAGTGGATACCTGGAATTGGGTCGAGGAATGCTATACAACTATCTCAGAAACTAAACAAAGTGTTTTTTGGAAAAAAAATGTCGATTCAGAATTCTGAGTAAAGTTTAGTAATTTAATATATATTCATTTCATTTTCGTTCAAAGAAGAGAAAAATATTTTATTTATTGATGTTTCCTTTATTGTTTTATTTATTTATCAACTTGCTGATTCATGTTAAAAATAGAATCACCGACGGCATTTGCTTGCTAGCTTTGTCGAGAGATGAGTATGTGTATTGCTGATTTCATCTGGACAGGAATGGTAGACTGTCAACGAATCAATAATTCAAACAATAAATATATGTGGAAGTTTATATGCGAGAAGAAAAGAAAGAAAGGAAGCAAGCAAGGAAGAAAGAAAGAAAAATGAAAGAAAGAAACCAAGCAAGCAAGAAAGAAAGAAAGAAAGTGTTTGCTTTCGGAAAAAGAGGATATGAGAGAAAAAATATAAGAATTGCTATGACAAATAAATTGCATGGCGATAGGATTATTAGAAAAAGTTAAAGCTAACAGAAGAAAGAAAGAAAGAAAGAAAGAAAGAAAGAAAGAAACTAAATAATAAAGAAAGAAAGAAAAAAGGAAGAGAAAGACTGGGTTCTAAAATCTTAACAGCCCACCCACGAAGACCTTCCCTTAAAAGCTGACGTTTTGATCATTTGGTCATGTTTAAGGAGATTTCTCAGGCCCAGAACCTTTCAGCACTGACTTTGCATATATATATATATATATATATATATATATATATATATATATATATATATATATTAGGTCATCCCATAAGATCTGTCAGTATTTTAACTTTTTGTTAAAATGAGCAAAATTTAAAGAGTATTTTGTAATGTCTAATGGAGCTGAACATTATTTTTATGTTTAGATGCATTTAAACTGATCAAATTTTATTTCAGAGAACATTAAAATTAAATTTTGTTTGAGTAAAAACCTACTAACATGCAAGTACCCAAGAATCATTTGAGGCACATAATGCTTTATGAGTTCAAAAAAGGAAACTCACCAGCCGAAGCGAATAGAAACATTCACTCTGTTTATGGAGAGGAATGTGTGAATGGAAGAACTTGCAAAAGATGGTTTTCAAAATTCAGAGGTGAAGATGAAGATCGAACCGGACGTCCAGTTGAGTTTGATGAAAAGCTTCTTGAAGCAGCCCTTGAAGAAAATCCTGCTTTATCAGTTGAGGAATTGGCAGTGGTTCTCAGTTCAAACCATACAACTGTTCATCGTCATCTTCAACAACTTGGAAAAGTTCCTAAACTTGGAAAATGGGTGCCTCATGAATTGTCTGAAAACAACCTCAAATCCCGAGTTGACATCTGCTCTTCTCTCCATTATCGCCCACTTGTTTCAACTTTTTTGGATAGACTTGTGACTGGCGACGAAAAATGGATCTTTTATCGAAATGTTAAGCGTCGTAGACAGTGGCTTGGTAAAGGGGAAGGACCCCAGCCACAGCCGAGAAGGGAATTTCATGGTCAAAAGGTTCTTCTTTCAATCTGGTGGGATTGCCAAGGAATAATCCACTTTGAATTCTTACCACCTAATGCAACAATTAAGGCTCAAATATACTGTCAGCAATATATGCTCAGGCACATTTGTGTTTTTTTAACATCCACAAAGCCAACCTGTGGGTTATACCGCAACTATGCTGTGCAGATCTTAGTTAGAGTTTCTGGGAGAGAGTGTGTTACCTAGAATGATCATGAATCTGAACACCAGCACACTCAAACCCTTGGTCAAGATGACTTGTGAATTCATGCTAGCAGAGCTATCGATATATATATATATATATATATATATATATATATATATATATATATATATATATATATGAATAAAATAAAATTGGGTGTTTTTTTTATGAAAGTATTTATTTCTGTGTTTTTGTATATATTTATTTATTTAATATTTCAGACCACCTAGGTCTTTCCTCAGAAATCAAATGAGATACTGTGTTTGTTTGTCATTTGATTTCTGAGGAAAGACCTAGGTGGTCTGAAATATTAAATAAATAAATATATACAAAAACACAGAAATAAATACTTTCATAAAAAAAAACACCCAATTTTGTTTCATTTATTTTATCCAGATATTATATACATATCAAGAAAGTATACGTGGCCTCTCATTATGCTATATATATATATATATATATATATATATATATATATATATATATATATATATATATATATATATATATATATATATATATATATATATATATATATATACTTTATTATATGATATTACATTCGAGCATATATGTAAAACCGCAACGTAAATGCATTCACGTTTCGATGTATAACATCGCATCTAATCAGGCGGTGGTAAATGAGGGTTATTACAATATTAATATTTACATGCAATCTCATTTCCCGCGAAAAAAAAAGAAACTAAAAAAGCTCTACTATTGTCCGGGGCCATGTTTTTAAATTAATGTTGTGAACGTATGAATTTATATTTTATTCCTTCTCATTTTATTTGAATATATATATATATATATATATATATATATATATATATATATATATATATATATATATATATATATATATATATATATATATGCATGCTAGACTCTCCCGTCGTATTATCGACGTATGAGGGTCAAGCCACTCATTTCCTAAGAACCGACAGCCAGATACCTGCACATATGATTTGATTGTGGTGAAGGCTTTGTGCAGAACCAACCACAGTTTTTGAAAGAGCCGAATATAGACACCTGATGCACTCCGTGCCACAAGGTCCCCAAACGTCCCTCCGCAGGTTTTGAATTTAGAGTTGTCTTTCTCCAAAACCAGTTGGCATGCAAGTCTATATAACCCATATATATATATATATATATATATATATATATATATATATATATATGTATGTATGTATATTTATATATATATATATATATATATATATATATATATATATATGTATGTATATTTATATATATATATATATATATATATATATATATATATATATATATATATATATTCTGTTTATGCGTCATTTTAACAGATACTATTTATTTATGTAAATGCTCTGTTTTTTTAAATAAACAATATAATAAAATATATTAAATAATTATCGGACTTAATGCATTTCGTAATAAATTGTCAATGTTCACGTTAAGGTACGTTTCTTGAGCAGATATGATCGTTCGAGAAAGATTGTCGAAGATTTGTAGTTTATAAGCAGTAATTCGGACTTTGCTAACCAGTTGTTTCTTTGTGACTGAAGAGTTAACAGCACATCAGATCACATGATGGTTCCCATCTGGGTTACGGGTTCGATTCCTTTCGGAGAAGCACATATATTCTACGAAATTTCTCGAGCATTCAACCCGGTAAATGTACTTAATACTGTTTATTTAAAAAAAAAATAGTGCATGTACTTAAATAAATAGTATCTATGAAAATAACGTATAAACAGGAAATATATTAAATAATTGTCGGACTTAATGCATTTCATAATATATATATATATATGTATATATATATATATGCGCATGTATATTCCAGCTTGTTGTAGCATACCTACTGACGATAATGGGTATGTACCCATTTATATAAATAGAGTAGTAAATACTGTATGTTGGTCTGCAGTTGGAGATTCGTCTCTAGCTGTGCTGGTCAAACTCTCTGCTTCCGAACAGAGAGGATTCCCAGACGGGACTATTTCGAAGGGCAGAGTCTCATGTCGGGAAACAGCTACACGAGCCCGTTTTATACGGGGTCTACGGGGAATATTTGGCCGAGCCTACGGGCTTGGATACCCAACATCTGTCCGCGTGTGGCGGTTGGTAGATATCCGGCAGTTGGAGATTCATTGTGGAATTCACTTTACTCACTTCTAGCAGTTGAATACTACTTATACGCGCCGCTGGCAAATCTATATGCGTTGTTCGTGTCCTAAGTGTTATTGTTCATTACCAACCTTCTTTTGATTATTCTATTCAGTAACCTTACCTAATTTACAACACAAATGAAATAAAATATGCGTCAGTTTATATCCGAGCGTTACAAAGTCTGTCTCCAAAGTTAAATGACAACGAGCCTAATGGCAGGAAAGTCGAGAAAGCCATAAAAATATCTAAAAATGTATCAAAGTGCCACTTTATATTGAGTTCGAAGCTTTGAAAGTGGCGTATTCTGTCTCCGACTTCAAAAATAAGTTCCCAGTTTTTACGAGAGAAGTCTGGAATCAAAAGCACATCACAAAGCAGTTGGGCATGAGACGGATTAACACACACACACACACACACACACACACACATATATATATATATATATATATATGTGTGTGTGTATTTAGGCAGCAATCCTTCTTTCATGCACATTTCATTAAAAACGACTGACAAGGTGCTTTTATTTAGTTTTTTATATAATTTCTCGTGCGATCTAATAAAGTTTTTCTTTTCAGAGGATAAATTATATAAAAACTGTCCGAATGTTCTTTTTATCCGAGCGCTTTCGGCTATACATTTAGCCATTTTCAAGGATTATATTTCAACTGTTAGAATTAGAAATAGTTTGTTATATGTGTTTTATAAAGTGATTCATTTTTTTGTTTCAAAACACGGTCAAGATATTATGTCCATGTTCAAAGTTAATATTATTAATTGTTTAACACGCAGATTAGCTCTACACCTTTCTAACAATAGCTCAATTAGATCTCATTTAAATATTCATGGAGACCTACCGGACACTATTCGGAATATACTTGTCGACAACACTAATATAATAGCATCATCCACTTGCAAAAAAAGGCTAAAAATAATGGAAGCCTTACTAATAAAAACAAACAAACCAACACTTAATAGTAAGGGTTCCATTATTTTTAGCCTTTTTTTGCAAGTGTTAAACAATTATTAGATCGCACGAGAAATTATATAAAAAACTAAATAAAGGTACCTTGTCAGTCGTTTTTAATGAAATGTGCATATATATACACACACACACACACACACACACACACACACACACACACACACACACACACACATATATATATATATATATATATATATATATATATATATATATATATATATATATATTATAGGATAATATAATAAGCAATTGGGTATAAGACGAATTAACACATTGGGGAAAAACGAATGAGTATTGCTAATTTCTGATGGACAAGAATGGCAAATTGTCAATGAATCAAGAATTCAAACAATAAATATAGGTGGACGTTTATATGCGAGAAGGAAGGAATGAAAGGAAGCAAGAAAGAAAAAAGGAAGAAAAAACAATAAATAAATAAAGTGTTAGCTTTCGGATAAAGAAGAAATGAGAGAAAAATATATGAATTGCTATGAAAGAAAGAAAATGCATGACGATATGATTATTAGAAAAAGTTAAAGCTAACTTAACAGAAGAAAGAAAGAAAGAAAGAAAGAAAGATAGAAGGAAGGAAGGAATGAATGAAGGAAGGAACTAAATACTAAAGAAAGAGAGAAAAAAGGAAGAAAAAGACTGGGTTCTAAAATGTTAACAGCCCGCCCACGAAGACCTTCCCTTAAAAGTTGATGTTTTGATCATTTGGTCATGTTTAGGGAGATTTCTCAGGTCCAGAATTTTTAGCAATGACTTTGCATATATATATATATATATATATATATATATATATATATATATATATATATATATATGTGTGTGTGTGTGTGTGTGTGGATGACAAAAACATTGGCTCCTAAAAAATTAAATTCGGTTGAGCTCTCTGGTTTGAGGTGAGAATTTGTAAACAGTGACTATTTAAGCTAATATTGCACGACTCTTCGGCAGAATCGAGTCACTGTCAGTCACTGTTTATCTAAATCTAAAAATAAACACGCTAAAATTCACCTTCATCCCTGCCGTGCGTCGATGGCTTAGTGGGAGAAGTTCCGACTGACGCAAATTCAGTCGGGTTTCGATCCTAGCTAGAGGCAACCGGACGTCTAGCCACACTGATGAGCTGTGAAACAGCGAAACAGTCTGTTTGTGGATTATATATATATATATATATATATATATATATATATATATATATATATATATATATATATATATATATATATATATCTATATCAGATGGGGATAATAGTCCATATGTGAATATTAATAATTCCTCATCCCAGAAAGTCAGATAGAAATCACGTTCACTATGATATATCCAATTAGTAATCAGGACTAACGTTTTGCTTCTCCAGTGTGTTAATCTGTCTTATACCCAACTGCTTATCATATTATATATTATTGGGTATAAGACGGATTAAAACAAGTATGGATTTCGCCCTGCTTTATCCACAGCTGATGCCATAACTGTCATTACACGCCGAATCAGCGAGGTACTAAACTAATTTATCATTAGAAACATTGCACTGGATATATCCAAAGCCTTTGACAAAATGTAGCATCGACGACTGCTACATAAACTCTTCAGCTCTTGATAGGCCCTCTCAATTATGATGGTATTCCTAAAGGTAGTTTTTAACGGCCAGTTATCGAAAACCCTTCAAATCAATGTTTGTATATACGGGTGAGTGAATATATATATATATATATATATTTCTGACCATGAGATCCGGGTTCGAATCTCACCACGGTTGGTTTGTCAGGATGTAGAATCCCCTGATGTTATCGGTCTGGAGGGGGTGATCCCAGAGTGCGACACATTTGGAAAGTGCCTGAAAACCATACCACGGGTTGACTCTAGCCTTGTGAGTGAAATTGTTTAGACGTAAGCCTTGAGGGGCATCGACAGTTGTACTAGCACGAAGGCACAAGTCAACGTGGCTGAGGGTTTGAGTGTGCTGGCTTTGTTCAGATTCTTTATCACGCTAGATAACATGTTCTCTTCCAGAAACTGCAACTAAGGTCTGCTCGGCATAAACCACAGGTTGACTTTGTGGGTGTTGAACAATCGCAAATGTGCCTGAGCGATCCTCTGCAACAGGGATTGGCTAGCCGCCCTGATAGACGGGTATCCTCGAATACCTATTTCATATATATATATATATATATATATATATATATATATATATATATAATTATTTATTTGAATATTACAACATAAATATGTTATAAAATCACGACAAAAATAGCCATTTTGTTTCAACACTTCTGGTGTCTTATCAAGTGATGATGTAGAATATAGAATAAATGGTTTTAAAAGTTTCAAATTAATTAACGATCCTTAGCTAGGAGTAAACGCTGTTACATAAGCTAGAATGACCAATCAAAATACAAGTATAGGGTAATTCGAAAAATTTGACAACTAAGCAAGGTTATCATAGATATTAAAAGATTTATAAAATTTGAAATTAAAATTAAAAGTAAAAAATTAAAAATTACCTATTTAGAAATCTAATTCAAATCTCTATTAAGTTTTAAATTGTAGAATTACCGAGGAGAAAAAATATAAAAATAAAAATAAAAGATATATATGCTATTTAATTTATATTTTCATTGAAATTATGTTAAAAGGGATGTTCAGAACCCAGACAGAAATGTATACACTTTTAGTTTCATTCCAACATGTTAGTCGCCTCTCATAATACATAAGCGCTCAGACGTATTTAGATATATACACACACATAAAAAATATCTACACCACATACAACCACACGTACGCAAATGCACTTTCCTTACACATAGACATCAATACACACAGGCACATACAGCCACATTCACTATGACCTAGACGGTCAGATGTCATAATGCGTATAATTTGGCGGCTTGTTTTCATTAAGACATGTCCCAGTGAATAATTTAGACAAATCTTGTCTGTTAATATTCGATAGGATCCTCTCATATTCACGGAGAAGCTTCTTAGAATCTTTATTAAAAGAAGAGTGAAAATTACCATGTTGGAGAAGCTTATATTAAAACACTTAGTTAACACTAACTTGCTGAACACGTGGTCCGAATTAATGGCTACATGTATACATAAATCCAAGGATCTGCTAAAACACATCGACTCCGATTGAAAGCGATTACAAAATAGATTACACTAATATTAATTTAAGATGCAACAACTTTTAATATTCCTGGAGCCCATCATTAATAACATTTATATATCTATACACACATATAATCAATTATTACTGTATTCAGTTTATTTATAACGCGTGTTTATATAATTTCACCTTCTATGTACAAGGCTTCGTTCCGAATACATTAGTTAGATAGCACCAACCTATTGTATTTTTTTTGGTGGGGGGGTTGCATTATTATATTATATTTCTATCCCGAGTATTATTTTTATTTGATATTACTCTGATATTTTTTTTTTCAAAAATGAGATTTACCCGACCTTGATATTTTGTTTACATTTGAAACCAAATTAAAATTTGAAATATTTTTTTTTAAATTTCTTTAATTTTTTATTTCTCCGCTTTTTGAACTTATGAATTTAAATGATATAAATTATTATTTATATCAGATTATTATATATTATAATTATTATATATAATATTATGTATATAATATATAATATTATATAAATAATATTATATATATAATATTATATATATAAAATAATATATATAATATTATATATTATAGTTAATTCTAATATTTTCGGCAACAATAATCAATAAACAATTTTTAACACAAAATTTTGAATCATTAACACGAAAACGCGAATTAACGTTCAGATTGTAGTTGCACATAAAAAATTGCAGAAACCGCATGAAACTCCGAGTCGGACTATCGACGTTAGATATTATATATATATATATATATATATATATATATATATATATATATATATATATATGAAGAAATATAGTCTTAAGATGTGTTATATTTATGGGATAAAGTGCTCAATATCAGAGATAGAGCGTGTGTAAATATAAATGTGAATATAGAAGTCAACACTTAGAGGCGACAGTCTGTTTCATGCTACATGCAATCGTCAGGCCACACACACACATATATATATATATTATGAAATGGACAAAGTCCGACAATTATTTAAAGACATTTTAATGTTTAACATTCTTTTTATAGATACAAGTATTTAAGTAAATTCTCTATTTTATAATAAACAGTATTAAATTACATTTACCGGACTGAATGTCCGAGAAATTTTCAGAGAAAATATTCGTCCTCCGTCAGGATTCGAACCTGCATCCTATACGGAACCGTCATATAGCCTGACGTGACTTTTTAACCGATTCAGCCACAGAGGATCGTTCGGTCGTCAAGGTCGATTTTACTGTTTTTAAACTACAATTTTCCATGATTTTCTCACATGCATTCATATCTGCTCGGTGAGTATCCAAAAGTAAACAAATAACGTCACACGTTATGAAATCTATTAAAAAAAAAGTATGTATAAACATAAAAATATCTTTAAATCATTGTCGGACTTTGTCTTTTTCATATTCAATCCGGTAAATGTTGTTAATACTGTTTATTATAAACAAAGCATTTGCTTAAATATTTGTATCTATAAAAAATAATGTATAAACATAAAAATGTCTATATATATATACGAGGGTCATTCAATAAATAAGGTGAAATTTTCGGTATAAGGACTTCTAATACAGATAGAAGCGTAGTCTCCCAGCACTGTGACACACTTTTCTCATCTGTGCACAAGATTCCGTATTCGCTCAGCGTAAAAATCTTTGGACTGATGTCACAGCCAGTCGCTCACAACACTTTTGACTTCATCGTCACTTCGTGCCTCTCGTGAACGCTTTCAAGGGAACAAACAGGTGAAAGTCTGAAGGGGCAAGGTCTGGGCTGTAAGGGGGATGAGGGAGCAGTTCCCAGCCCAGCTCGTTGATTGTCTGTACCGTTTGGGCTGCTGTGTGAGCCCTTGCGTTGTCATAATGCAAGATGACTCCTTCTGACTGATGACCCCTGCGTTTGTCCCAACAAATAAGCTCAAAGTCCTTGCAATGTCATCCACTGTCACCCTTCTGTCAGACTGAATGAGGTCATTGACTGATTCGATCCCCTCAGGCGACCTCACTTCTGTAGGCCTCCCAGGCCTGTCTTCATCCTCAACACGACTCCGTCATTCTTTAAATAATTTAGACCAATTGTAGACATTCTTTGGCTGAAACATGTGGCACCATACACAGTTGACATTCTCCTATGAATTTCAACTGGTTTGCACTCTTCAGCAACCAAATTCTTGATAACTGACCGCTGTTCAATCCTGGAGCATGCTTCTTGGTCGGCCATCTTTGTTAATCGCCAAAACTCTCAAAGTTTTTTTTGAATCTGTAAAATAAATTAAATCCATGTGAAAAAGAAGTAAAACATAAAAAAATTAATAAAAGAGTAAACTTCTATCTGTATTAGAAGTCCTTATACCGAAAAATTCACCTTATTTATTGAATGACCCTCGTATATATATATATATATATATATATATATATATATATATATATATATATATCTTATTAATATGAACGTAATTTTTAGAGTGTACATGTACTTGAGCTTCTATCACAGTTTTCCTATTTTATTAAACAGTCAAATTAATAACAACGAGCCTAGTTTGAGAAGTCCTACGAAAGAAACATTGCGACTCTGGCCGGAATTAAAACTGCTTTCGTTTCTTTTCTTTTTTTCATAGGAAGAACAAAAAATAAAAATATATTATATAAATACATAAACTATATATATATATATATATATATATATATATATATATATATATATATATATATATATATATATACGAAAAGAATTACTGAAAGTCCTTTTTTGTGATAGGTAGCAGCTGACCCATCGCAGTCACTTGGATTTCCTTGACATCTTGAATACTTGTTCCTTTTAAGTGGTACTTGATTTTTGAAGAGGGAAAAGTTGCAGAGGATGGAGATCTGGTTGTCAGACTTAGAGAACGTTGTGCTTTGCTAAAACTGCTGCAGAAGCTATGTTCACTGATGGAAGCTGTGGTTTAGTGAGACGCCCACACTCTACACACATTCCTTCCAAGTACTAGTATAGACAAAGGAAGTGAGCGAGCAAGTTATAACTTAGTGTGAATGCGTGACAGGGGTAAAGGTCAATCTGTGCATGCGGCTTCAATCTGCCTCGAGGTAGAGGGTTACGGAGTAAGGGGTACAGCTTATGCGGATATGTGCAGAAGATAACGGTTAACCCTAGACACGAACAGGATAAGATTGTGGCGACCGAAGAAGCAGGCTCTTGGGAGTTAGTTCCACAAAGCAGCAGTTCGTGGAGAAAAGCTGCTTGAGCTTAACTTATATCTCACTAGGGGGATATGAAGGGAATGAGGGTAGTTCACTACTACGTGGGTGGCATGGCGGGCTTTAGCCGTGAAGGTTACAACTGGTGGAATTAAGGAGTGTAATTCATCATGGAAATAATGATACAGCAGTGAGATGTTTGTGACGTCTCGTCTGTGAGAAACGAATTGCCGTGTGGAAAATAATTCGTCGCCTACAAGGACGCGGAGACGCTTTTGGACTCTCTCGAGAGTGGACAGGGAAGACTAGGCGGTTACTGCGCATATATGGCAGTAGTACTGCATTTTCGGTTTGAGGATAGCAGGAGGAGTGAGGTACTTTCTGGAGCGGTACAGGGAATCGACCATTTTCCCAGCATCTTTAGCGACGTCTCGCGTGTATGAGTTTCATTTGAGGTCTGGGCTGAGTTTAAGTCCCAATAGGCGCTCAAAGTACGGGGCCTGCAAGAGGAAAAATCTGTTCATGACGATCGGTGAAAGTTCTGGCTCCAATTGGTAATGGTTGTAGATCACAAGTTTGGTCTTTGATGCATTGAATGTGACCAGGCAGGTTTTTCTCACTGAGCTGCTAGAGTTTTTTGTTCTTTTAACTCTGTTACCGATAATTTTTTAGCAAACATATATATATATATATATATATATATATATATATATACATTGATATATCTATATAAATTGATACATATATATATATATATATATATATATATATATATATATAATATATAAAATCGAAATGTATAAACAATCAATTACGGATAAACCCTGACGAGTGGGTGGAGGGATTTTTGCGGGTGGGCACGTCTACGAAACTCTGGAGTTGGCATACTAAGGGAGAAGATTTCTACTTCTATTAATTACCGTGTATTTCCGGGTTTAAGGCGATCTTTAGATAAGACTAGGTAAAAATATATAGATAATTTTGATAAATTTATCCTATACCTGTAGTATAAGACTGATGATAAAAAGATGACGTTATTGGAAATTATGTTACTTACTGTATCCTTAGAAATTCAAGATAAACGAAATAGCAAAACCGATTCTATAACATGTTTTTTCCTGCACACATCTCCTGAAAGGAGACCATTGTTTTGTTTTACGTTTCATCACGTGATCTCTTGCGAATACTGATTCTTCTTCCTCTTCTTTTTCTGAAGGATTTTTTACCGTAAAATAATAAAAAAAAAAATAATGGTCGTATGTAATCTTAAATTGTGTTATTATTTAGCACTAAAATAATAATGAATTTTTAATGAAAAATGAATATTATATTCTCCTAAATATTATTAGTGTCGTAATTAAGGCGATTATCGAAAGTTTAGCGAAAGATAAAGGATGCTTTTAACGCATTGAAAACTTGATTACATTTTCTCAGCTGAGCTTGCATAGGTACAAGTTGATTTCATTGATACGGAATTATTCTTCGATTAGGCAATTTATTAGGAAGTTATACCAGTAATGTATAAGGTAGAAATGATTTTATTACTTTTAGTATCATTTTTTTTGATAATGTGAATCTTTACATGTACGTTATTGGTTATCGTACCGAAGCCGAGGTCAGCTTACCAACAAACATCACTCAGAATTTAAGGTATTTTTTTAGAATTATAGTTTAAGTCAACCACCAATTTTTAAGAGAGTTTTGGGGTATTTAAATCTTGGAACTATACGTATATATATATATATATATATATATATATATATATATATATATATATATATATATATTGCGTATAATTTGGCAGCTTGTTTTCATTAAGACATGTCTTATTGAATAATTTAGACAATTTTTTTTTCTAATTTTCAATAAGATCTTTTCATATTCATGGAGAAGCTCCTTAGAATCCCTGTTAAAAGGCGAGAGAAAATTACCATGTTGATACATATTTATTTATTCCGAGTACTTTCAACATTAGCTCAATGTCATCATCAGGGTGTTGTTTTTTCTTAGACAAAAATTGTTATGTCCACCATTTTTCTAAAACAAAAATTGTTGTGTTCATATAACAGTTAAAATTTTAAATGTAAAGTGAAAAATGCTAATGTTATGTATTGTACGATTTAAATGTCCGTGAATATGAGCAGATCCTATTGAAAATAAGTAGACAAATCTTCTCTAAATTATTCAATGATATATATATATATATATATATATATATATATATATATATATAATCATTTATTTGAATATTACAACATAAATATGTTATAAAATCACTACAAAAATAGCCATTTTGTTTCAACACTTCGGGTGTCTTATCAAGTGATGATGTAGAATATAGAATAAATGGTTTTAAAAGTTTCAAATTAATTAACGATCCTTAGCTAGGAGTAAGGATCGTTAATTAATTTGAAACTTTTAAAACCATTTATTCTATATTCTACATCATCACTTGATAAGACACCCGAAGTGTTGAAACAAAATGGCTATTTTTGTAGTGATTTTATAACATATTTATGTTGTAATATTCAAATAAATAATTATATCTGCTCTACTCTGTATTGAGCACTCTTTAAAGAATAATAATTGTTGGTTATTGGAATTTACTCCGTACATACCAATCCCAAACTTGTATATATATATATATATATATATATATATATATATATATTTACTAAGGCTAATAAGTCCGTAAAGCAATGAGTGGAGACTCTGTGCTTTTAACATTGCGGAGTTATATATTCAAAGTTCGCTATTCTCAGCACCTAACGTCCTATCATGACACATTATCTGATAGGCTCAATTACTTGATATACATTATATAGACAGAAATTTTAAAACTTCGGCATAATTTAATTTACGTAGCAATGTACAAAACGTGGGCATTAGTCGAGGCGTGTCAGTTTATGATCTACAAATGAGTGGAGAATATTATAAACAAATAAGCAGAAATCGCTATTGTTTAGTCTTTGAGGAATCAGTCTGGAACTTGTAAATATTTGGTTTAGTCTGGTATTTGGTTTGGAACTTGTTACTGGAATTTCTGACAGATTGTATGAAAAAACGCAATCAAATTTGACAAGTAAAACCACTTGAATGGATTGGCTTTCCGTTGTCAGCGGAAGCAAGATAGACATGAAATGATAAATCATTTTTTCTTTCCTTTTTTTTTCCAAGTCGATTGTGTCAGAAATTTGAAGTTACAGTAGATGTATTATCGGACTATTTATTTCTTCTTGAAGGGTTTCTTAGGAGTTTAGTTACCATCTCAGTAACATGCCACATCGTATATTTATTTAGATATGTCTGTACACGTAAACAGACATTTTTAATTTAACTGATATACTATATACGAATAAGCGTATGTGTTTATGAAACTTACACTGTCCACATATAAACTTTACTATCTATGAAAGTGTGTATACATAATAAAGACGTACATATATGCTATGAATGTATCTATCTCATTTTGTTTATATTTCTGTAAATCTGTCTGTCTTTATGCACACACACACTTATATATATATATATGTGTGTGTGTGTGTGTGTATAGTGTATTTCGGCAGCAGTCCGTCTTATATACAGGTTTCATTGAAGACGACTAACAAAGCACTGAGATTAGGCCTTTCATTATATTTTTCTTACATTCGTACAAGCTTCTACAAGAAGTTCGTTAATCTTTAACCAAACATATATATATATATATATATATATATATATATATGTGAAGAGTGAATTTAAAGTGGAGAAAAAAGGACAAATATCACGACACCCTACATGTACGCACATCTGCGCACATGGTTGCACGCGCGTGAACGCACACACGCGCACACACTATGAAAAAAAACTAGCACCAATGATAAAACTATATAAAAAGAAAAATCGTAGTAAAAAAAAATTAGTCAATTGCTGACACCCTCTGACGATTGGATGGACGGGTTTGTCTACAAAATTCTGGAGTCGGAATACTGAAGGTAACATAAATCAGCTAAGAGACAAACCTTTTACTCATATTAATTCAGTGAAAACTTATTATTAACAAAAAGAACGAATACAGAAGTGTTGCACGTCCGACTGACGGCTAAGTACAGTAGTCAACTCGTCAACAGTATTTACTGTCCCCCCCCCCCGCAACGAGGGATAGATGTGGCATAAGGCCGGGTTTAAAGTGGGGTATTCCCGTAAGCTAGGCCAAAAAATGCCCGTAGATCCCGTATAAACGGGATCGGGTTGGTCAGCCTCCCCGAACGAGACTCTGCCCTTCGGCGGAGCCTAGTTCGGGTTCCTCTCTGCTCAGATTCAGAGAGTTGGACCGTCTGTCAACTCACCAACTGTAGTCAACTCGTCAACAGTATTTACTGCCCCCCCCCACGAAGGATAGATGTGGCACAACGCCGGGTTTAAAATGGGTTATTCCCGAGCCCGTAGGCTCGGCCAAAAAATGCCCGTAGATCCCGCATAAACGGGATCGGGTTCGCTAACCCCAAAAAACTCTGTAGCTCTGTGACGTTTTCAGGAGCCGGCATGTCCTTAATTGCAATGGCCCTTTCTGGGTCCGGTCTCCTACCGTCTTTGTCTATGATGTGACCCAAATATTTAATTTCTTTCATGAAGAAGTCACATTTGCTTTCCTTTATTTTGTTGAAGCATATAATCTTGTATTCGTGAAAATACTTTGTGGATGTGTTCCCAGTGTTGTTCCAAGCTTTTACTGTTTATTAGTATGTCGTCTAGGTAAGCCGTTGAAAAATCAAGTCCACCCAGCATGGTGTCCATAACCTGCTGAAAAATGGCTGGTGCGACTTTGACTCCTAATGCAAGCCTTTCAAACTTGTATAAACCTCTATGTGTATTTATACATAGTAATTTTAAGCTTTTTTCCTCAACGGGTATCAGGAGATAAGCTTCGCTGAGATTGATTTTTGAAAAGAACTTGCCTTCATTAAGTTTCGTAAAAAATTGGGTTTGGAAGTGTATAGTGATAATCTCCTAGTGCTGCGTTTAGTCCAGTAGAAAAATCTGCACACACGCGGATTTCCTTAGACTTCTTCTTCACATACACTACTGGTGTTGCCCACTGGCTATATTCCACTTTAGATAAAATTCCAGTCTCTACAAGTCTGTCTAATTCCTTGTCTATTTCCTCTAACGAGGCAAACGACACATTCCTTTTTTTCTTAAATATTGGTTGAGTGTTCTCTTTTAACTCAAATTTTGCTGACATCTTTTTGCATCTACCAAGGCCAGCCGAAAAGACCTCGGCGAAGGTTTCTTTTAATTTATTTTTTAGTTTATCTGACTTGGTCGTCAGATTTTCTATTTTCTGACAAAAAGTATTTATTGGCAATCCCACAGATTGAACTCCTGCATCCAATCTGTGCCAAATAGATTGTCTGTGTTTTTTAACACGAACATTCTTAATTTTTTAGTTGTTCCATTCAAAGTAACGTTTGCGATAATTTCTCCTTCAAACTTATTTTTTTTACCGGTCATCGACCTAGCTATTTTGTCGGTTTTTAGCATGGTTGATTTATTTAATCTTTTCCAAGTATGTAGGTTGATTATTGATAAATCAGACCCGAAGTCTAACTGTAAACTGACATTTTTATTCAGTATTTCTACCTGCACATACTTTCTTATATTTTTGACGTCCAGTTCGTCTGTTTTTGTGGTTCTAATCCGGCTTTTCCTCCTTTATTTGCTCTGCAATGTGAGCTCTTATGCACAACTTTATTACAAGTTAGACAGGTTTTAAACCGATATTGGCAATATTTAAACCAATGAAGTGCTCCACAACGGTAACATGGACTAGGAGGTAAATTTTTCGGTTTTTGATTGAGTTGACTTTTTTTCTTAGGATAGTGAAAATAATCTTTTTTGGTTTGACTTGTTTTTGAAGGGGAGGAAAAATGTGGTTTCCGATGTATTTTTCTTATGTGTGCAACGCCTGACTCTTCAATGTCTGTAGAATCATTTTTTACACTTATATATTTTTGGCAGTCTTCGGCTATATTTTGTAAGGTTAAATTTGGTTCTCCCTCTATCCTGGTTAGGACTCTCCTACTAATTTCTGCATCTTTCGACGATACAAGACCTTGTACGACATTTTAAATTATCTGCGGTAAGTTCGGCTGATTTAAAATCGTCACAATGTTTGTTAACTACCGATGCGAACGTCGAGTAGTCTTCGCTGTCTTTCTTGGTCAGGTTTAAGTATTTCCACCTTTTGTGAAATAACGACGCTTTTGGGGCTGAATAATTCTGTAAGAAGATTTACCGCTTCAATGAAAATTAAATCACTAGTTTTTCGAGGTAATATGTAGTCCACGAATTTGCTATGTTCAGTAGTCCCTAATTTCCGGAGCATTAGGCGTAGCTTTTTAGCGTCTGTCCATTTTTCACAATCTATTTCGAATAGATCCTCATACCTTCTGAAATATGACGCCAAGGTTTTATCTTCGTCTGGCGAATAAGTGAAATTGTCAATTGCACTCCAAATCGCGTTTTGTGAAAAAGTAGTTTCGCTCTCGGTATTTTGACCCTTAATCGACCCTGTTTGTAGAAGCAATTCTTCAAACCTTTTCTGTTGTTCTATCATTTGTCGCTGTAATTCTAATTGTTTTTCGTCGTTTCTTCGTTGTTGTTCTTTGTGTTTTTGTTGTAATTCTAATTGTTTTTCGTCGTTTCTTCGCTGTTGTTCAAACTGGAGTTTAACCAGTTGTATCATAGTAGCTTTAAACTCTTCCATGTTTTACTTTTCAATATTACGCTTCTACGTAAGTTTACTTGTACCAAGCCTTTGTATTGCTCGGGGAAGGAAGAAGAAAAAAAAACAAATCACTTTTTTCTCACTTTAAATGTGTTATTCACGTACACAGTTGATTTTTGGACAACTGCGAAACGTAAAGTTTATACTTCGGCGCTGGAAGCAAAATATTTTCCTTTCTTGTTAAGACAATGCCAGAACAAGGAACATTAATTTTTTTCTCTGCGAGAAAAAAAAAGAGAAATCACATTTGGTTAGTAAGAAGAATAAATCAACTTACCAATTTTTTTTTTTATGATTTCACGTGGAGTTCGTTAAATTCTAACCAGCAGGGCGTCCACACATGTGGAAAATGGACAACATGTGCCCAGCCTAATTTGGAGAAAAAAAAAGGTAATTTTAATTCACCTAGCTACGGACGATCAAAGGCCATAAGGCTGGTATGTTATTTCTTTGTTCGTTGTTCTGTTAAATATTCTCGTTCTTTGGACAGTATGAACAATCATTTGTTTTGGGACATGAAATCTTTTTGATATGCTCCTGTAAGTTGCATTTAACCTTATCAAATATTTTGTTTGTTACGGGCGCGTATCTCGTTGTTAGTGTACCAATAGCTACACTAATGCTAATGTTAGCACACGGTGTACTGGCGGACTAAAGCATTAGTCTTCCTAACACTAAATAGCCGGTAAACTATGGCTAGCTGATAAACAACACTAATAAAGCCAATGCAGATAATAAAGCTACAATGGTATCATGATCATATCTCTCCAGTCCTTTGGAACTCTCCCAGCATTCCAGATGTCCAGGGTGATTCTATGCATGATATCAGCCAAGTGATGGTCTCCATACCGAAGGATTTCAGCAAAAGATGCCATCATTTCTGGAAGCCTTCCCCCATGTTCAACTTGCTGGTAGATGTTTTTACCCCCTCGACGATAGATCTTTGTCGAATGTAGTTAAGAGCAGATTGATCTACATAGCTCTCCCTGTTAAACATATACGAAAATTGTACTTTCCATCTCTTGCCGATTTCCACCATACTAGTAAGGATATTCATGACGTCTTTTCATATGAGAAGCGTTACTGACAGCGTTCTGCTTCGAGAGGTGGCCTATCTCTTTATTGTTCTTACACTCTGCGGCAGCCTGCATTTCTGCAGCTAAATCAGAGCACCAAGTGTATTTCATATCACGATGATTATGTTGATAATCTGTTACAATAATCCATATAGTACCGTTGCTACTACTACTACTACTACTATTATTATTAATAATAATAATAAGAAGAAGACGACGAACGATATCTGAGTGAATAATCTAAAATAGAAATGGGTATTTGAGGTAAAATGATAGCCTAATAGTAGTGAGTGTGTGATATAAAATTGGCCTCAATTTTGCATATCAGATGCAGGCCTAGTTTAAAGTAATATTTGGATAGGAGGTTGGGGAGAGCCATGATAGCCCATGTCCTGAAGAAGAAGATAATTAATACTGATTTCTTTAGCAACTTATAAATAAATAATAACGCGTGTTTTATAAACCCATACGGTATATACTCAAGTTATAATGCGATCAGATTTTACGCATAAACTAGGATGTCGAACTATACACAGATAATTTTTTGAAGCGGTTAAAAAGATACATTTTATCTGGGCTTAAAATTCATACATTTTCGGTAACCATAACTACATTCTCATACTACCTCTGGCTAAACTTAATTATTTATTTGCTATAAAATATCTTTTGGATAATTCCCAGTTCTGCAATATTTAATTACGGTAAACCTGCTAGCATTGCCCAGAAACTAGTAACAAACATATATGTCTATATACACGAGCTATATGTAAACTTTAGGTTTTTCACAAAAATCCAGGAATCGCACTATTATACATAAAGTAAACTTATACACGAGTATAGACGGTAATTAATAGCGAATTTTGGAAACTTATATTTAATACCGGATTTCTAGAAACTATTCTTTTTAAGTATTTTACCACAAGCAAAATGGGAGTGCCACTAGCACGCAAGGGGTTACAAGAGTGAAGAGGGTGTTTGAGGAAAGGATAAAGAGAAGGTGGGAGAGCAAGACCAAGGCACCAGAAGATGTCGATTGACATTACATTTAAATTTTTGAAGATTATAGTTATGGAAGCAAGTAAGAGGAAGGGAGTTCAACTGTTGGGAAGTATGAGAGAAGAAGCTGTTGGAGTAGAAGAGACTGTTTCGGCAGTAAAAGAGTGGGACCGAGATGCCAACCTAGGAGCACGCTTAAATTCATTCAGTTGGAGCACCAGTGAAAATAGCTCGTCAGAGCAGTTGACATGAAAATATTTGTAAAAAAAAGACAGAGTGACGCTACAACAAGTCTGTGAGAAAGTGACTGAAGTCGAGATGCCACGTCAGGATCTATCATATTGCATAAATATTGCTGGGTTTTAATTTTAATTTATATAATTAATACAGGATTTTACATTAACAAAAGACTTGTAACGTTAAAATAGTTTAAGTGGTAGGTTCAAATTCAGTCTAACAAGTTTTTTTTCTATGTATACCAATTTACTAAGTTTAATTTTGTCTGACACACAGAAATGTGGAACGAAGTTGCTACTCTATAAATTGTATGGCGGGGTGTCCAATAAAGATTGTTATTTATTATTAACACCTTAATCTGGTATAGAGTCAGAATAGATAGTCATCCAGTGAAAACCAAATTCACACATTGTGAGAGAAGGTTCACTTGGTACAGTAAAATGTAAGCCTGGACTTTCATTAGTGTAAAAGACAATACTAACCGGAGTTGGTTTTGTTTTGTTTTTTCAAAATAAATCACAGTTAAATCTGATTTGTTACCCGAAAAAGACACTGGAAAAATAATCACTGATTCCAAAATAATGAAAACTATCTGCTATTAAATTACTTTGTTTAATGAATATAAATTATTTTCGTTTGAACTTGATAACATCGTGTTTTTTATGCATTTAAGAATAGATAAAAATATTTCTGCAGCTTGAAACAATTGCAGCCATAAAGAAAAATAGGCTACAGTTTTAGGAGTAGACAATGTGAACATATTACTGAAAATAAAATATGATATACAATATTAGATAATTATTTAGATGCGTTTTTTTTTCTGTATAAAATTAACATTTTCGTTGTTAATTGATTTTTTTTTATAAAAACACATCCTAGGTTATTTGAAGCCGAAATATATTTAAGATGATTAGAATTTTTTTTTTTTTCAGGGAATATTGCATTAGCGATTTTTTCCGAATAACAGCGATTGGTCTATATAGAAATTCTACTAAAACTTAGGTGAGAAAGAAGATGTATTCCTACCTTTCCCAAAAGGTAATTGCACGTAAGTGAAGGTAGCGAATCCGAATGGAATTTGAACTTGGATCTCTAATTTTTGCCCCGGGTCACTATCCTCTAAATCACCCGCACACCTAACATTTTTGGAGAAGATACAAATCTTTCTATTGAAAAATAATGAAATCGCATTTATGTGAAGACAATGAGATTGTTCTAGATATATCAATCCATAGCAATGGGGTACCCAATGAGGATCTAATTATGCTTTCTTAATTTTGCTTTTCTCCACTAGCAAATTTTGGGGGGTTCATCATTTAAAATAAGTTGGCCTACATTCGTCTACGAATAAGAAGAAAAATTGATCGAAAAGTTAATTGTACTGGGATTTCAGATACAGTTCAGTTCGTTACTCGTAGCTCAATGTGGCAATTCTTTGTCAGATGAGCTTGAGTGTTGTTTTTATTGGGGGGGGGGGGGTTGCTGTTTATTTTTTATTTTTTGTTTTGGCTTTTATATATTCTTTTTTTTCCTGCATTATTTTATTCGTTATTTTAATAAAATATTCAAGGGCGATAAAAACAATATTATTTTTGAGGAGTTGCTTCCCTTGGATTACTTGCCTTAAACTTTTCAAAGATGTGTTTAGTTGCTTGTTTTTTTTCTTAGGATAGACTTATTTTCTTTTTCTTTCAAATCTAATATGGGCACATATTACTGCTCAAATCTTTGCTCTGCGAAATTTAAAAAAATGAGTAACGAGCAACTTCAGCTGAAATGATAAAGCAATGCCTGTTGTTAAATTTTGTCTTTCTAAATGAATTAATTTTTGAATTGCAGATCAGATTAAAATAGCAATGTTTTAGATAGATGTATATGTAAGCCATAATTTGCAGAATCAGACCAGTGGAGGATGACCGAAAGATAAAATATCAGCAAAATCCTGAAAAACCAGGTCTTGCAAGAGTACAAAAGGGTGGAGAGGGTCACGGCCCGGAAGACCATGATTCCATAGATGGAAATTTTTAAGGTGTAAATATTGAAAGTGCATTAATATCTTAATCTTCCTCCAGTTATGAGCCATGAATGATACACGCTTAAGCGATCATGTATCTTTCGATACATGACTGACGAGGCAGATTCTTTTCCCGCAGTAGGTTGCCATTTCTTTCTCTGGTACACCAGTTTCTATCAAAAGCTATAGAACCTGGTCTGTCCTGCTATTTACCCATACCCATAGCTGGGGAGGGGAGGGAGAAGAAGAGGATTCATACCTTTCTCAAGGGTCAGTCAGTCAGTTATGTGCCATGCGTAATACACGCTT
>OZ038481.1:33970819-34090819 GCA_964036315.1 Acanthosepion esculentum | reverse complement strand
TGTTGAAATTATTACAAACATTCTGGACACTTTTTAAGAAATATATAAAGGAAAGTATCGTTAATTTTTTTCTAAATCGTTTATGCGTGCGTGCGTGCGTGCGTGCGTGCGTGCGTGCGTGCGTGTCCGGATAGACCAACCATCTCGAAACTACAGAATTTAAACTGTAGGTGTGTCAGGAGGTTATCCGTTATGGATGAGTTACTTATCTCATGATAACTTCTGTTCCCACCCTATAGCGGTATAATGGTTTGGGGGCAAAAGTGGCCTTGTGTAATGATTAAAATAAAATGCACAGTATGTTGAAAATAATATATATATTTATATAACACAATATAATAATACGGAAGGATAAGGTGAAATTCGAAGTTTCAAGAATTCATGTGTAAAAGTCCTGACGTTATAAGAGAGAGAGAGAGAGAGAGAGAGAGAGAGAGAGAGAGAGAGAGAGAGAGAGAGAGAGAGAGAGAGTTCGGCAGGAAATAAAAATATATATGCATACGTATGTGTATATGTATCTATTAGGTTGGTGCAAAAATAATGTCGTTTTCTCACATGAAGTTGAACATCAAAAACGACATTATTTTTGCACCAACCTAATAAATGTAGTAACCGCCTTATTTTTGTTTTCGCTGTAGCAAATGTAACAGGGCACTGAACCTGTTTAAATGTTTAATTGCATGAAATTGAAGGATGGCGATTTGGAGCTTACTACAAATTGAATAATAATTATTAAAATTCTCAGGAGAGTAGGTTGAATAAATAAAATAAAAATAGTGAGTTACAAATTATGTTTTAAAATAATAAAATCTGCTCCAAGGAGAATCAAACCCAGAATTAATTCACCAAGATTCAATAAATCGTGTAACCGCATGCGATAATTGTCCATTCAACAAAATGTTTAATATCTAAAAATAAAAAAAAAACACTAAGCTAAATGAGTTTTTTTTCTCCAGGTTCTTAAAGACGTTTAAACATCTTGACACAATTTGTCATAAGAATCACTGAAAAAAAAAACAGCGTTATTCAGCCAGAAAGAGAACAAGTTAAAATCGTTTTGTGTCAGACCCACTATATCTTTCCAACTGAGCAATGGTGAGAGGAAAATGCTCACTCAAGCCTTCAGTAATAGTACGAACATTCATACTCTGGCTTGCATCACTATCCTGATTACTTCGGAAGTGTGCTAGTCAAACTCTTTGCCTCCGGGCAGCGAGGATCCACAGACGGGGCTGTGTCGCAAGGCAGAGTCTCGTCTCGGGAGACAGCTACCCGACCCCATTTTTATGGGGTCTACGGGGAATATTTGGCCGAGCCTGCGGGTTCGGATACCCCACAATAAACTTGGCCTTGTGTCGCATCCGACCGCGTGGGGCGGTTAGTGAATATCTCATACTCTGGCTTCGATCTTCAAAGTCCTTTCAAGAACCATCAAGAGAATGGTGAATAAGTTTTAAAATGAGGGAACGGTAGAGAGGAACATTGGATCATGATGATATACAGGCAAGTGGGATCATCATTTCAAATTAGAGTTAAATATATATTTATTGTGCAAAGTAGAGTCGAATAGTGCTATGAAAACATCGGAGAATTCCAGTAAGATATATTTAATCATTTCTAAGATACAACGGTTCAGAGCGTAATCTAATTATTGGACAATTTTGCTGTTACACCCGGTATATATACAGTGAAACCCTGATATAAGAGACCCGGATATAAGAGAAACCCGGATATAAGATATATTTTTCTCTGGTCCCAAATTAGAGCCTGTGTTAATAAAACAAAATAGACCAAACCCGGATATAAGAGAAACCCAGATATAAGAGACCCCTTATCCGGTCCCGACAACTCTCTTATATCCGGGTTACACTGTATATATATATATATATATATATATATATATATATATATATATATATATATATAGAGAGAGAGAGAGAGAGAGAGAGATTCAATAAAATTCAATAAAATATTAGAATGCTTAAAATACTTTAAATTTTAAATAGTTAAATATATATATAATTATATATATATAAATATATATATATATATATACATATATATATATATATATATATATATATATATATATATATATATATATATATATATATGTATATATATATATATATTTATATATTATTTATTCAGATGGCATATGTGGAGCATCAATATAACACGTATAAAACATGTATCTAAATATCGAAATTTAGGAGTTTAGGCAGGACATACATACGCATATAAACAGAAGGTTCTTTACTATATAAGTCAAGCCGCTATCAAAATTTCTCTCATTTTTCTGTCGTCTTAACAATTTTTAGCAAGTATCAATTTTTATTTCTTTCTTTCATTAATTTTCTTTTTTTATATATCAACGTTTGTGTCACTATTCCATTCTTTTTCCTTTTCTTCTTTTTTTCTAATCATTTCCCCTCCAATAAAGCAATAATGCCACTAAGATGAAAGGGGTTACTGGGAAGGAAAGAAACAGAGAAAACATTATTAAGTAGAAAAAAACAATAAAAGAACAAGATTCAAAAGGACACCTAGTATTTAAATGGTTGAAGATCATATTTGGCAGGAAAGCGAGAAGCCAGAAGAAAGTCCCACGGGCAAGTTGTGTGTTATTATTCATGATGATGATATTTCATCATTCTAGAAATGAACATCTGAAATTTCATCATCATAAAAACGATCGATTTACCACAAGCAAATTGGCAGTAGCAGTTGTAAAAAAAACAACACAGACGTATCTTCTTCACTCCGTGAAAATCCAGAGTTGACGGTTTCAAAAGCTTCCCTTAACCACGAGATTTTCGAAACAGTTATTAACAAGTAAGCTCATATTTTAAAGAAACAAAAAGAGACAATATCTTGAACATTTAATACACACAAAACCAATATTGTAAATAACATTCACGAAAAGGAAAATTCGCATTCTAGTCATTAATTTCAACTAGTGTCCCAAAGTCTTATTGTTTATATTATTGGTGTAAGTTTTATTGATTTAATTTCAGTAAATAAAAGAGAAAAGGAATCCTCTATCAATTACTAATACATATAACATGGGGTAAGTTACATTAACACAAGTCAACATGACCTCGTTACAAGTGCGAGAGAAGAAGCTATAAAACGAGAACTTACGTCTCTTAGTTCTACGTCTATCTCTTTCTCTTTTCCTTATTAAATCATTTCGCCTTAAGCAAGGCAATAACGCCACTAAAGCTCACGGGAGTTATTGAGTGTGAGAGAATATGAGAAAAAGAAAACATTATTAAGGCAAGATAATAATAAAAGAATAGGTATTAAGAATATATATATATATATATATATATATATATATATATATATATATATATATATATATATATATATATATATATATATATATCATCCCCCTTACAGCCTAGACCTTGCCCCTTCAGACTTTCACCTGTTTGGTCCCTTGAAAGCGTTCACGAGAGGCACGAAGTTTAAAAGTGACGAGGAAGTCAAAAGTGTTGTGAGCGACTGGCTGAGACATCAGTCCAAAGATTTTTACGCTGAGGGAATACGGAAGCTTGTGCACAGATGGGAAAAGTGTGTGACAGCGCTGGGAGACTAGGTTGAAAAAAAAGTAAGCTTCTATCTGTATTAGAAGTCCTTATACCGAAAAATTCACCTTATTTATTGAATGATTCTCGTATAATATATATAATCGAATATAAATAAAGTATATCTGAAAATTTATCAGCTACAACCAAGAAAGAGAAATTAAGTTGAAAAACGGCAACAACCTCAAATCCGTCCAGGAATTTCTTTTTACCTCGGCAGAAACATCCAATCAAAGGAGAGAGAAACCAAAACCCCGCAAAGGCAAGGCCTGGGGTGTCCTTGATGATCTGGGCACCATCTGGAAGCCCTCCATTTCTGACAATCTTAAGGGGGACTTTTTCTAAGGTTACGGTAGAAGCTGTCTTGCTCTACGGCTCAACAACTTGGACGGACGAAACATCAAGAAGCATACATTGCATTGCACAGCTGGAAGAAACACCCAACAAAGAATGGACACTTCCTCCTATCTCAGTTTCGCCAAAAGAGAGAAGGCTTCGGCTAGCTGGTCACACATGGAGAAGTAAGTCAGAACTTGTGAGTGTCACCCTCCTATGGAACCCATTGCACGGCAAAACATCGGTTGGAAGACGTCATCACACCTACATTGACCAACTTGTAGATGACTCTGGATACCATCTGGAGGACCTGCTGACAGAGATGGTTGAAAGGAACGAATCCGAAAAGAATTCTCGACCTGATGATGAAGATATCTGAAAAAAAACTATAAATAAAGACAAAAGGAAAACTCCTTCCCTAAGTCAACGTACATGACTAGACAATTTTTAAAAATGAAAAGAAAAACGTTAAATCAAAACATTCTATTATTAAAATAAAGCAATTTCTAAAGAAAGGAATTTTTTTTTATTATTCCGACAGATTTTTATTATTTAAACGTTAATAAATAAACAGAGCGTCTACTTAAATGCGGGTATCCACTAAAAATAATGTTTAAGCAATAAAAACCTATCGGATTAATAAATAAAAAAAATCTTTCCTTTCTTTAGGAATTTCTTTGTTTGATTTATGATACGAAACGGAGCAGATATGTCTATTTTGAGGGTGAGAGAAAAATCTTTATTTAAAGACACTATTCATATTTTGCCATCGACGCGCTCCGTAGCCGAGAGGTCAAAGCACGTCAGGTCTAATGAACACAAGTTCGAATCCAGACGGAAAAGTCATATTTTTCTAATAAGATTTCCCGAATGTACAGGCCGGAGTGTCTACTCAAATACTGGTATCCACTAAAAATAACGTTTAAGTAATAAAAATCTGTGTGAGTAATAAATAAAAAATCCATTTCTTTCTTTAGAAATTACATACATACAGACACATACACGCACACACGCACACACAGACACACACACACACACACACACACACACACACACACAAACAAACACACACACACATATATATATAGAGAGAGATAGATACACACACACACACACACACACACACACACATATATATATATATATATATATATATATATATATATATATATATATATATATATATGGCCAAGGGGTTATTGTGTGTGGAAGAGTTAGAAAAACATACATTATTAAGGAGCGAGGAGAAAAAAAAAGTGTAAATCAGGAGGACAGTTGATAATGATTGACATTGCATTTAGATTTTTTGCGGATTAAAAATTGGCTGCAAATCTAGGATACGGATGGAAGTTCCACAGCACGGCTGGAAAAGAAACAGTTAGCATAGAATTTACGGTTACATCTCGACAGTGCAACTGTAAATTGGTGAGACCTCGTCGCCAGTCTAGTTCTGCGCTTAAATTCGGAAATTCTAGGCACCATAGCGAAGAGCTCATGCGAACAATTACCACGAAAATATGTATACAAAACGCGAAGGGAGGCAACCTTATGGCGGTCAAAATGACTGAAGCCGAGATGCCAGATCGGGGCCAAGAATATTGCTGATTCTTCTTTTAGTTTTATCAAGGAGTTCTAAATCGATAGCAAGAACAGCGGACCATGTATATGATTTGAAATAACCTGTATATTGACAGTGCAAATATTTCTACGAAACCCTTACTAAAACAGAATATATTACAAGAAATGAATGAAACGTAGATAAAAAAAAAAAAATTCAGACAACGGAGATATATTATGAATCAAATGTGTGATAAAAATAATCGATCTACAATGAGGTGAGGAAAGCTCCGTTTCGCAGGTGTATTAAAACCGTCTTGTATATAACGTATATTTGAATTAGAGTTTACTTTTTGTGCTGAGTAAAATAAGAAAATAAGCGTGGAAAGTACAAGATAAATGTAGTATAACTACAAATATTTATACTCAGTATATTTTAAACAGTGGAGTAATTTCCGGATTATGGTGTCTGAAATAAAAGGGCAAATGCTGAAAGAAAAGAAAAATCAAAGGGAGGTAATAAGTAAAACAAAAAGTCACGGTTATTTCCCTTGATTCACACGATTTAGGTATATTCCTGAGCCGCAAAAGTACTTTTTCAAAATGTTGTGAATATCAAATTTTAATAACAAATATATATAATTTAAAAAATAAAATACAGTAAAGAAAGAAATTGTACATACATAAAATAAAATAAATTCAATGCGATTTTTAACATTGCTTTCCTTTTATAATATCGTCAGTATCTGCTTTAATGGTAATAGTCTTTATTCTAAGAATGTTAGTTAAATGGAAATCACTTAACCTATTCCTTTCAGCAGTTTTGATGTTTTTTCATGCATGAGAAGAATTGTTCACAGCAGTATGTACTACTTCACATACATAACAATTTTCTAGATAGTTAAATAATTTTTATTTAGCTCCGGTTCTTGCCCAACACACCAGCCAGTGTGTCTCAGAAAAGGTCTTTGCCCCTTTCCTCTTTTAGTGAACTTACTAGCACAATCTGAGAATAATTTTCTCAACATATGTTACTAAAGAAAATGAAAATATACATAAAGATTTTAGGTTGCAGTGGGCCACATGAAAATATTAAGTGGGCCGCAGTTTGGCCCGCGGGACACTGTTTGGACGTCCCTACCCTAAGGTTTCTACCTGCGATGTGTATATATTTTTCTGTTTTAATTTATTCATTTGCGCCTTGATATAGAAGCATCTTCGAATTCTTTTTATTTCATTTTTATTTTGCATTTTCTTCTTTTTGATTTTAGCCTTTTCTAGATTTTACAGACATGATTTTTTTCTTTGCATTATTCTTTAGACAAGTCTATTATTTTCATAACGTAGACACTACGAAATAGCGTCACCAGAGCAAGAGCGATAAATCTAGTTATCTTTCTTGCAGACAATGTGGATATAGTTTTATATAGCAAGATTATTATTATTATTAGTAGTAGTAGTAGTAGTAGCAGTAGTACTTGTAGTAATAGTACTTATAGTATTAGTAAGAATCAGACATTGTATAAATGAGAGAAACAATGGTAAGGATGTCTTTTCGTTGATTTTCAATAATTTATTATTTTTCATAACGTTTTAAAGTGATGAAATCTGTGGTATATATATATATATATATCGTGTGTGTGTGTGCGTGCAGCATATATATATATATATATATAGTGTGTGTGTGCAGCATATATATTATATCATAAAGAAGTAATTATACAAAAAATTAATTAGCACGTTCCAAAATATATAACTGTCAATAAATAGCATATTTTAAAAAACGTGTTTCATTTTTTTGTTTCAAAACACGGTCAAGATATTATGTCCATGTTCAAAGTTAATATTATTAAGTGTTGGTTTATGAAACATTTTATAAAACATACATATAACAAACTATTTCTAATTCTAACTGTTAAAATATAATCGTTGAAAATGGCTAAATGTATAGCCGAAAGCGCTCGGATAAAAAGAACATTCGGACAGTTTTTTTATAATTTATCATCCGAAAAGAAAAACATTATTAGATCGCATGAGAAACTGTATAAAAAAATAAATAAAAGCACCTTGTCAGTCGTTTTTAATGAAATGTGCATGAAAGAAGGATTGCTGCCTAAATACACACACACACACACACACACACACACACACACACACACACACACACACACATATGCATACACACACACACACACACACATATATATATATATGTATGTGTATATATATATATGTGTATATATATATATATGTGTGTGTGTGTGTGTATATGGATATATATATATCTTAAAATACTTAAATAATCCTAGCTTGTTAAACAAGAGAAAGGAATTGATAGTTATATGTCGGCCTAAAAATAAATATCTTCTTAAATACTTTGATCCAGATTAATTTTTAATATATATTACGGTTTGTTTTTTGTTGTTTTTCTTTATATATATATATATATATATATATATATATATATATATATATATATCAATAAATGGAGAAGGAACAAATAATCTCCCTTTAATAATAGAAAATTAATATTCACTTTAAAACAAAAATTCTTTAATTTGCTTTTCTTATACATATACACACACAAATCCTTTTTATTTTAAATGCCAAATATAACTTTTTAAATTAAAAAGTTGCAATTCCAGCATAATATATCTCTACACTAACATTACGATAACCAGATATATTTTTTAAACTTAAATTACCTAACCGCCAGTCTATAGTCTGCATCTAAAAATTTCGATGTGCATGAAATCGTATTGTCGTTGAGAGATAATATGTATATTTATTAATATATATACGTAATAACTCTGTTTATGACATCCAGCACAGTTTTATTAACACAAGGATATATATATATATATATATATATATATATATATATATATATATATATATATATATATATATATGCGTTTCACATACGGCTTGCAGGATTGTTCATAACCATTTTCGATTCTCACACGTTGAAGTGCAGTTGAAATGCACTGAAACCAATTTGCATCTTTGTAGTGAGTAAAATGGTTTTGTCTATATGATAAAATTATAATAAATAAATAATATATATATATATATATATATATATATATATATATATATATATATATATATATTGTATATATACATGGATGTTTTAATTTCCGAATACGGTTAGCACATTAAAACATCCCTACTGCACACTAAGACATACACACAATGCACACACTCAATTAAGCTGAAAATCGAATCACCCTTGATAATGGCTAAATGTATTGCCGAAAGCGCTCGGAAACATAAAACATTTGGACAGTTCCTACACATCCTTTGTCCTGTAAAGAAAGCTCTTGTTCGAACACAAGAAAAATGAAATAAAAAGCTCAATCGTAGTACCTTAACAGGTGCTTCCTCTGTAGCTAAATACACGTCAGGCTATATGGCAATTGCGTGGATGATACAGGTTCGTTTCCTGTCGGAGGACGCATATTTTCTTTTAGATTTCTCGGACATTCAGGCTGGTATACGTTGTGAATGCTGTTTATTATAAAACAGAGCATTTATTTATATATTTATATCTATAAAAAGAATGTATAAACAATAAATATGTTTAAATAATTGTCGGATTTAGTCCATATATATATATATATATATATATATATATATATATATATATACAAAAAATCGATAAAAATGAGTACACTTGATGAAAAGATGTTCAAAAATAATTTGTTAATCCTTTTCAGAATCTTCGAAATTTTGGTTAAAATCTTGTTTTACTGGCGTTAACGAAGGATCATAAACTTGAATGGAAACATTTTAACGAAATTTTGCTGTGAAAATCACATTGATTTTGAAATTCTTGCAAAAATCAGATAATTGTCGGATTTGAAGTAAATTTAATTTAAGTTTAAATTAACTGAAGATGACTTATTTAGAAATTAATAAAATTATTTTTGAAACGTTTCATTTTTAGAAAATCTTATTACTCTCTTTGTTACTCACCCCGCTATTTAATTTTATGAGATTTTTAAAATATCGTTTTTGCAGCGTTTAATGTTTATTTTAGTTATAAGTACTAGTCCTGGAAGAATATAAATTATCAATTTTGGAGTGTCAAACAGGACCCCAGTTCAAAAAAATCTGCTCTGAATCATAAAATAAAAATCCAATAAATCTAAGATATTATTTAATTAGAAATGTTTTTAATTGCTTTTATGAATAAAATATAGTATGGAGTTATTTTATTTTAAAAAAAAGATTTTCAAATGAACAATGAATTTTTGCAAGAATTGTTTTCATTTTTTTTTATTATAAATTTTACATCTTTTAAAATTCTGTATTAATTTGTATCGGTCAATCGATATTGCTATTAATTAAAAACCGTATTTGCTAATCATAAATAGATTAGCGTATTACACTTCATGGACGCACAGTATTTTAAAAAGAATTTTGATTTTTGTGTGTGTGTGTGTATAAACGTGCTGACTTTTGTAAATACGAACGTCCATACACGATATTAGCAGAAAATAAGAACGGTATATGTAGGAAATTTAAATTTAGTGGTAATTTTCTAATATTTCCTTAACAAGTGTCTTCGTAAGTAAGAATATAATGCTAAAGTAACTAAAATTCAATAAAATATTAGAATGCTTAAAATACTTTAAATTTTAAAGATTTTAAATAGTTATATATATATATATATATATATATATATATATATATATATATATATATATATATGTACTAAAAGTAATAAATCCTTTGCTATATAATCCAAGTGGATCCAAGAAATCAATGTATATATTATTACAGAGCAAATAAATACTAGTAGACAAAATGCCAAATTACCTCATATGGGGAAGAGACAAATTTCAACCGACGAAAACTTCGTCAGTCTTATTCAACCCCGGTATATGGACTGAGTTCCTGTCGGAATCAGAAATTTAACTTACTTTTTCGGTAGCTGTCACAGTTAAATTTTTAATTCCGACACGAACTCAGTCTATATACCGGGGATGAATAAAACTGACGGAGTTTTCGTCGGTTGAAATAGGTGTATTCCTCATATGAGGTAATTTGGCATTTTATTGTGTACTACATATATATATATATACATATATATATATATATATATATATATATATGTATATGTATATATATATATATATATGTATATATGTATATATATATATATATATATATATATATATATATATATAAGAGAGAGAGAAATAGATAGATAGATAGATAGATAGATACATGTATAGATAGTCACATACATACATTATATACATATATACATACATATTTAAAAGGCTAAGATAGATAGATAGATAGATATATAGATAGATAGATAGATAGATAGATAGATAGATAGATAGATGAACAGATTGGGATAGATAGATAGATAGATTGAGATATATATATATATATATATATATATATATATATATATATATGTATATATATATGTATATATATATATATATATATATATAGAGAGAGAGAGAGAGAGAGAGATAGATAGATAGATAGATAGATAGATAGATAGATAGATAGATAGATAGATGAACAGATTGGGATAGATAGATAGATAGATTGAGATATATATATATATATATATATATATATATATATATATATATATAGATAGATAGATAGATAGATAGATAGATAGATAGATAGATAGATAGATAGATAGATGAACAGATTGGGATAGATAGATAGATAGATTGAGATATATATATATATTTTATATATATATATATATATATATATATATATATATATGTATGTATATATATAGATAGATAGATAGATAGATAGATAGATAGATAGATAGATAGATAGATAGATAGATAGATAGATAGATAAAAAGATAGATAGATAGATTTCCCAAACATCATTCTGTAGATAAATGTACCAACACGTCATAAAAACACAATATCTGCGATATTTACTAAATTCAGTAATATTTGTTTCAGTTCAGATTAATTAAACTTTAAATCAGATAATTTTCATAAACTACGCTTCAGAAAGTGTTTGCGAAAGTGCTTTTGATAAAGGGAATTACGTTGTGCTGACAGATTTGCCAATATTGACGGTTTTATAGATTTTACTGGTAACCAGAAAAATCATTCAAATCTACTTTAAATTAGGTTTAAATACAGTAAAGTATTTTGCAGATGGGAAATATTAAATTTAGTCTATTAACTTGGAATTTAAATCTAATGATAAACTCTACCCGACATGTGCCAGCAAAGTTTATCTCCGTCTAATTGTCAAGTCTAACTAAACGACGATGATAAAACTTTTCAGCTGAGACAAAGTAAAGGATTTTCATTCGTGTTTGTCCAAAGCATTGCTAATTCTGTGACTAAATCGACAAATTTTTTTTTAATACGAGGCAACAAGAGGTGACTTACGTAACAAGAAATATCAACAAACGTCAACAGTTATTAACAACAACAATGCTTCTAAATCTTAATCGTTTTTGATTTCTTTTAAAATGAGAAACATCTTTAAAGCCAGGGCGTGCCAACGACATAAAATGATAATAGAATTAAAAATAAAATAAAATAAAATTCTATTTGACGTAAAAGCGAGTGAAGAATAAACGTATTTTATTGTTTGTTACGATTGCCCAACCTTTTCGATTTTTTCTTTGATATTTCTTCTTCAAGCCGGTTTTTTTTTTTTTTTCATGCTTTTATCTATTTATCCATGCAATGTATTTATTCATCATTTTTTTTTTTATTAAACTTAGCGCCTTGTCTTTTGTTCCGGTTAGATCAGTCCAGAAATTGTACGGTTCGAAAGGCTATTTTTCTTGACTTACAGTGTGTCCCCCCCAAAAAAAACAACAAAAAAGGAAATTTTAGATTTACTATATGAGGAAAAAGAATTAAATAACACATAAAAAAAAAAAGCTATATATTTTTCTATATGAATATAAAAGAATTAACTAACATACAAAATACTATATACTATATAAATATAAAAGTATTAACTGAGATATAAATTTTTTAACCATTTTTTTCTTCCAGGAAGCCGCAGTTATATTTTCAACGCGAGGTGATTGTTCTCTTTAAGAAAGAACATCCAACTTGGAGACTGAAAAAACGCCAAGAAATCTTTCCAGTGTTCTTTAGTTCGATAATAAAAATCAGTTTACTTATGCTGCAGCTGTAGTTTGATTTGTTTCAAATAACTACAGTGTAACCCGGATATAAGAGAGTTGTCGGGACCGGAGAAGGGGTCTCTTATATCCGGGTTTCCCTTATATCCGGGTTTCTCTTATATCCGGGTTTCTCTTATATCCGGGTTACACTGTATAACAAAAATGCCATCGATTAAATAAACAGTACCAAATTTCCATTTTTTTTTTGTGGGGAACACCTTACAGTAACGCCACCGTATCACTTAGAATATTAGCGTAACATAATCTTCCTCGCCTCACTGTCACTCATTAATCTTTTCTACATTATTTGCAGCTGAAATTAGATTGCAATCCTTTCATAGACAAGTTTGTTTTTTTTTCCTTACGAACAGAAGCTGGAGAAATGTTCCCAGTATCAGCTTCAGTTTCTCTTCATTTATATGTTTTTAATTTTTTTGTTTCTTACATCATTTCAAAATGAAAAAGGTTCATTGTGATTACAGCAGTTTCGGTTTGGAGTCTCTACAATTTACAAGCCATTTCTTGCCACAGTTAATATCTGAAAATAATTTTGTGATGCTAATGTCAACCTTGAAATCACCGACACTAGAACGACAAAGACGAAGGTCCACTTATTGACAAATTACCTAAAGTCCGAACGGTCCAGACGGTTAGAATTGTTGCGACAAAATCAAGGGCGGCAAAGAAAAAAAATCCTATAAATAATGAACGTTCGAATTTTATAGGGAAGAAAACTTCGAAAAGCTGAGATTACTGACGGCTTCAAGTTGCTCGATGAAAAAAAAAATATATAATACAGGCATTTTTCATTCGACTGCCAGCAAGTAATTTTCACTGTTCCTCTTCTTGACATGCCGCGTCCCATCAGGACATAGGCGATCATGGCTCTCCACAATTTCCTGTCCTTTGTAGCTCTTAATAAATGTTGCCTTTTCATATTTCTCCAAATCCCTTTTCCGCTATCAAATATGTTATGCGCTGTGTTTCTCTGTCTTTCTTGTCTGGAATCTCTCGTACGTGTATCATATTTTCCAAACCCTCTTTCCTCGTCCTGTGTCCCAGAAATTTCAACTGTCTCTTCCTGATGTTAAGTATAAATTTCTTTTTGTTTTCATTTTCCCTAAAACTTCGTCTTTGCTCACATGTTCGGTACGTGGTATCCTCAACATCCTTCTGTAGAACCACATTTCTGTTTCCTCAAGTTACGTCCTCATCTTTGAGGAAATTGTTCAACATTCAATGTCATATGGAAGCACAGATGTCACGTAACAGTTCAGTACTCTTATCTGTTTCTAACCAAGTTTTTCTAACATTTAAACTAAGAACGACTAATGTAGTATAGTAATTCCCTTGCCAGGTCTCTTACTATAGACCAATTATCTACGTTGGTTATACGACAACTATCAGCTGAACGTTGACAAACCGCGTAAGTGATCTCAGTGTCATGAAAAGAGCACCTTGACATCCACTAACGACTGTCTGTCCCCATTGCAATGACAAAAGTACGCAGGTGTAGCCTTTAAGAAAGCTTTATTCAACTGAGAATACAAGGTTCGCGTATAGTGACCTTTTATAGTCCCATTAAACAGAAATAGCTCTCTCAAAGACGAGCGTAACAAAACAAGAGGAGACCACTCTTGATTATTCATAACACCTATTACAATATATCTTGTTGTTAACTCCATCATTATAAATAAATCTAATTATCGACGACGTTTTAAGATTCTAGCGGTATTTTATATAAAACAATTAAAACCAAGAGTTAACCTTATCTTATTTAATAATGGTAGTGACGCATTTTTTTTTTTTTTTTTTTTTGCAAAAGACAATCTGATATGGATTCACTGTCACATTTCTCTCGCACGGTTTGGAATTAATACTGCTTCCTCAAAATGAACATTTGAATAGAAACAGTGAAAATATATTAACAACGATCCCTTTGAAAATGGCTAACTAATTTGGACGAAAGCGCTTGCGACAGTAATCATTACACACAGTTCATAAACTTTCCTAACTCCACCAAAAGGAAAACTCTAAAAACAGTAAAAAATAAACTTTAAAGATTTTCTTTATCTTCTCTAATGAAACATGAATATTCTTAAAATATTGCCTAACTTACTGATCTCACAACTTTAGTGTAACGACAAAAGTACACAGGTGTAGGCTTTAGGAAAGCTTTATTTAACTGAGAATACAAGATTCGAGTATAGTGTCCTTTTATAGTCCGAGTAAACAGAAATAGCTCTCTTAAAGAGGAGAATAACAAAACAATAGGAGACCACTCTTGAATATTCATAACGTTTACTATCAACCTTACAACGTCAAAATACCGGCTCCTAAATTGCAGTAGGAATGTGCGCTGGTGTGAAATTGATATCGGCTCCTAATGAGAAATTGGTGGACCGAGTTCGAATTCCAGTCGAGTTCATTTTATTCATTTACGCACCAATACCTTTGGGAAAGGTATGAATCGATCTCTTTCCCCCCTGTAGTTAAGGGTTGAACAACAGGACAAACTGGCCCCTGTCCTATAGCCTTGGTTGGTATCCAGTCTGGCGTGGAAAGAACTGGTAACCTCATGCTGGAAATCTTCTATCTAGTCAATCATGAATCGAAAGAGACGTGACCGTCCAAGCGTGTATCACGTATGGCACTTTACTGACTGAAATTGTAGTACATATAACCCGTAGCAATGCAACATGTCAAAGTAAAGCATTTTTAGCAAATGTGCCAAGGTTATGCGTAGGTCAGAGGTAAATGTGAGTAGGCAATATCTATGCTGTTTAATGTGTATTAACAGATTTTTTTCGGTGGTCAAAATTAAATACAATGGGTACGCACGAATGCCCCGTCTATACTTACCTTCTGTACTGGAATATTTTTCACTACTGTGAAAATTTTAAATCCTTCGCGCCCAAGCTTGCTTTTTTTTTTACCTCTTTTCAAATGGCGTATTGTCGGCGAGACGCGGCTTTGATGGGTGTGAAGGAAGGTGCACGTCTTCCAATTAAACAAGTGGGAATGAATCTTACTTTTTTATTTATAGAATTTTGATTATTAAATTAAAACGCCTAGACATTTTATTGAACTTTCTTCATTGAAGTATACTTCAGTTTATTTATTTAATAAACTTATTTATAAATTACAGTGTGTTTGTGCGTGTGCATATCCAAGCAACTTCTCCGCTCCCACTGGTCCAATTTCAATGATTCATAGCTCATTCAAAAGCCCTACAAATGTTAGGCGCAAGAAACGATTTTCGTTGAGCTCAGATTCAGGTTTGCCAGATTATGCAAGGCTAAAAATATATATTAATATATTATACTAGCCATTATCATCGCTTTCGTGGTTCAAGAGGAGTAACTCTTATTTTCCTTTTGTATCCAAAATCCAAAATGGCAGTGCACGTTTTATTTTAAACTAGCTTTAAAGCCGCCCTATCGGGCGGCATTTAAGCTAGCTCCTGTAGAGGACTCTTGGTTCGGCCATCATCACAACAGCGAGGGAGGAGTAGATGCTATAGGCATCAGTAAACTACAGAAGAACTCAAAATTGATCACTGCATTTAAGTATTGTATTAATGTTTAAGCTAACCTTCTAAAAGTTCAATGATAATTCTTCTGATGCCACGTAATTTAAAGACGATTTTATGTACGTAGATCCTTATTTTTCGTACAAATAATAATTTTTTTATTTCATGGGTGACAGAACAGGGGACAATTTATAAGATAAAATTAATATAGTATAAAGTTGGGAAAATAGAAATTAGAATAAGTTATACATTCAACATTTGGAGTTGTTAGAGAAACATAACTAATTAATTAAAACTTATATTACGGAATCTATATGAATAAATGCGAAATTGGTGCATAATTATTCAACGAATTCTGGGGTTAAAAATCTCTAACTTTACTTCAGAGTAATTTATACACAAATAGCTCCATCTAGGTATTATATATTTTTTACTTCTAGGTGATAGATATATTTTTTACTTCAGGTTTGAATAATTTGCATATCAATTTTTAAAAAAAGTATATTTCATTAATTAAGTGTCCTTCATTAGTGTTCTTTTATTAAAAAATAGTTCTGTTTAGGAATATTGTCTTATATAGTGCAGAAAGTGTTTAAAATTTGCATTTTACTTGGCCTTCTACAAGTTGGCATCTATTTGTAAAACTTTCCTTAACTATAGCAAGCCAATTCATGAATGAAATGTTTCAATATATCTTACTTTGCGAAGCTATAGCGAGCGAGCGAAGCCTGCTAGATAGTTATATTATTTAAAACGGTCTCCCCACTGAGACGAAATGTGACACAAAGTTTAACGTGAGTAACCCAAGCGCGTACACTTGGTTCAGATACAAAAACTGGCCCGTTGGTTGTGCTGGCATCGGTGTGACTATAGATTCTCCTCTCTAGTTCAATGGAAAACGCAAGGTCGGCAAACCATCTGTACACCTTAGAGGCAGTATACATTAAATTGCACCGAACGTCTCTGTGCCGACAGATAGAGAAATTTATTTGGGTATTTTCTCTGTTGGGTGGCATGTGAGTCTATATTGTTCTGTTTAAACTCACTGGAAAGGTTTATTTTGTCTATTTATTTTTTTCCATTTCCCCCTTTTTTTCCTCCCCATTTTTTGAATATTAAATTGTATTTTAATTGTAGTTTCTCGTTTCCTCCCAGTTTGTCTATATTATCCTGCGATTCTGTTTAAAATTACACTGGTCGACAGCGATTGTTCCAATGGGGGCTGGCCGAAAAAGGTTACCTTTTAAAAGAAAAAATATTCATTTTTGTCTGTTTAAAACTATTTATAAGTTCTGTGGTATCAGACATTTATTTAACTACCACTTTAAAATCTCACCCAAACTTCACCAAACTGCTATCAACAAGCACTATTGTTTCACTCCGTCACCTTTTTGCTTGATGTATATTTTTTTTTCTCAAACAAATGGAAAAAAGGAAGTGACCTTTCACATACAGTCTGCTTACAAGCAGAATTGTTCATAACCAATTTGAAATGTATCGAAATCGAAACGAAGTTGCATCTTCGTAGTGATTAAATGTCTATATGAAAAAATTATAATAAATAATTATTGCTGTACTATCAGAATCTAGCCCTCTTTTGGCTTAATGCTATGAACGTTAGAATTTATATATTATTTTCTTTCGCATTGCATCAGGTATACACACACACACACACACACACACACACACACACACACACACACACACACATATATATATATATATATATATATATGTATATTGTGTACATTTAGGCAGCTTATTATCATTCAAACAGGTTTGGATAAATAATTTATACATATCATGTCGATTAGTTTTCGTTGTGAGCCATTGGAGTTTACGGATTAATTTCTTGGTAGCCTTAGAAAAATACCCACAATTTAGTTTTTATTTCCCCAAGTATTTTTAATCTCATCTGAGACCATCTTAAGTTGTTTGTTAATATGCATATGTGTTTTTTGTAAATTCAAAATATAAATTTTAAATATATATATATATATATTCTTGTAAATTTTTTTCTAAATTCAAAATAAATATTGTAAATATATATATTCTTGTAAAGGTTTTGTAAAATCAAAATAAATATTGTACATATATATATATATATATATATATATATATATATATATATATATATATATATATATATATATATATATATATATATATATATATATATATAAAAAGAAGAGGTTATAGTATATATATATATGTATGTATAAAGGGAAGAGGTTATAGTAGTTCATTATATATATATATATATATATATATATATATATATATATATATATATATATATATATATATATATATATATATATATATATATATATATATATATATATATATATATATATTTAAATACATTTTTGAAGGTACAAAATTTTATCACAGCAATAAAAGTATGAAGCTTGATATTACTAGACATATTAAAAACGGCCGAAGTAAGCGGTTTCGATCCCGCTCTTCAGGCTTCAAACGGGAAATTTAATTTAAATTAAAAAAACACAGAAAATGTACAGTAAAAAGGAAATGTGGAAGAGGAGAAAAAAATAAGCAAAAGGAGCTAGAGGCAAATGACAGCGAGCCCCAACAAACACTCGCGTTGTTTGCACAAGGAAGGCTTGCGGGACCCAATCTAAAGTGCCTCCAGCACCTTAAGTATATATATATATGTATATATATATATATATATATATGTATATATATATATATATATATATATATATATATATATATATATATATATATATATATGTATATATATATATATATATATATGTATATATATATATATATATATATATATATATATATATATATATATATATATGTATATATATATATATATATATATATATATATATATATATATATATATTTGCCATTCACTTTGCTTAAAAAAAGATTTAGTCTGGCCTCTTCAAGATGGCATCTAACATAATTTTCTATCGTGTGGAGTTATTTGGTTTATATGTGTCCACCTGGACGACAAAAATCGAATTGGAGATGGCCCCCAAAACGAAAACGAAAATTCATTTACGAGTTGATAACTATTGAACATGAATAGCGAGTGATAGATAGGTGTTGTACTCATTGGAGTCAGTCCTTCGATCGCTTTCAGCATCAACTAATCCATAACGCAAAATGAAGGTCTCAGTGAAAAATAACGGACAATCACAAATTTCATTCTAACAACATAAGTCCGTGTTGTAATTGTTTCCATATATTGACTTAGTCTGTCGCTGTGTCAAGCGGCAGATATGAAGATTATCTTGCGCCAATCTTCCAAATAAGGAGGGTTTGACTGTCTAGTGTAACCCGGATATAAGAGAGTCGTCGGGACCGGAGAAGTAGTATCTTATATCCGGGTTACACTGTATATACAGTGTAACCCGGATATAAGAGATCCGGATATAAGAGCAACCCGGATATAAGAGAGATTTTCTCTGGTCCCAAATTAGAGCCTGTGTTAATGTATATATAATAGACCAAGCCCGGATATAAGAGAAACCCTGATATAAGAGACTTCTTCTCCGGTCCTGACAACTCTCTTTTATCCGGGTTACACTGTATAAGAATTCATTGCTCGTTTTCGACGACACGCTTTTACTATGGTGGCTTCTTCTTTTATGTGCTGCATCCCTTCCGGAAATGGGTGATCGTCCCTCTCTAATGTTCCCTATCCCCTGTCGCCTTTATCATGGCTTCCACTTTCTCCCGTCCTGCCATACATTCACACAAGCTCGTCCAAATCCTAGTTACAAACGCCCATGTTTGTGCTTCTTCAACACCTAGTGAATCAAAATGTGATTTATGTTTCAACTCTGCCAGATGAAGTTTAGTTACAGTTTCTGGGTGATAGAACAGGAAAAATAGTTTTTTTTTTATTGGTATGCTCAACACTACGATCTCAATGACTTGTGACTTCGTTCTAGCAACGACTGCTTCCGAATAGTTTCGTCTACGCAAGGTTAGAGGCAATGCTATTCTTTTCTTTTTATGTGCCGTATCCTTTCACGACGTAGGCGATCATGGCTCTCCACCTCCCTCTATCCCGTGCAGCTCTCAACAAGTCCGTCCCTCTGCCATCTTCTCCAGACCACCTTCTGTCATCCACTTGCTTAAGCCCATTAGGTACGTCATGCATTATTTTCCCTTGTCACTCTTTCCCTGGATTCGACCTGTCAGTATCAGATTCTCCAGGCCATCCTTCCTCATGACATGTCCCAGAAACTTCAGCTGCCTCTTCTTGGTGTTATGTATAAGCCTCCTCCTTGTTTGCTCTAAGACTTCATCGTTGCTCACACGCTCGGGTCCATGATATCCTCAGCATCCTTCTGTATAACCACATCTCCGTCGCCTCGAGTCTCTTCTTCATCTTTGAGGAGACCTTCCAACATTCGCTGTCGTAAAGATATCACCCTGTCTCGCAATACTCAGCTTTTGGAATGCGTCCTTGGCCATCCCAATGCGTCTACGGATCTCAGCGTTGCATTTACCGTCCTCCGTCAAAACGCTTCCCAGATATTTAAACTTCATCACCTGTTTGGTTTTCGTGTCCCCCGACCTGCAAATCGCATTTCGGACTCATCCTTTTACTGATGACCATGTATTCTGTCTTCTTGTAGTTTACGCTTAGTCCCTTCTTCCCACTCTCCTTCGTTACCTTCTGTAGGAGATTTTGTAATTTATTTTCTGCTATCAGTACTGTATCATCTGCATATCTTATTTTGTTAAGATTGTGGCCGCTGATGCTGAATCCCAGTAGGGTTTACAATTCTCTCAGAATTGCCTTGCTGTATAGGTTGAACAGGTCCGGTGAGAAGAAACATCCTTGCCACACCCCTTTCTATTTTTGTATATTCACTGAATTCATTCTCTATGCGCATGCATTCTGTTTGCTGTCAGTATAGGTTCTTGATTATTCTAATATCTTTCCCAAATATATCAATGTTGCTGAGTAGTCCCATCAGATCCTTGTGGCGTATTTGATCGCGGGCCATTGTGTAGTCTATGAAACATAGGTACACGTCCTTCTAAATTTGTATCGCTCTTTCTGATAACAATCTGAGCATGAATATCGCGTTCCTTGTTCCGGTATCTTTAACGAACCCGCACTGTTCTTGTCCTATCTCTGGTCTGATTCTGCTGTGCGCTCTATTCAACAGATTACGGATGTTGAGTTTCTTTACGTGGCTCATTAGGCTGATCGTTCGGTGGAGTTCACATTCGTTTGCGCCTGGTTTCTTAGGCATTGCTATGAAGATAGTTCTGCTGAGAACTTCCGTTATATCCCCGCTGTTGCAGATTTAATTTCTTATTTCTGTGATCTTATCTATGCCAAAGTCATCTAAGACTGTCAGCATTTTCATTACAATTCCGTCTGGCCCTGCTGCCTTGTTTCTGTTCAGTTTGGCCAATGCGACCTCTACTTCGGTTTTCAGAATTTCTGTGTATTGCTGGTTGTTCTCTTTTGTCGAGGAAGAGTTCTCCTTTATACTCGCTCCGACGTTAAAGATTTTTTTTTTCCTTATCTAATATGAGTGTTCCATCCTTTCATTTGAAGCAGCCTGTTGATGAACATGTCTTCTGTCCTGTTTGGAGGAACTCTCTGAGTCAAAGGCCAGCTAACTAGAGGTGGTGTCTCCATAAACCACCGTAAAGAAGGCAACGGGAAACCACTCCACTATCAATCCCGAGACATATCATGGTAATTTTATGGCTGTCATGTACTTCCCATTGGCAACCGAACACTTGAATCATCTTCCCAGTCGGCTTTAAGGCCATTTCTTGACAGATCACCCATTTGGCCACACGCACTTATACATATATTTTCAGCTTACAAACCACTTATTCTATTTCATTACCCATGCATTTTATACAGTATTGTTGTGTCATATCGCTATTGGTCGTTGGGAAGACTAATATTTTTAAACTTAAAAATTTTCTTAGAGCGAACGATTGAATTGTTTTGTTTTGGAACTAAATCGCAAATCTTGAGAAAGAAAACTTTGTGAACATTCTACACGAACTATCCTTTATTAGAATTAAAGCCTTTAAAGTAAAATTCTTCATTATATTAAGTAATGTTACCAATGATGCAAAAAAATGAGGAAAGAACAGAAACATAGAAACAATAAATAAATAGAAGAAATTAGGAAGAAGAAAAGAAAAATGAGAAAGAAAGAAAAAAGACAGAGATGAAAGAAAAAAAGACAGAGATGAAAGAAAAAAAGACAGAGATGAAAGAAAAAAGACAGAGATGAAAGAAAAAAAGACAGAGATGAAAGAAAAAAGACAGAGATGAAAGAAAAAAAGACAGATATGAAAGAAAAAGAATCTATATCTCTAATTCTCAACATGTGTGTGTGTCTGTGTGTGTGACCGGATGTTGTTTATGCGTTTCCACAGTTTTCATCCGATTTCGATGATTTTTTTTTGTTTGATAGATATTTCTTCAGTACCGGTTTTGAGTTCAAATTGTTGGCTACAATGGCTCTCCACTACTTCCTGCCCATTATAACTCTCAGCAACGTTTTACTATTTACTATCTGTTCTTGGATATATATTTTCTATAAAAACTTTAATAAAAATAAATAATTTAAATGCTTACAGTAATATTATCTATATCTATAATTCTCAAAATGTGTGTGTGTGTGTGTGTGTGTGTGTGTGTGTGTGTGTGTGTGTGTGTGTGTGTGTGTGTGTGTGTGCGCGTGATCGGATGTTGTTTATGCATTTCCACAGTTTTCATCAGAACTCTTCTGCGCACGAGGCTGAAAATGATGATCAAAGGACTCAACGGCTGAAGAGAAACACCTCTTCAACTGCTGCTGTGCGTGAGGCTGAAACAAGACTGAGAATGTAAAAACGGCCCTTTTCAGGGCCACCTCCATTCAAATTGTTAACCCCCCCATTTGGGGATGTGCTTCAGTTGCACCCAATTGTTGTTACTAATATTGATTTTTGGATGGGCTGACTTCAAACTCAAACTGCTCAAATTGAACGGCAAAAATGCCCAGTAATGAAAGACCCGGTCGAAGTTGAGTTATACTGCTAGTAATTGGTAAGAGGAAAAGAAAAAAAGAAAGACAAAAGATTAGAAACAAAGAGAAACAGTTTTTGGAAAAAGAAAAGGATATGATAGAAAAATATAAGAACTCCAATGAAAAGAAGGAATTTGATAACAGTACGAGAAAGAAAGAAAAATTCTTAAAATGACTTGAGCGAAAACGGATAAAAGAATAAAAAAGGGAAAAGATTAAGAATGAAAAAAGATAAAAGCATAGGAAAGACAGAAATGAAAGGACATCAAGAAGAAAGCATCATATAGAAACATAAAAGAAAGCCCGAAAGAAAAACACTCTTAAGACATAAGGGAGGAATTTGGTCAAAAAGGAAAGCAAGAAACAAAGAAAGAATCAGAGTGGGTAGAGATCAATAAAGAAAAAAGAAGAAGGAAAGAAAAAAGAAAGCCAAATGAAAATGGGAAAGAAAGGAAAATGACAATCAGGTAAGAATCAAATAAAAAAGAAGGATACAATTTATCGAAATAAAATGAAAATGAAGAGAGAGAGAGAGAGAGAGAGAGAGAGAGAGAGAGAGAGAGTGTGTGTGTAAAGGAGTTTAAAAAATGTAGTAAGCGAATATTATATAACTAACCTACGAGAAACCATTTTAAAAAGGGGTGATAGTGAGAAATGTGTTCATATAAATAAGAAGAATGTGCGTAAAATGGCGGAGAAAGGAAGAAAGAAAGAAAGAAAGAAAGAAAGAAAGAAAGAAAGAAAGTGACTACACACAGGAAGACGAAATAGAAACGGAAAATAAACAAACCCTTTAACTAATCTAAATATTTCCAAATATATTTTATAGATGACTTCTTTATCTACAGGACTGAGAGAAAAAAAACATTCACATTTTTTTCAACTGAACATGACAAGCAAACAAGCAAAAGACAGCCAACTTGTCAACAAAGTCTTTAAAATAGCACAATGCTTCGATTATGTATTGGGAAGACGGACAGTTTAACGATATTCCTTCTCTTTTTTTCTGATAAGGCGGTAATATATATATATATATATATATATATATATATATATATATATATATATATATATATATATATATATATAGATAGATAGATAGATAGATAGATAGATAGATATGAACAGAGATAGATAGATAGATAGACTTTAGAGTACACGACTTCATGACATAAAGTGGATATATATTGAGTGGGGACGTGCTGTATAAGTAACAAATGTGGTTCTTTCATTTACTGGCATTTTCTCCGTTAACAGAATGCCAAATCGGTTGTGCTTGTGCTAAATCTTCCGTGATTTTCCCAAACATTTTATCATTACTATTATTATTATTATTATTATTATTATTATTATTATTATTGTTATTCTTGTTATTGTTGTTGTTATTGTTCTTGTTGTTCTTGTTGTTGTTGGTGGTGGTGGTGTTGTTGCTGCTGCTGTTGTATTACATGGAGGAATCTTTTGTTTGTTGCTTGTGGTTGAAGTGTTTGACTTTAAATAACTTTTCCTGCTTTCCCTTTTCTGTTTCTACATTTCTTTTTCGTCGAATGACAGCTGTTTCATGTTTAATGCTTGCAAATCCATGTTTTGTTCTCTCTCTCTCTCTTTCTCTCTCTCTCTCTCTCTTTCTTTTCCTCGTTCCCTAAATGCGTGGCCCGGGCAGCGCTTCTCTTTCCGAAAATAAATAGTGAGACCCCGGTCGGTTGCCCATCATTTTTGTCTGACGTTGACAATAATGTCCTAACGGTCGAATGTGATTCTTCCAGACACGTATGAGAAATTATTTTAAAAATGAAGGAAAGAAGGCTAAAATTAAAAGCTGAAAGAAGTAAATTAGAATGAAACGACGCAAAGAAAAAGAAAATGTAGGAAAGAATAATGAGTGATTGAAAGTTAGCCAAAAATCGAGAAGAGTCAAAGGTCAGGAAGAAAGAAAGGCTAAAAAAAGTGAAGAAAGCAAGAACGGAAAGCAGGAAAGGAAAAGAAAATTGATTGGTTGAATGAAAGTTTTATTTCATTTTATTTGGTGGTATATCAATCTCTATGGGTTATTTAATACCGAAATCTAAATATTATTATGTAATTTTATCCTTTCAGCTACAGATACTTTGAATATAATTTTTTTTTTTTAGATATATATTTTGTTGATTATAAAATATATTGTTGGCCATTATATTATAAAAATATGTACTATTGATTTTTGTTTGCGGGTTCACTATTTGCCTATAGTTGGGACCCTAACAGGTGCTGCCACCTCGGATCAGAGTAGAGCTGGGAACAACATCAATTAAAAGATGTTTGCACGTTCTTCAAAATCTCCAATCTCCCAATCAGAGGCCTTGCTGCTGGATATAGTTTATCGTCATACCCAGGACGCACTTGAAAAAAATTAAAAAATAGTAGTAAAAAAAAAAAGTAAAAGAAAAAAGATAGAGTGAAAAAGGTGGTTGAGAAACGGCACGGAAGAAAGAAATGATTGATTGATTTTTTACAGCTTACCAACCCTTTTTGAGTTATTTAAAGCTGAAATATTTTTGAGATTGTAAGAAATTTTTTGTGAGAGTGTATTGCATTAACAATTTTTTTTTTTTTTTTTTTTTAGGAAAACAGTAATTTTTCCCTATAGCTGGGGGAGTAGAAAGATTCCTACCTTTCCCGAAGGTATTTTCAATTAAGTGAATGTAACGAACTCGAACGGAATTCGAACTCGGCTTTCTCATTCTGAGCCGATATCTATTACACCATCCGCACATCCACACGAAAAAAAAAAGAAACGTAAAAATGAATAGTAAATGTAGTAAAGAAAGATAACAAAAAAATCTTTGATGATGTTTTAATTTTATTTTATTTCTTTTTTCGGATAAGTCTACTGATTTAATATCAAAACGTTTTCGGTAACTTATTTGACATTATTATTAGACATGATCGTTACTTTTATAAGACGAAACATTATCAACCATTATCTTATCTAGTATTTCTTTCTCGTTAATTCTTTGTTGTTTCATTTACTCTGGTAGTGTTAGGCGTAGTAATCGCCACCAGAACTTTTACGGTTGACAGATCAAATCTCATTCTTACACTTATTCTCAATGAAAGTTCGTTTGACGCCCTCATTATTATTACTAGTAACAGTAAAGAAAATGGCGGCATTTATAGAAAGTTTTAATAGTGAGATGCAATGAAGCAAAAGTCTTTAAAATATAAATTGAGATTCAATAACATGGAGATAAATAATTCAAAATTAAAATAAAGGGCAATGGACCGTTTATTTAATGCTTTCTGTTCATATTCTTTAGATGTTCAATGGTATCTATGATTCATTGATTACACCTGCTATTATATAAATCGCTTTTTGTACATTATCTTTTCATGTTAAAATTTGCATGTATTTAATATAACAGTAAAATGGAAATGAAAACAGCAGAAATACAAAGACGGCGACGACAAAGCTTATTTCAAGAAGAAATTCTTGACACCATTTACATTAAGCCTAAGCAGCCTTCCCTTTGTAATCAGAAGGAATGTTTGCTGGGTCTAAATGTAATCCGTTTGTGATTTATACTGCTGATTCCTTGGTAGAATGTTTTATCCTCTTTTGTCCTCGATCGATCCTGAAGAAGGAGCATTGTTAAGGTGATTTCGTAATAATACACAAAGGTATCTGAGATCCTCACATGAAAGGCTTGAAGAAATAAATCTGTTGATTTAATATCAAAACGTTTTCGGTAACTTATTTGACATGATTATTAGACATGATGGTTACTTTTATTAGACGAAACATTATCAGACATTACCAATCTTTATTAGTATTTCTTTCTCGTTAATTTTTTGTTGTTTTATTTACTCTGGTAGTATTAGGCGTAGTAATCGCCACCAGAACTTTTACTGTTGGCAGATCAAATCCCATTCTTAAACTTATTCTCAATGAAAGTTCGTTTGACGCCCTCATTATTATTATTACTAGTAACAGTAGAGAAAATGGCGGCAATTAGTAGAGAGTTTTAATAGTGAGATGCAATGAAGCAAAAGTCTTTAAAATATAAATTGAGATTCAATAAAACGGAGATAAATAATTCAAAATTAAAATAAAGGACAATGAATCGATTATTTAATGATTTTCTTTCATGTTCTTTAAACGTTCAATGATTCATTTATTTTGTGATGTCAACGAACACTCGACGGCACTTTTGTAATGTCAACGAATACTCGTTGTCACTTTTGTAATGCTTGTTGTAGTAGAGAATTTGTAATTGCAGATACAACTACAGTACGCCGTTGAACAATACTGGTGTCAGACGCCTTCGAATAACAGTTGCACTAATAATACTTGCTCGATAATACCCGCTCGAATAGTAATCCGTATAGTGATCCGAATAGAGAAATAGCATAGTGAATAGGGTAGAGAATATCAGTCCTTATAGTACAGAGGATAGAATAGAAATGAAGATCGTTAGTCGTCAGCGACTTCCTACATTTATGCGTTTCCTCTATGATCACGTGATCTACTTAATTCAACAATTAGATCACCTGTGTTTACTCTCTGGCGATCTACGTTCAAACTCAAGTGTCGGCAGCGACATTTTATTCCTATATAAGAATTGATTACACCTGGTATTATATAAATCGCTTTTTGCCCAATATATTTTCGTGTTAAAAAATGTATGTGTTTAATATAACAGTAAAATGGAAATGAAAACAACAGAAAGACAAAGACGGCGACGACAAAGCTTATTGCAAGAAGAAATTCATGAGATTATTTACATTAAGCCTAAGCAGCCTCCCCTTTGTAATCAGAAGGAATGTGTGCTGGGTCTAAATGTAATCTGTGATTTATACTGCTGATTCCTTGGTAGAATGTTTTATCATCGGCTTTTGTCCTTGATCAATCCTGAAGAATTGTTAAGGTGATCACGTAATATACAAAGGTAGTTCTCACATGAAAGGCTTGAACAAATAAGACTGTAATCTAAGAAACGTACAAGTAAAGGAACTGATTAATTAAACGGTTCATTTTACCCAGAATCTAATTTTGTCTAAATGTAGATAAATATTTTGTGTATAGATTATTAAAATAACTAAGGTAAGTAATCACGCATAAATTTGCTAACTTAAATTGATTTACCTCACTTACCGCTACAGAGGGAACAAGAAATATTTAAATAAATGCACATTGATAATTATTATACGGCTTGATTATAAATTGTCCTTAATAAGAATTGTAAGCAATAGATTACGTTCTGAGTGGTTGCAATTGAAAAGCAACTAAAAGTGAGATGAAAGAAATTCTATTCAATACTTAATAAGGCTTATTCTCCTGATGTCGCCAAGAAAGGGTTCCCTCACTCAAATCATCACTAACTTCCAGTAAGTTATATTTAACTTAATATGCGGGTAGCATAACTGTTATCAGAGCCGAAAATGGAATCGTCGCGCCGAGTCCGTTCTGTTAATTTTCGTATAAATGATCTAAACCCCATTCCGCCACTCATTCGCACAAGTTCGTCAAGTACACCCTTGTGCAATTTAATTGAAACAACCGCTTTAGTTTTATTTCTTTCACCACATGGTCAGTTTTAAAGACGCTGGAGTGACAGGGTGTAATCGATTTCTATTTTTCGTCAGATTAGGTTATTTGCAGTGATGTGCAGCATTATGAATCTATTTTTCGGGTGTATGATTAAATTTGTTTGGCCTTTAAAAATATTGCGTCATCCGTGATTGCATCAGATTTTCATCACGTTCAGACACTATTGTCTCGACTGTCAATTAGTTGTCCTACGGCCATTGTCTGCGATGGCTGTTACTCCAAGGAACCGTACGAAAATTGTAACGCTGCACTAAGACACTGGCGAGCCTTACCAGTGAGCAAATCAAAGTACTATAGACTGGCTCGGAAACTCTCCTGATTTAAATCTAATCGAGAATATGTTGTCAATCCGCAAGGAACGAACTTCGTGGAATGGACGTGCGAAGTACTAACATGTGCACTGGGGCAAGTTTCATTGGAAAAAAAATACGAAAAAAGTAAATAATAACTGAATTATTCGTTTTGTTTCAATTAATTTACACAAGTGTGTATGTAACACGTTGCCTTCTCCTGTCCGCCTTGCAATCGATATGTCATGTGAAGCCTCTCCAAGCCTCTCTTCTTCATTTTGTGTTGAGTAAATTTCAGCTGTCGCTTCCTGTTTCCATTTTCTTTAACATTTAATCGGGGTTTACTCGATCCGTCCATGGAATTCTCAATTCTGTAGAAACAAATTTCTGTTGCCTCCAATTTTCAAATCATCTGTGGGGAGATTGTCAAGCATTCAATGGCATAAAAGAGGATATATACTGTGCAGTGCATAAATATAAGGCCAGCTGAATTTTAACTTCAAACTTTACCAATTGAGGTAATTTTTTAAATATTTTGTATATTATTATATCGTATTAATAATCTGAAAGTTTCAAATAATTACTATGAGTAGAAAATCACTTATCGTAAAATTATTCAAAAACTTGAAAAATAATTGGTGCTTAATTATAAAGCCATTAAAAACTTTTCTTCATCATTTACTAAGTTTCTTTATTTTCTAACACTCAATTGGACTGTGTTAGTGTTACTATCAATAACACAGATGACTCAATATATATGTTGTACTGACAGTTAATTTGGTTGCTGATTTCATCATGTCACCATATGTATGATTCATCATATTGTTAAATGACCAATACTAAACTGTTTATAACTCAATGTCTAGACATACAATGTACCATTTACAAAACTTAAATGAAGCCCTTGTATGCAGATTGTAACAGTGACTTACATAACTGTAGAGAGAAAGTTAGAATAATTAACATTAATGACACTATATGTAGGATAACAAATCATACAACTTTATTTATATACTGTGTGCTGCATAATTATAAGGCCAGTTGAATTTTATCTTTAAACTTTAGCAATTGAGATAATTCTTTTAATATTTTGTATATTATTATATGTTATTAATCATCTGAAAGTTTCAAATAATTACTCAGAGTAGAAAATCAGTTATTGTAAAATTATTCAAAAACTCAAAAAAACAATTGGTGCATAATTAAAGCCATTAAAACTTTTTTATTACAAAAGTGACAAACATTAAAAATTTATAGAAATTAATATTTAGTTTGTTTTCTGTAATTGGCTATTACTTCAAACACTATTTTTCATAGAATAGATTAACTTCTGAATATTGTTTTGGTTAATTTAATCCCAGGCTTTCAAAATATCACTTTTCAGCACTTCCTTGTTATTAAATTGATGCCCATTCTTGTATACTCGTCTAACCAATATCCCCCAAAGGTTCTCAATAGGATTGAGATCAGGGGATCTAGCAGGCCAATCCATAACATTGATTCGGTTAGCTTTAAAACACTCCACACACATACACACACACACACAAACACACACACAAAAATACGAGTCCAGGGTTGACACACAGAATAAAATTCCAATAACCAAAAACACTATTCTTAAAGGAGTGCTCAATACCGAGTAAAGCTAATAATATTTATTCAAATTTATAACATATGCATGTTATAAGATCACTACAAAAGTTGCAATTTGGTTTCGACGTTTCTGGTGTCTTAACAAGTGATGATGTTTAACCGGATTCAACATCTTCACTTGATAAGAAAACAGAAGTGTCGAAACAAACTTGCAACTTTTATAGTGATCTTATAACATGCATATGTTATAAATTTGCATAACCTTCAAATATATATATATATATATATATATATATATATATATATATATATATATATATATATATATATATATTAAGACATTTTTTATGTTTATACGTTCTTTTTATAGATAATATAAACAACAAATAGGAAGCGTTTATCATTCTAGCATGTTTCCTTTTATTAAAGCTTCGTCAGAGATTGAGAGAAAACGGACAAAAAGACAGCACTTTGGTATTTTCAATTTTGTTTGGGTCGATTCTCATTGGTCAGTCATGTATCACGTGCATTAAAGCCGTAGATAATTGTATATGTATGTAAGTTTGTAAAAATTCTAATATGATTTAGCGGGCGTCGAATTGTTATGTGTATTCTTAATTGTGTATGTGTGTCTGTCTAGTAGGAGGATTTCTAATGTTTTTATTTTGTGTGGTCAGTCGGCGTAGTGTGGTGATATTCTATTAATCTGGGACTGTTTTATATGCGTACTGAGTGAGAGATCTACGCATGGCATAGAATACATCGGTGCCGAATTAAGACTGCCGTGACATATTCAAATTCAAACCGAGGTCGTTGCATTCGATTTCGCATAGATACCTCAGGAAAGGTATGGTTTCATCGCTTCTTCCACTAGCTATCATAGTGTTCTCTTTAGTCTCGGTTGCCAACTAGTCTAGGAGAATGACGAGTTGAAATTTTCATGACAGAGAAAGTGAGCTGGGAAAAATTTGACATATGGAAGGCAAGAGGGAGTGCGTGTAATCCGCCTAACGATCTTATGTAAATGGATGTCAGGACAGGGAATTAAAGAGATAGCGAAAAGACAAACATTGCAGCTACAGAGTATAGAACATTATCTAATCTGAAGAAACAAGGCACATAGAAGAAGGAGGAAGATTAAATATTAAATATCGAGAGGTATCATTTTCAAGGTTGCTTTTAACTTTCAAATTTTATTATTTATATAAAATCACTATTTACATTATTCGGAATATTGTCCTCATCTTTGTTGCCATATTTATCACAACATTTCGGTCGTTGTACGCTCCAGCCTTCTTCAGGTGGTTGGAATGTCGAACTGAACCCTTTCATTCTTTAAGGTAGACCGTTCTAGTTCCACGTGCCATGTCTAATGGATGTCAGTTATCAATTATCTCCTGTTAATTAACCTCTCCAAGTTCTCCACTGCCTAACCAGGTATTGAACTCACACAGAGAAGTCCTCAAGGACACATGGCGCAGTGGATAAAGGCGTTGGTTAGATCCAGTGACAGGACCCAAAGAGTTGTGAGTTCTGTTATGGGAACTTACCCATAATAGTAATGGACTATCCCGTACAATATAAATACTGCGCCTCAAGTGGAAGCAGTAGTGCGCGTTCAGTCCTTTTTGGACGACTCAGCTAGCCGGTCGAACTCTCTGCCTCTAGGCGGAAGGGAACTCTCTGCTCTGGGCAGGGAGGAACCCGGACGATGCTCCACCGAAGGGCAGAGCCTCGTTCGGGGAGGTTGACCAACCCGATCCCGTTTATACGGGTTCTACGGGCAATTTTTGCCCGAGCCTACGGGCTCGGAAAGCCCACATAAAACCGGCCTTGTGCCACATTTGACACACGTGGGCCTGTTAATGAACATCGTGCGAGTTCAGTCCTTTTTGGACGACTCAGCTAGCCGGTCAAACTCTCTGCCTCTAGGCGGAGGGGAACTCTCTGCCTCTGGACAGGGAGGAACCCGGACGAGGCTCCGCCGAAGGGAAGAGCCTCTATCGGGGAGGTTAAACAACCCGATCCCATTTATACGGGTTCTACGGGCATTTTTTTGGCCGAGCCTACGGGCTCGGAAAGCCCACATTAAACCGTCCTTGTGCCACATTTGACACACGTGGGCGTGTTAATGAACATAGTGAGTCAGTCCTTTTTGGGCGACTCGGCTAGACGGTCGAAATCTCTGGCTCTGGGCAGAGAGGAACCCGGAGGAGGCTCCGCCGAAGGGCAGAGCCTCGTTCGGTGAGGTTGACCAACCCCATCCCGTTTATACGGGTTCTACGGGCATTTTTTGGCCGAGCCAACGGGCTCGCTGAGCCCACATTAAACCGGCCTTGTGCCACATTCGACACACGTGGGCGTGTTGCTGAACATCGTGTGAGTCAAACACAGAGTCAGCGAGTGAGTGAGTGAGTCAGTCAGTCATAGAGTCAGTGTGAGTCAGTCAGAGACAGAGTCGCGTCAGACGATTACCGTAAGACATTGGAATAGTGATACTGGTCGAGACAACATAGTTCTCTCTAACCTAACCTGATTGTTATTACTAACACTTCTACTTCTTTTGTACATATTCTCTTTGTAATATATCTGTGTTATTCCAAACCTGTGTTCGAGTTATTCTTCATTGGTTCTACCTTGAACCATCACCGTGGGACAAGGAACCTGGACCATAACAAGTTCAAGGCAGTAGAGAACTTGGACAGGTAAATTAACAGGAAATAACTGATAACTGTCATCCATTAGACATTGCACGTGGAACTAGAACAGTCTACCCCCAGCGAGCGAAATAAAGAGTTCAGTTCGACATTCCAATCACCTGAAGAAGGCCGGAGCGTACAACGGCCGATACGTTGTGGTATATATGGCAAGAAAGATGAGGACAATAGTCTGAATAATGTAAATGGTGTACATAATACTTCATCTCAGAAATATAGACATATACATATATAAAATCATCTGACAGTTGAAAAAGTTTACAGATTTCTCCCGAGGAATGAATGCTTAGCTAGAAAGTAATTTTTAGAATTCTATTCATAGGTTCAAGAATGATTTACAGTAATTACATTTTTATTTTACCCATGTCGAAAGAAAATTCTTTCATGAAAGTATCCAAAGAATGATTACACCATTATGAAAAAAATGCCCTAAACTTCATAAAACAATGTTCTATCGTCATAGATTTTATGTTATTATTAACCCTTTAAGCCCTGCGTTCCGCAACAATTTTAAGCATTTCTGCCTGTGCTCCTGAGGCATAATTCGCGAATATTTGGTATGTAATGTTATAAATAATAGTGACAAATTAAATAGTTACAAGTGTTTGCGCACCTTCAACCGGTGGACGGGCATTATGTTATTTTTATCTACCACTGTTCAACCGGTGGCTGGACATTAAGTTATTTTTCTCTACCACCGTTCAACCGGTGGCTGGGTATTAAGTTATTTTTCTCTACCACCGTTCAACCGGTGGCTGGGCATTAAGTTATTTTTTCTCTACCACCGTTCAACCGGTGGCTGGGCATTAAGTTATTTTTCTCTACCACCGTTCAACCGGTGGCTGGACATTAAGTTATTTTCCTCTACCACTGTTCAACCAGTGGCTGGCCATTAGATCATTTTTCTCTGCCATTGGTAAAGCGATGGTCAGGCATCAAAGGGTTAAAAAGGAAAACGAACGAATTTTCTGATTATTAAATTATATTTATTAATCTGTTATAAAACCGTCAACGAGTGACCATTGAGATATGTTAGCGTCTTTTTGTGAAGAATAACACATTGATTTGTAAATTTTTGCAAAAGTCACATAATTGCCGGATTTTAATGAAACTTTCAAGACTTACTCACAACTGAAGTAAATTATTTCAGAAACGTTTCGTTTTTAGAAAATCTGGAGAAAAATGTTTCTTTACAGCTTTCCCTCCCCCTCTACTTATTTAATTTTATGAAATTTCGAGAAATTAAATTTTGTAGTACATGTGCTTCCAACTAATATACACAATAAGTGTGTATTAGTTGTAAGCACAAGTCCTTGCAGAATTTAAATCAGCAATTTGTTTTTTGTTTTTTTTGTTTTTTAAACAGAACCCCCATTTCGAGAAAAATATGCTCTGAATTGTAAAAAAAAATAATAATGCAATAAAATTAACATATTAGTTTTATAGATAGGTTTTAATTTGCTTTTATGAATGAGATCTATTATGGTCACTATTGTCTTAAGAAAAAAATTTCGATGAATAAGGAATTTTTACAAGAAGTGTTTTCATTTTTTTTAATAATGTTGTAGAGTAGCTAGCACCCCTTTAGCAATCTACCAGATCGCTTGGGTCATAGCCTAAAATAATCTACGATTAGTGGCTTCAACAGTTGAATAATAAGTTGATACTAATCTGATTAATATTCGGACTGTTCTTACTTCGTTTGACTATACAGCATTTGACCCTCCTCTATTCCTTGTAAGTTGTCTTGTTCATGGTTTTGTAACTTATTGTTCTGTGTTTTTTGTGTGTATCCGTTAGCACCGGATACTGGTGCTGAATAAATATATTAAGCACTCATTCTTCTCTGTGTATCATTCACCTCGACGATACAACAAATAATTTTAAATATAATTATTTATAAAGTTTTAAATTCTGTATTAATTTGTGACGGTTAGATGTTATTGTTATTAAGTAAAAACTATATTTACTAATCATAAATTTAAAAGCTTACTGCAATTCAACAACACAGGGTATTTTTCAAAAAATTGAAATTTATTTGTGCGTTTAAAGATGCCGATTTTTGTAAATAAGGACATCCGTATACAGCATTATCAGAAAATAAAAACGGTAACTATAGTAAATTTAAAATTTCTCTACAATTTTCTAACATTTCTCCAACAAGTATCTTCATCAGTAAGATTATAAAGTCAAGGTACTTAAAATGGAATAAAATATTAAATTACTTCGAATATTTTCCAATCTTTTAAAAACCACTGGGTAATTTTCTAATTTTTTAAAACTACTGGTAAAAGTTACCTAAAAAGGGCGTTTACGTTGTATTCGTCAAGTAATTTTTACAGTTATGTACCCTTTACTTAAATCTATCAATAAATCTGTTAACACCCCTTAAAACACCAACCACAAGATTAAAAAATGCTTTCCTGTGATATTTTAAATTAAAAGTAAGTAATATTTGTTTTAAATCCGATTAAATAAACTTTAAATCAGTTATTCTTCCTCAAATAAAATTTCATAAAAAGTATATTTTGTTTTCGAAATATTTTTAGTAAAGTGAGATATTTTGCATTGACAGATTTGTCAATATAGCCTATTTGTCAATTTTAGCGACTTCATTCCCATGAATTTAAATTCATTTTGAATTAAAGCAAAGTAATTTGTTTATTGGAAATATTAAATTTAATCTATTAGCCTGGTATTAAAACAAAAATAAATGATTCAAGAAAAAATTTCATTTTATACCTTAGGTATCGCTTTTTTTCTTTTCTTTTTTCTTTTCCTTTTTTTTGTTTTTTGTTTTTGAGGTAGATATATTTAAGTAAAAAATATTTACAGATTTCGTCATGTACACTATTTACATTATTCGGACTGTTGTCCTCATCTTTGTCGCCATATTTATTACAACGTTTCGGAAAGAAATATAAAGGGGAAACAGGCCGCCCCCTTAAGGTAAGGCTTTAAGAACACCAGAAAGCTGTAACACGATGGGAAGTGGAAAAGTCAGGCGTGGCTGACCACATATGGAGAGAGAAGGGAGATCACCGCCCTCTGTGGGATCAGGTTGAGATCAAAGACAAAGAACACTATTGGAAAATTCGTAAACTTAAGGAATCAGCACATATGCTAGAACACAGAAATCTCCTGAACCGACCAAGCATAGAAATGAATATAATATGGGAACCAGTAATAAGGAGTGCCAGAAAATCGATAATGACAAAAAAATTGCAATATGAGCTCTGGTAAAAATGATGAAGGCATTAGGTTTATAATTTAAATTCATACAGGACACATGGAACAGTGGATAAAGGCGTTGGTTAGATCCAGTGACAGGACCCAAAGAGTGTGAGTTCAATACCCGGTTAAGGCAGTGGAGAGCTTTGAGTGGGGTATTAACGGGAGATAACTGATAACTGACATCCATTAAACATGACACGTGGAACTAGAACAAGTGAGCGAAATAAAGGTTTCAGTTCGACGTTCCAACCACCTGAACAAGGCCGAGACGTTGTAATAAATATGGCGACAAAGATGAGGACAATAGTCCGAATAATGTAAATAGTGTACATAATACCTCATCTCAGAAATATAGACAGATACAAATCTCGTCATGTATTCTTGTATATTTTTTTGTCACAACAGGTAAATCATTATTTCTAATGTTTTATTAATAAAGCTGAATTTAACTGATGCTTTAAAATAGCAATAAGTTCCGATGTCTTTAATTAAGAGTAAATCAGGCTACGTTTTTAACGTCTATAAATTTATCAGTCAGAAATTATTGATGTCAATGTAAATTAAAATAACCATTTTCTTTCGGTGTGTTGCTGAGTTCCATGTATCCAGAGTGTACTTTCGGCTCAAACTGCATAGGAATTTCAGTTAGAAAGATGAAGAAACGAGAATTTACGAGAGTTGAAAATTTGCTGTGATGAATGATATATAGCTTTTTCCACTACTTGCAAGCAAGTTATTTAGTTTTATTTTTCGCCATCCTATGCAAGATTTTTTTCTAACCAAATCCTATCAATTCAACACCTTGGATAAGATTAATTACTTTGAGTATTATATCGCCTGTTAATTTTATATTATATGCATTTACCTTGATCTCCTTAATAAAATCCAAAGACGAATCAGCAATATTATCGGTCTTGATCTGGTGGCTCGGCTTCATTTATTTTCCCACCGCCGTAAGGTTGCCTTCCCGTGTCTTTTCTATAAATATTTGCATGGTAATTGTTCGGATAAACTGATTAGTTAGGATTTCCATAGACATATTTAGGTATTATGGTAAATGTTGTAACAATGATAAGTAAGAATGCGTTGCTTTGGTGTAAGGAATATTGTGGTATGTTTGGGTTAGTGATTGTGGCTAGTATTAAGACAGAAGAAGATGACCTTCCTTTTTCCCCATTTCCCATTTTGGTCTTGTGCCATATATCTTTATATAATGCAGAATAACTGTCTATATTTTTTATATATATATATATATATAAAGTGATGAATGTATTTAAGTTGTAATCCTATATTATTTCTTATAATTTTAAACTTCATATATAGTGTTTGAGTAAAAATCACTGTTTATGTAGTAAACCTTAAACGGTATATATATATATATATATATATATATATATATATATATATATATATATATATACAGTGAGGTGAAACAAATATTTGGACAGTAAAAAAATGGATTTAGAATCATATATTGAAAGAAAAAAGAAAAGCATTGTCTAAAGCTCACAATATATTCGTAAAACAATTATAAATGCAAACAAACAGCAAAAATAAATTATTTGACACACACACACACACACACACATATATATATATATATTTAAAAACATTTATGATATGTTAAACGTTCTTTTTTTATAGATACAAGTATTTAAGCAAATGCTCTGTTTATATATATATATATATATATATATATATATATATATATATATATATATATATATATATATATTGAATTGTACAAAGTCCGACAATTTATTTAAAGACATTTATGATATGTTTAACGTTCTTTTTTTTATAGATACAAGTATTTAAGCAAATGCTTTGTTTTATAATAAACAGTATTAAATAACATTTACCGGCCTGAATATCCGAGAAACTTTCATAGAAAATTTTCGTTCTCCGACAGGAATCGAACCTGTATCCTATACGGAACCATCATATAGGATACAGGTATAGGATATGGTTTTTCGCTACATACAAATAACCATGTTTTAAAAACTGAAGCTAAAACTTCAAATTTAATTATATAATTAAATTAAAAGCATTACTTCTGTTTCATCTTCAAGGGAATTTTGGAATAACTTATTTTTAAATTTACTGAGTTTTAAACGCACTTATAATTTCATAATTTCCTGTTTTCAACTGAAAAAAACATTTTAAATGAGTCAATTTATATTATTTATGCTCTGTAAATTTACATTGAGCACTGTTTTGTAAATGTTGAACAATAAAAATTATTAAAAAATTAAAATCTTCAGACACACTGGATTGTATATTTATATTCTTTCGTTATTATTATTATTTCATTTAGATTTCTCGACTAGTTTCGGCAAACATGGCCATCATTAGAAGAAAAAAAAATTCTGCTTCCTGGTAGCATTAAAGTACAGATATTGTTATATATATATATATATATATATATATATATATATATATATATATATATATATATATATATATATATATATATATATATGTGTGTGTGTGTGTGTGTGTGTGTGTGTGTGTGTGTGTGTGTGTGTGTTCTTTAAATTATACTCGGTTTTCTGGCGGATGGTACACTTTATCGAGGTGGGGGAATGTATTTATGAAAAATGTGGACGGAGAAACAGGGCAACCACGTACGGTAGATAATCGATAGTCATTAACCAACACAAAAATTAAAATCCAGAAACTCTTTCTTCTTTTTCTCCATATGTCATTCTCAGTTTAATAAAAGTGAAACATGCTAGACTGATAAACGCTTCCAATATTTGGAATAATGGATAACGGCTTGGATTGAGGAATCGGAGAGCCGAGTTCGAATTCCAGTCGAATCCATTACATTCACTTACGTGATAATACCCTTGGGAATTGTGTGAATCATCTTCTTCTCCCTATGGGAAAATAGCAGAACAGACCAGGTTCTATAGCCTTGGATGGCAACTGGTCTAGGAGAAGGACAACTCTGAATTCAAAACCTGTGGAGGTTCGTTTGGAGACCTTGTGGCACTTAGTGCACCAGGTGTCTGTATTCGGCCCTTCAAAAAGTGTGGATGGTCCTGCACGAATCCTTCACCACTATAATCAAATCTCATGTGCTGTTGTCGGGCTGTCGGTTTCCTAGGAACTGATCTGCTTGAGCCTCATACGTCGAATTCGACGGGAGAGTTGGGTAGAGTATATATATAAGGCTCAAACACTAATATTCCATGGTTTTAATTTATTACATTGGAATCGTAATCACGATCCAACTCATCAGACCTACAAATTCAAAAAGACCACTAATATTATCAATATATATATATATATATATATATATATATATATATATATTATAATAATATTTTTAGTTTTTAAAAATATGATTCCTTCGCTACATAAGAGTTCTCATGTTCCAAATTCTCGCTTGACAAGGAAGCGTGTCCACACACCTTAACTCTACATAACTTAAAAAATTATGTTAGGGGTCTCGGCTCTCGCTTTTGAAACATGAGAACTCTTATGTAGCGAAGGAATCATATTTTTAAAAACTAAAAATATTATTATAATATAAGCTCTACTTCTGTATGGAGCACTGTCTTTTTGAAAATAAAGCTAAATACTAAGGAACACCGGATTATCTACCTAACGTGTTCTTTCCTATTTTTCTGCACACCTGCATACATACATATATATATATATATATATATATATATATATATATATATATATATATATATATATATAGTTCTTGATAAGATCCAGAGACGGATATGCAATGTGATTGGCCCTGATCTGTCATCTCGTCTGCAGTCGCTCTCTCACAGACGCGATGTTGCATCGCTCTGCCTTTTTTACAAGTACTTCCACGGTAATTGCTCTGAGGAGTTGCTTTCGCTTGTCCCTAAGCCTCGTGAATTTAAGCGTCCTACGAGGCTGGCATCCCGTTCCCACCCCTTCACCGTTGAAACTGTTAGATGTAGACGTCTTTTCTACTCCAATAGCTTCATGTCTCGCACATCTCGCCTATGGAACTCCCTTCTCTATTACTGTTTCCCTGACAAATACAATCTCCAACGGTTTAAGTGTAGCGTCAATCGTCATCTCCAATTGCCTTGATCTATCCACTTCCTGACATCTTTCATTCCTATCTGCTCTCGCTCTATATCTCCCGTAACCCCCCTGCCTCGATCGACCACGCTTAAAAAAAATATATATATATATGTATGTATATATATATATATCCATCCGTGGATTGAATACAGTTGCTATATCTGATCAGGTGTTCCTCCTACTCATCTCGAGGTTCTAGGCAAAATCCAAATGAGGATCTGCAATACAATAGATCCTGATTTGGCATCTCGACTCCAATCAATTTTTCGCCGCCATGACATGGCTTCCCTCTGCCTTTTCTGTAAATATTTCCATGGCTACTGCTCTGACGAGCTTTTTCCCCCTGGTGCCGGGACAACGTGTGTTTAAGCGAGCTACTAGATCGGCATCCTTTTTACTGTTGAATTTGGTAAATGTAGCCGCCACTTCTACTCCAACAGTTTCTTTTTTCGTACCTCCTGACTGTGGAACTCCCATCCATTTTCTTGTTTCTCTTATAACTACAATCTTCAATCTTCTATCTTCTTGAACCCCGTTCATCGTTTATCCTTTCTACAGTCCCCTCTACTCTCAGTTTTTTCTCTTTCCTTCACTCTCTGTAAACCCCCTGCATACTAGTTTCATTCATATATATATTGACCCGAATAAAAAAATATCAAATTAATTATCTTCTATAAAAATTTAAGACAGCTAACCTTATCCTCAAAAATAACAACACACCAGCTAAGTCAAAATTACAAAGAACGAACATTATCTATGAGTTCAAATGCCCCTTAAGGAACTGTGTTCCTGATCAAACCGGACTAATAAATAATTACATCGGTTACACAACTACATGCTTATCCAGACGTCTTACGTTACACCTATCTGACCACAGCTCCATTAGAACGCATTTAAACACGCACACAAATTTACCGGACTCTAGTAGATACATACTAGTAGAAAACACAAATATAATAACTGCATCCACCTATAAAAAAAGATTAAAAAGAATGGAGGCTTTAATAATAAAAAAGAAAAAGCCAACTCTTAACAATATTAACTACGAACAAAGACACAATGTGCTAACCGTATTCGGAAATTAAAAACATCCCTACTACAAAAAAAGACATACACATAAAGCACACACTCAATTCAGCTGAAAAATCGAATCATCTTTGATAATGGCTAAAGGTATAGCCGAAAGCGCTCGGAAATATAAAACATTTGGACAGTTCTTACACACCCTTTGTCCAGAAAAAGAAAGCTCTTGTTCGAACACAAGAAAAATTAAATAAAAAGCTTAACCGTAGTACCTTGTCTGTCGTCTATGCGGGCGCGCGCGCATATATAAAAATTTTCATTTACCGACCTGTATATTTGAGAAAATACACATGAGTATGCATGTGCGTGTATATATATATATATATATATATATATATATATATGTGTGTGTGTGTGTGTGTGAATGTGTATATATGTGTATGTATGTGTATATATGTGTATATATATGTATATATATGTGTATGTGTATGTATGTGTATGTATGTGTGTGTATATATATATATATGTGCGTATGTATGTGTATATATATGTGTATATATGTGTGTATGTACGTACGTGTGTATATCTATATGCGTATGTGTGTATGTATGAGTATATACATATGTATATGTGTGTGTGTGTGTATGGGTGTGTATATATATGGATATATGTGTATATATATATATGTGTGTATGTGTACGGATGTGTGTATATGTGTGCGTGTATATATATGGATATATAGAATATTTAAAAAAGAAAGGACTTACAGGTCGGTTATTAATGTTTTGCCCCATTTTCTCCCTTAATATTCTCCAATTGGAATCGTGAGTTTAAAATTCTTTACAATATGGAGGAAAAATTTTTAAATTGATAATTTAATTTTGAATTTAAATGTATTACCCTTTAATAATCATTATTGATGAGAAAATATTTAGATTTTTTGATAATTGAATACTAAAGTCATCACCTAATATTATTTTAAATTTTTTTTTTTTACTTTTTAAAAGGGAAAAACTCAGTACACACACACACACACACATATATATATATATATATATATATATATATATATATATATATATATATATATATACATATATATATATATATACATATATATATATATATATATATATATATATATATATATATATATATATATATATATATATATATATGAGTATGCGTAAACATTTAAAAAGATATATGTAGGTATTAATACATGAAATTATCCGTGTATATCGGTACATGTGTACCTGTATGAGTGACTGCACATGTAAAAGAACGTATGTATATGTGAAACATCCATGGATGTGTATACAATATATGACAAAGCAAGATCTCTAATATTACCTTCAAATATCACTCCATATTAACTTAAAAACTAAACTTTAAGTAAGAGAAATTACCAACCTAAAAATAGTCGCAAATTAAATTCATGAATAAAATTTAAACTGATAGAGATATCACCTTAATAATCAATTACAACTAGAAGTAAACTTATATTTTAAAATAAAATTTTAGTATTTTAAATTCTGTGAATATTTTTGTAATCGACTATTTCATATTAAATCCCCAAAATTTTTGCAATAAAGTTTAAAAAAAACTTAAATCGCTAACAAACATCAAATTAAATTCCTTATAGACTGTTTAAACATTCAAATTTATATCAAACATTATAATATTTATGTACTCTCAAAGTAAAGCAAAACAAAAGCGTCTATTTCAGGCCTTTCATTCCAAAGAAAGTTAGTGACACTTTCTCTCATGACTTCCTCCTCTCTTTTTCCCCGTTAGGTCTTTTTTCTCCTCTCCCCCTTCTATATCAATATATAACTTCCGTTAAGTTAACCGATTAAATGTGTCAATGTCTGGATATTAAATTTGAAAGAATGTAAATTTTAAATTACATCTAACTCCATCATGTCTCACTTCCTCCTCACTTCCACACTTCGTTAATTTACATATGCTTAGTACTGCCCGTCAAAAATGTGCAAATTTCGTTTCATTTTTCGTTTCAACCTTTGGAAGTAATTTCTGATGATCCGCGGTCCTTTAAAAGAGCTGTGGTGAAATAATTTATTACATGGAACCTTAAAGTGGTCTGTTTTTATTTTTTTAAATATATATATATATATATATATATATATATATATATATATATATATATATATATATATATAAAGAAAGAACAGTAAGATATATAATCCGGTGTTCTTATAGATATTTTTATTTTTACACAATAGTGTACAATGTAAATTTACAGAGCATTAATATTACAAATTAACTGATTTAAAATAAGGTTTTTCGCTACACAGTAATAACCATGTTTCAAAAATGGAAGGTAAAAGCTTCGAATTTATTTTTCTTAGTAAATTAAAGACATTATTTCCATTTTCTCCTCAAGCGAATTTTGGAGTAACTTACTTTTAAATTTACAGTTTTAAAGGCACGGCAAAGATTCATAATTGAGTGTTTCCAAGGATACAGAGAAATTCCCTTCGCGAACAGATTAAGAAAGCATTAACTTACTGGCCACTCGCTGAACGACACGATCCTTGTTTTATTAATTCTACAATGGATTAGATATTCGCTCCATATAGTTTGGAAGAGGTTTCGATGCATACAAGCGCCATCTGATGGTTCCGTATAGGATACAGGTTCGATTCCTGTCGGAGAGCGAAAATTTTCTATGAAAATTTCTCGGACATTCAGGCCGGTAAATGTTATTTAATACTGTTTATTATAAAACAGGGCATTTGCTTAAATACATGTATCTATAAAAAGAACGTTAAACATAATATAAATGTCTTTAAATAAATTGTCGGGCTATGTCCAATTCTAAAAAAAAAATAAAAAAAAATATATATATTAATACATACATATATATATATATATATATATTAATACACACATATATATATTAATACACACATGGCAAATTTCAAAAGGGTAAATTACAAAATGCTATCGAATGTTGATCAACACAAATGCATTTCAAAACACACACATACACGTACATATATATGCACGTACGTATAAAGATACTTCTTCCACAGGTATTATAAATACAGTGTTCAATATTATATAACAGAGATATAAGTATATATTAGTGATTATACATAATATCCAACGTCAATAGCACGACTGAGTTTCTTCAGGTGCGGAGATTATTCAAACAGTTTCTTCACTGCATGAAATTCCGAGTTGTGCTGTCGACATTAGATATTATGTATATTGCGACATTAGATATTATATATATATATATATATATATATATGTGTGTGTGTGTGTGTGTGAGTGTGTGTGTGTGTGTGTGTTTGTGTGTTTGTTTTACTGAATTTAAGACTTAAAATGGTGTCTGAGGAAACGGCAGTAACGTTATTATCACCGCGCTGACTCCATTCAAACGCCATGCTATGTCCACGTAGTCAGATCACCCTCATTTCCCCCTTATTTCAGGGTAAGGAAACAGTTTCACTCAGGCAACTTTTTCTCAAGAGCTTCTAGATTGCGGAACAGACTCCCGTGTAGATGCTTTCCTGAACACTATAATCTTAACCCCTTCATACCAAGGGTTATTCGTTATCTCTCCTCTTTATCCTCATAATCTTCACTTGTTAACACCTCCTCTTGCACAATCGATTCAATAACCCTCTACTTTGAGTGACTCTCGAGACTTGGATTTGGTGAACTTTAGTAATAAAAAGAACCTGCACGTATACGTTTATGGCGGAAATGAAATTTTTTTATTATTAAAAATAAATGACTAAATTTTACTTTAGCAAGTTTTAACCCCCATCAGCTGTCATCGACCCAAACATTAAATAAATTCAAGTGCCATCCGTGATATACGTTTAGGCGATCATGTCTCTTTCGATTCATTACGGACCAGGCAGAAGTTTTCTCGCAGTTGATTGCAATTTCTTTCTATGATAGACTGATTGCCAAACAAGGCTTACAGGGGGCTATTCAATCTATAGCTGTCGGGGTGCAAGAGATGAGTTTATAGTGCGTAAATGAATGTAACGAACCTGACTGATTCGATCTCGGCTCTTCTATTTCTTATTCCGAGCCATTGTCCATTACACCACTTTGAATAGAAAGAGCGAGAAAGATCAAAAATTCTGTCTCATTTACTACTTATCGGTTACTCTATTTAAAGAAATTTACAACGGAGGTAGTTCTGAAACAGTGAGAGGAAAGTAACAAGAACTGCTGCTAATTGGAGATTCAGTGGCCCGTTTATTGTCAACAGAGCGTTTTAAATTGTTGCTTTTATCTCATCGTTTGTAATTAGAAGCTCGGGTGAGCCGACGAACGTTATCTTCAGTCGCCGGTAACCGCCATTACAATGTGAACGCGGGCACCTCACGCCAGTCACAAAGGGTTGAACAACCAGATAGTATCTGACCAATCTCCATGGTGATTAATCAGATATATGTCGGCGAAGAAGGTCACGCGGTGAAACACTCTAAATAATAACTGAACCGAGCAACGAGACAAGGGTTGTATAGTTATGGTGATGATGCTGATGTCGAACCAGAAAACGAGAAATCTCAAGTTAAACCCAGGGTCAATCAAATAAAACCGGTTAGACTCTTATAGAAAGAGGTTACGCGGTGGAAGGAAATTTAACCTGAATCAGGTAAGACCGATCAAAAAAAAAATTACCTGCTCAAAAATCGACAGTTGTTCAGTTCAGTAAAGAGACTGTATAATTGATCGTAGAAGAATGTTGTCCTGGACATGACGATAAACTACATCCGGCAGCAAGACCTCTGATCGGAAGATTGGAGGTTTTGAGGAGCGTGGAACGACTTCTTAATTGCTGTTGTTCACAGGTCCACCTTGACATGGGGTGGTAGCATCTGTTAGGGTCTCATCTATGGGCAAAGTGTGAACTCCAAAACAAAGACAACAAAAAAAACTGTACATTTTTATATTAAAATTACCATCTATACATTTTTTGATCTACAAAATATATATCTAAAAAAAACATACTTTACTCTGAAAGTATAAAATCTTGTACAAAATATCTGTCGTTGAAAGCATAAAAATTACCTGTCTATATTTCTGAGACGAGGTATTATGTACACTATTTACATTATTCGGATTTGAAAGGACACATGGGGCAGTGGATAAAGGCGTTGGTTAGATTCAGTGACAAGACCCAAAGAGTGTGAGTTCAATACCCGGTTACGGCAGTGGAGAACTTGCAGAGGTGAATTAACAGGAGATAACTGATGACAGACATCCATCAAACATGGCACGTGGAACTAGAACAGTCTACCCCAGTGAGCGAAATAAAGGGTTCAATTCGACATTCCAACCACCTGAAGAAGGCCAGAGCGTACATCGGCCGAAACGTTGTAATATGGCGACAAAGATGAGGACAATAGTCCGAATAATGTAAAATAATAGAGTGTGCATAAAATTACGTAAAAATATTTAGATTTCGGTATTAAATAAACCATAGATGTTGATATGCAACCAAACAAAATAAACCAAACAACTCTTTTCATTAGTTCATATAATATCCTTAACATTTCTTAAAGACGTCAAACTGTATTCTAAAATATATATTCAACAACACTACAACCTAAAACACACATATCACCGCTGCTATTACTTATGTCAGTACAAACATATATATGCACAAAAGCTGAGTATCATCTACAGCTTATTCGACTGTGAAAGTAGAATAACATATATCATTTTTTATTATTTCAAAGCTCCAAAGCAAAGAAAATTTCGATATTAAATGACCCATAAGAAGTTGATATGCCATTAAGCAAACAAACTCAGAAGAATGTCAGTCTTAACTTAAGTTTAAATATCTGAGAAATGTTTTACGGAAAACGCGACACCGAAATCCGAACATGCATTGGATTAGCGAAAGGTGCCTTCCAGAAGCTAAGCAAAGTACTGAGAAACGGGAAAATATCGTTAGAAACAGACAAAATACTGCTGAAATTGTAATATCAATCCTCTTCTATGACAGTGAATGCCGGACAATCTCCTCACACACATGAAGAAAAAACACGAGCTAAGAGAAATGTACTTCTACAGAAGGATACTGAGAATACCACGGAGGAAACGCAAAAGCAACGAAGATGTTTTAAGTAAAATGGAAAATAAAGGCCACTTATATTCAGAATCAGAAAGAGGCAGCCGAAATTTCTTGGAAGCACAATGAGTAAGGAAGGCTAGGAGAATTTGACACACGGCATATCGAGAGCGAGGCAGACGGGGTAAAGCAGCGGTCACCTATGCGACGAGGTTGTCTGAATGGACAGCGTAACAGGAGTCGGGTGGTTTGCCAAACGTTGCTAAGGCTAGTGGGAAAATTTGTGGAGAGCTATAATCGCTCACGTCCTGAAGGAACAAGGCACGAATATGATAATGAAGTAGAAGTCAATGTCCACATGCATTATCAGTACTCCACACTAAGAGATGTTTATATTTTTTTTTACTAATTATCTTAAATACAAGATACAAGAGCAGCTCAAGGGAGAGGGTTACTGATTAAGGTTGATGCACGTAAGAGGAGCTGGGAAGTGATGTTTGTAAGAATATATATAGGAGTGATAATTGTTAACCCTAGACGTGAAGAGTTTCTGTCTATATCTCTGAGATAAGGTATTATGATTACTTGAATTATTTACATTATTCGAACTGTTATCCTCATCTTCACTGCCATATTCACAACGTTTCGGCTGCTGTACGCTCCGGCCTTCTTCAGGTGATTGGAAATTTGAACCGAACTATTTATTTCATCCATCGTAGTAGACTGTTCTAGTTCCAAAGGCCCAGTGGATAAATATGTTGGTTAGATCCAGTGAGGAGACCCAAAGAGTTGTGAGTTCAGTACCAGGCCACAGCAGTGGTGAACCAAAAAAACTTGGAGAGTCGAGTTAAACTGAAACATCCGTTAGAGGCATGGCACGAGGAACTAGGACAATCTACTCTGGTGGACAAAATAAAAGGTTCAGTTTGAAATTCCAAACACCTGAAGAAGGCCAGAGCGTACAACGGCCGAAACGTTGTGAATATGGCAATGAAGATGAGGATAAAAGTCCAAATAATGTAACTAATGCAAGTGAAGAGTTTATTGATCAAGGGTGTATCCTCTCAGAAGTTTGTTCCATACTCTAGTCGTTCTTGTGAAGAAACGTGTCTTCCTTATCAACGGAATACGAAGCGAATTAGGATAATTCCTTCCAGTGAACATGGCGTGGCGTGTCATAGCTGTGTAGGCCAGATTAGGTGAAACTAAGAGATGTAACTCATTAGATTAGTTGTCATAGAAATAGCGAAAGTCATGTGATGTTTCCTCTGTAAAATGGCTAAGATTAGCATTGTTATGCTAATCTTAGCCATTTTCTTCTATGGAAACACACGGAATTCACTGACCGATCAGCCTGAAGAAGGTTGTAGTTTATATACAATCTTTCTTTTAAAACAGTTTTTCAGGAAAAAAAGGTTTGTCAAGTCCAGTAGCGGTTATCGATCTTTCCACTCTTGATAGGAGTTTTCTTCCTAACATTTTATTTAAAGTAGTGGGAAATGAAGGCAATTCTGAGAGAATTGGAAACCCTACCGGGATTTAGCATTGGCAGCCACAATCTTAACAACATAAGATACGCAGATGACACATTACTGATAGCAGACACGGAAAAAAAAATTACAAAATCTTCTACAGAAGTTAGCGAAGGAGAGCGAGAAGAAGGGATTAAGCATAAACTCCAAGAAGATAGAATGCATGGTCATCAGTAAAAGGATGAGCCCGAAATGCGATTTGCAGGTTGGGTGCATTAGAATCAAGCAGACGCGGAAGTTTAAATATCTGGGAAACGTTTTGATAGAGGACGGTAAGTGCGACACTTAGTTCCGGAGAGGTATTGGGATGGCCAAGGACACATTCCAAAAGCAGAGCAAAGTAATGCGAGACAGGAGGATTTCTTTGGTAACAAAGAACAGAATACTGAGCTGTTACGTGACATCTGTCCTTCTTTACGGCAGCGAATGTTGAACGATTTCCTCAAAGATGAAGAGGAGACTCGAGGCGACGGAGATGTAGTTCTACAGAAGGATGCTAAGGATATCATGGACCGAGCGCGTGAAGAATAATGAGGTCTTAGAGAGGATGCAAACAAGAAGAAGGCTTATACTTGACATCAGGAAGAGGCAGCTGAAGTTTATGGGACATGTAATGAGGAAGGAGAGCCTGGAGAATCTAATACTCACGGGTCGAGTAGAGAGAAAGAGAGAGAAGGGAAAACAACACGTGACATACCTGCTGGGCTTAAGCAAGTGGATGACAGAACGTGGTCTGTGGAGGTGGCAGAAATAAGGAACTTGTTGATAGCTGCAAGGGATAGAGGGAGGTGGGGAGCCACGATCGCCCACGCCCTGAAAGGACAGCGTACATAAAAAGAAAAGAAGTGTTAAATGTCAGCATCTTAATGATATCTTTATTTTTTTTCTTCAAGTTTTATGCGATATCCATTTTAGTTGACACTGTTCTTGAAAAAACTCAATTGTTGAGGTTTCTGTTATTTGCTACAGTTCCCTTCTTCGTGATTCTGGTGCAACAGTCCACAAGTTTCGAAGAACGACGCTCTTCTCTAAGACTCAGAGGCTTCACTCGTTGAAAGTTCTTTTCGCAACAATTGATCTGATTGATTGATTCGTCTTGCAGGTTATTCAAACCCAGAAAATATTTTTACATTGCAAATCTTTTATTTTTGTTTGATATAATAATGATATACTGACAAAACGTTTACTAATTAACCCATAGCTGAAGAGAGAAAAGGTGGATTCCTAACTTTTCCCAAGGGTATTTGAGCGTAAGTGAATATAAGGAAGCCAAATGGAATTCGAACTCGGCACCCGATTAAGAATTTCGAGACAATATCCATTACCCCACCTGCACATCCAAGTTTACAGTTCTTGATATTTTCGAGCGGTCATCTACTTACTGACCAAGTTCAACGTTACTTAACTGCGGGGATTCAACGGGAACCGGTGTTTCAAAGTGATGTGGCCGTAAGCCCCCGAAGAGCTTCATAAAAAAAAAAACTAAAAAAAAAACTACATCATTTAACCACTTTCAACAATACCAACAACAAATATTGGCAGCGCATTTAACTAGAAGTGAAAGTAAAGATATAACCAACCTGGTCATTTTCCATTCTCCAAAAAGAAAAAAAATGATTGGAAAGAAACTCTCATCTTTATTAGAAGAAGCCATAACAGCAGGGTTGAGGAGTAAATTTTTATGAAAATCCTTTTAAGAAAAGATTCTCTTTGCTGTAACCCAATTTGAATTTAAGATAGTTCACAGAATTCCGCTTTTATGGAAAGACATTTGGAGAAATTACCAATGAAAATAGATTTATTTTGTCTTTCCAAAGATTATATTAGATTACACATATTCCAGAAGAAAGAACACGCCAGTGAAAGTCTTCTAATAGTTTTTTTTTTCAGTGTTCAGCTTACTGACTGAGTAACGAAATTTCCCGCGTCCTGGGTATGACGATAAACTACATCCGCGTCCTGGGTATGATGATAAACTACGTCTAACAGCAATGCCTCTGATCCGGAGGTTTTGAGGAGCGTGGAATCACCTCTTAATTGCTGGTGTTCCCAGATCCACCCTGACTCGGTGTGGTAGCACCTGTTAGGGTCCGAGCTATGGGCAATTTGTTAACTCCGCAACTGAGGTAAAAAGCAGTATAAAAGTGTAAAAAATAGGCTTTAATACTAGAAATACTTTGTAAAAAAATTATTACCAGAAATGAATTTTTGTAGGAAAAAAAAAAAAAACTATTACCAGCAATATATTTTTGAAAAAAATATTACCAACAATACGTTTTTTGAAAATTATATTACCAGCTATACATTTTTGAGGAAAAAAAATATTACCAGAAATAGATTTTTGACAAAAAATATTACTAGGAAAAAAAATTGTCGGCATTAAACAACCCATTGAAGTTGATATGCCGTAAAACAAAACAAACCAAACCAAACGACATTTGCTACAAAGTTTAAATCAAAAATTGCAAAATGTGATGGTTAAATCCCCCTACATCAGAAGAACAAAACAACAATTTTTTTAAAAGCTTTTCACCCCAAGCAAGGCTGGAAGCCACTAGCATGCAAGGGGTTACAGAAGTTTTGGAGGAAGAGCAGATAGGGGTGGTAAAGGAAAGGATATGGAGAAAGATAGTGAATCGATCAAGGCAAAAAGATTTAGAGCGAGAGCAGATAGTAATGAAAGGGGAAAGGATGTGGAGAAGGGAAGTGGATAGATCAAGGCAACTGGAGATGTCGATTGACGCTACACTTAAATTGTTGGAGATTATATTTGTTAGGGGAACAGGAATAAGGAAGGGAGTTCCACAGGCGAGATGTGCGAGACATGAAGCTATTGGAGTAGAAGAGACGTCTACATCTAACAGTTTCAACGGTGAATGGGGTGAGAACGGGATGCCAGCCTCGTAGGACGCTTAAATTCATGAGGCCTGGGAACCAGCGAAAGCAGCTCATCGGAGCAATTATCGTGAAAGTATTTGTAAAAAAGTCAGAGCGAGGCAACGGCGCGTCTGTGAGATTGCGACTGCAGACGAGATGACAGATCAGGGCCAATTACGTAATAACTTTACTTTCAGTCTTTTATATATTAACAAATCGCATTTACCACATAAACCGTAACATTTAATTTGCAGCATATTTCAATAAATATTACACGTTAATTACTTTTAATTCAAATTTTCAACATTGACGCATATAATCAATGTTTCTGTTAATATTCAATACATCTTCTTTGTATAGAAATAATTTAGTCGTTTGTTTGTTTGTTTAAAGGCATATCAACTTCTTATGGGTCATTTGATACCGAAATCGAATTTTCTTGCAAGTGTTATTAATTTTCTTTATAAAAATGTGTTGCTGGTAATTTTTTTAAAAATAAAAATTTAATGCTGGTAATTTTTTTACAAAAAAGCATTGCCGGTATAAAAATGTGTTTTTATACTTTCACAGTTTGAGGCTTAACTATTTACCCATAGCTGGGACCCAGATCAGGGTGGACCTGGGTGTGACAGCAATTAAGAAGTGGTTCCATGCTCCTTAAAACCGGCAATCTCCCAATCAGAAGCCCTGCTGCCGGATGTAGTATATCGTCTTAGCCAGAACGTAAAATTTAGTCGAGCATTAGCCGAAAAGCTTTTACATTTAAAAAAGTAAAATAAATAAAATTATTTTTTCTAAAATAAACCTTTTATTATATATATATATATATATATATATATATATATATATATATATTTACAGACGGAAATATAGGAACTAACTTTAAAAAAATAGTAAAACTTTTTACAGAATTCTATAATTTTAGGAACGACAACGTTAGTTACGACCTTGTTTCTTGCAGTGTTCATAATAACCATAGTTGTCGTCCGACATTTCCCTAAGCCACACACCAGCCCACCTCTAGGTGGGTCTTGCTTCCTGCCAGTTCAGAGACACCGTCATATATTGATGGTTTCTGTTAGTATAAGTAGCCGTGCACGAGCTGTCACGTAGCTTACAGTAGCTGATATTCCCCAGCGGGTACCCATCTGAGTACTACTCACATTTAACGTTGCTTAACGTGAGTGATCGGACGAGTACCGATGTTTGAATGTGATATGGCAGTAAGCATTTCTCGTTACTATAAATATAACAGATCCGAATGAAATTTATGGAATTTTTTAAAAATAAGTCACAATAATTTATTTAATTATATTCTCTTCAATCTGTACCGAATTATTTAAATATTATTGAAAAAAGTGAAAATATAGTGTGTTAAATTGAAACTTTACTATTATTAGTATAAACATTAGAAAAATACTCAAATGTTTCTCGCATGGTCAGTTCTGTACAACTATGTCTAGAGTATGAAATTTCAGCAGAGTTAGCATAATGACAAAAGAAACGTTAACAAATAGATGTATTTTTATCATTTCACCACAAGCAAGGCAACAAAACCGCTCAGGTGCAAGGAATTACTGAGTATGAAAAAATATAAGAAAAACGAAAACACTATTAAGGCGAGACAACAATAAAAGAACAAGAATTAAGCAGACAGAAGATAATGATTGCATTGCAATTAAGCTTTTGACAATCAAAGTTGATTGGAAAAGAAGAAACTGGAAGAGCGTTCCACAAGCGAGAAGTAAGAGAGAAGACACTATTAGCATAGAACTTACGGTTACATCTAGCCATTTCAACTTTAAAATGTAACCTGCCAATCAAGTACTACGCTTAAATTTGTAAAGATTAGGTAGCGAAGAAAAAAACACATCAGAATAATTACAATAAAAATTATATAGAAAAAGTACAGGAAAGCTGTCATGCATTTGGGAAAATAACTGAAGCCTAGACGCTAGGTCAGGACGGATAACTTTGCAGATTCTCCTTTGGCTTTTATCAAGGATTTCTAAATACATAACAGAAGAACTAAACAAGATATTCAATGCGTGGACGAATGGTAGACTTATAAAGGTGTGAGATAGATTCTTGCGAGAAAAAAAATTGTCCCGTACGACAGAGTTAACCAATTTTCTTAGCAGTTGAAAATTCTGTTTATACCGAAATACTATTGAGGTAAATTTTCTACGCACGTTTTTCGTACTTAATATTTATTAAGTGTATATGTAGTAATCAGAATGAACATTTTGACGAATATGTTTAATATATAATAAACATCTTTATTTTCTATTTAAAAAAAAAAATTACAATCACTGTGAAAATACCGATGAATATAAGTATACATTTGATATTTGATTCATGAATATCAAGGCAGAAAATATTTCCGCAGTAATCTGCCCTTTGTTTCTGCGATAGTCTACTTGCAAACTAAGACTATAGGCCCCATTTGGTCGGGAGAAGAGATCTTTCTCAAGTTATTTAAGCGTGAGTGAATGTAACGAACCCGACAGAAATTCGACCACCACAACTCAAATCCAAACTTTAGACTCAGTCAGTTATGTGCCATGCGTGGTACATGACTGTCGAGGCAGATTTTTTCCAGCAGTAGGTTGCCATTTCTTTCTGCGGTAGACCTGTTGCCATCGAACGCCATTTAACCCATAGCTGGGGGAGAGGAAGAGAAGATGAGTATGTAATTGAATGTAAAGGATTCGACTGAAATTCGAACTCGGCTCTCCGATTCCTCAATCCGATTCCGCTAACCATTACTCCACCGTGTCTCATGTTGATAAAATTTTGATAAACCTTCATATAAAATGATAAAAAATATATATGAACGTATCGTAACAGTTATGAGCGTGGGAAGTGTGATTTGCTTGACGAGTTCAAATTCCAGCCGCAACGCTTGGGAAAGGTACGAATCCATTTGTTTTTCCCTTGTTAAGTGTGGTAAGTAGCACAGGGCGAGCTCTCTAAATCTGAATGGCAACCAGTCTAGTAGAAAGAAAATTCTGAATTTAAAACCAACTGGGTATGAGGAAGCAAGTAGACGCCGTAAAATCCTCGTTGTTATGGATACGAAAACAGCAAGATTTAGAGTGATAAGGCCACCAGCCGAGAGTAAGTGCAGATTATGAGGATATGTAGGATAGATAACGGCTGAACTTAGACGAGAAAAGGTTAAGATTGTTGTGATTGGGAAGAATCCTTGAAAACTGAAACTAAAAAAGAAATGTAGCACCTTTAAATTGGTGCTATATCTATAACAACTGGAGCCCTGGGTGCGATAAAACTAGTAAAAGGTACAAAGAAACAAAACGAAATCCTTGATAATGATTCAGAAATTTAAGGCGTGTATGGACATTTTTATCTATTCTAAATAATATGAAATGTAAACAATTTACTTATTAAGTATCACATAAAATCGGAATGTGCGCAAACAGCACTCATGTACCGGGTGTAACAGCAAAATTGTCCAAATCGTGTGACAGCATAATTATTCATCCCCAAAAATGTTTAATATCTAAAAAGCCACTGAACTAATTGAGCTTCTTTTTTTCCCGTGTTTTCAGATAAGACATTTAGCCATCTTGACACCATTTGTCGTTAGAATCACTAGAAATTCCTTTGAGATATTCCGCTAGAAAGAGAACAGGATAAAATCGTTTTGTGTCAGCTCCACTAGGTCTTCCCAAGTGAGCAATGCTGAGAGGAAAAGATCATTCAGGCCTTTAATAATGATACCAACATTCATACTATGGCTTCCATCTTCAAAGTCCATTCAAGAACCATCAAGAGAACGGTGAATAAGTTTAAAAAAGAGGAAACGGTAGATCACAGCAGGAAGAGGAATCATCATTTAAACTTAGAGCTAAAGAGATCAATTAGAAAGATCCAACTCAATCCATAAGACGTTTGGCACGCGAGAGAAGAGTATCGGCTATGACAGTCCAAAGAGCAGTGAAAAAGACTGGAAAATCATTTCGCACATGAGACCTGTGTGACACATTGTTACTCTAAAACAGAAAGTTAGAAGGTTAGAGAGGGCAAAGACCATCTTGAATAATTTGAAAAATGGCCCTGAAATAATATATATTTGAACTTTATTTCAATCCGTCATGAACTTGCGGTCTTTAGTTCTGATTAATTAATGACGAACATCTCATTTTCATTTATGATCGATTTCATCACGATACTTTTACATTTCCCTAATTAATTTGCGCTTTTTATCTAAGGATAGTGTATCTTTGTTGATAAGTGTGTGTAAATGTATGTACATTGGTGAGGATCGTATTTTCTGATTACCTGGTTTTACCTTTTTTTTTTCTAGTGATAACCCCAATGTATGTCCACGTGACTTTTCATCTGGTCGTCGTCATTGCGACTTATACTAAATTAAAACGTAATATTGTTAATGCCATTTCCATATCACTATGTTATCTCCCTGAATGCAGTACTAGATGATGAAATTTTGAACCCTGGACATCTGAATGTAATCCCCCTATTTCATGAGTCGGACGAGCTCTTAAGTCTTGGTCGACAATCCTCCTAGAGCTCGTTATGTTGATCAAAATTCCCCCTTGGCGGTCAAGGATAAAATGAAAACAATTACAAATCTCAATGCTTACAAACAAATCTTCATACCGGATCGGCCGAGTCAACAAGGGCCGCGTCACTCAGAGAGGAACCAGTCTGGGGCTGAAAAATATATCACTGGAACTAACTCGTCCAACAACGATGAGACACCCGGTTACCAAATCCGGGCAAAGTAACTCGATACCAAATCAATTATAAAAAGAAAGCGAACGAAATGGACCTGTGAAGAGTATCAACAAGTCATAACATCCTTTTTCATGGCACTCGAAAATCCACAGAAAAATATGACGGTTCATACATACCAAATATGGAGAACTATGGTAGGAACTGGTATAAGACCCTATCTCAACCCCAAAATGCTTGTCAATGTCCGCGGAGACATCGTGCGAAATAAAAGGCTCACAAATGCGGATATATATCAGATGAAACTAAATATAACACAGAAACCAATAACCCATCGCTCAAACAATAAAGTGATGAGACTGGAAATATATAATATGACAGAAGATGAGGTAAAAACTAAAATAAATGCGATACGAAATAATAATGTTCCAGGAAATAAAACTGAAGAAACTACCTGCGATATTCTTATGGGAACTTACCTATAACGACAGAATGAACTCTTCCTGACACTATAAATACTGCACCTCTCAAGAGAGACGTGAACGAGTCGAGACGGAATGGAGTCGAGCCAATAGTAATTCACTCCAAACCAGACCTTCAGCATCTTGTATTATTATTCTGTGTAATATATCTTTGTTATGTCTACTCTTGTGTTCGTGTTGTTCTTCCTTGGTCCTAACTTTAGACCATAACAGTGGCGACGAGGATATTGGACCATAACAGTGGCGACGAGGATATTGGACCATAACAGATATAAACTGCAGTTATCCAGATTGTGCCACTGAAGATGACTCAGCACGACATTAGGGCAGAAACTCTTTTAACGGAGAAACAACAGGGAAACATCACAAGTAAATAATGTCATAAACGCAACAGCTCTTCAACTACTGGGAAGCTTGGTGTCAAGACAATGAAAAGATAAAACAACAGACAAAATGAGTCAGCTTAGAAAGCAAAACTAAAGCGAGAAATAAAGGAAAGCATACGTCAATTATTGATATTAGATGAGATCTCAAGAAACCGAAATGTCTCCACACGCAAATGCAGAAAGATCAAGCGGAGATATTAAATTAAATGGCTAAATGATATTTCATTAATTAGATAAAACTAAAACAGAAACTGTAGTTAAAGGCACAAAATGATACGAAAAGCATTGTAGGTTCCATCGCCAAAATAAAATATTCCAAACGGGTCGTAAGAAATTTTTCAGGGAAATTGGAAACGCAGTTTTGCATGTCAAAAACCACCATCTATTGAAAAAGTGCAGAAATTTTGGAAGAATATTTGGAGCTGCTCAAAGGAATATCACCACAAGACAGAGTGGATCCAACGAGAAGAACGAACGCTGATAAACCTCTACAAGAATGGTAAAATATAACCAAGAATAATGTTAGGCAAGAGCTAACGAAATCTCAAAAATTGAAACCCCCAAGGAAATGACAAGGTGCCGAACTTTTGGCTCAATCATCTGTCATCAATCCATAAAACCCTTGCCCAAATTCTATCAATGCTTATTATTAATCTCAATGAAATTCCAGAATGAATCACTGAAGCTATTACATATCTCCTTTCGAAAACGTGTCAAACATATCCGAAAGATTATGAGCCTGTCGACCACGTATAAATTGATCACGCCACATTGAATAGAAAGGATGCAGGAGTGGATCATATAGTTGCAAATATCAGCTATTGATAAACAAAATGATCTTGTAGGAAAAGAGGTAGACATCTCAGCACAGCATGGATAGACTACCGAAAAACCTTTGATAGTCTGTCGCACTCCTTGAGATTTTGGAAATGTACAAAGTCTCCTCAGTGGTTGTAAATTTCCTTAAACACAGCATGGGAATGTGGAAAACCACATGATACCTAAATCACACCAAAGGCATTCCACTTCTAATCGCCTGAATATCTGACGAGGAATCTTTCAAGGACACTCCTTGTATTGAATACCGTGGTAAATTAACATCAGCTATAAACACATTGGCTGTCCCTGTGGTACAATACAGTTTCAACATCCTTAACTGGACCATAGCTGACTTTAAGCGAATGGACACCAAATCGAGAAAGCATCTCACTTGACACCACGTGCATCGTCTCAAGGCTGATGTTGATCTTCTGTATTGCCCAGAACATGAAAAAAAGAAACTTTATTCAGCAATAAAGAAAGCCAATCAGTTCAAAATGGAGTTTCAGTTTAGTGAAAAAATGCAAGTAAAACATAATACACCTACTGAAACTGCGAAAAAACTTACAAAAAGGAATCAAAGGCAAATGCAATGGACCAGATACAGAAATGATGGCAGCATAAGCCTCTTCACAGTCAATAATCTGCCCGTACCAAATAAACTGATATGAATAAACCCTATGCTCATCAGTGGCTACGTAGTGCAGGGTTAAAAGCTGAAACCGAAGGTTTTATTCTTGGTGCACAGGACCAATGCTTGTTAACTAGAAATTACCAATCTTACATACTAAAAATTATGTTAGCTCAAAATGCAAAATCTGTGATAAATCAGGTTGCACAGTATTGGCACCAACTTAATGTAAAACCGGGCCTGATAGATTGGGCCAATATCTGCATTGGAATATCTGCAGCTTTTACGCAAAGGAAACGGTAAGAAATTGGTATAAACACCACCCAGACCCTGTAACAATTTTATGGGACTTTACAATACATACAAACTGGGCATCTCGGCGTGGTGTAATGGTTAGCAATGCTTGTCTTGCTAGATCAGTTACTATTGAAAAGTGAGTTCGATCCTCATTGGTTGCCCCATACTTTCGGTCTTGTGCCACATCTAAGCTAAGCTTGGAAAATCGCTACAATACATACAGAAAGAAAAATCAAAGCTAATCGCCCAGACATTGTAATAAGAAACCGCAAAAAACAAAACGAGTTTTCTGATTGACTTGGCGGGCCCTTCAAAATTTCGAAGATCTTCAAAAAACTATCAAAATACAAGGACATTGAAATCGAAATCTCCAAAATGTGGCACATGAGGACATCAACAACTCCAGATGTAGTTGAAGCCCTCAAATTGATTGGAAAAGATTCCAATAGATTCATTGAAGGGATTCCTGGTCTCCCATGTCTTAAAAATACAAAAACAATTGTACTAACACGTAAAACCAACAACTTAAGAAGGGTTTTATCTATGTAAAATATGCGTGATCTTAGGTGTCTGTTTTTTTCCTCAAAAAGTGCTCAATTGAAAATGTCATGATGCTATTTCTGAATTAGATCTCTGGTTGGAACCCGGAAAATATTAGTATAATCCTGAAATAAAAAAAAATCAAAGGAAATAATAATAATAATAATAATAATAATAATAATAACAACAATAATAATAATAACAATAAGAAGAAGAAGAAGAAGAAGAAGAAGAAGAAGAAGAAGAAGAATTACAACACACGCACACAGACAGAGCAATCAAAGCTATCCCCCATACATCTTAATCGAAAACCACAAAACCAGAATGGGATTTCTTATTGACATGTCAGTCCCAGCACATTGTAATGTGTCTATGAACATCTTCATAAAAACTACGAAAATACAAGGATCTTGAAGAGGAAATCTCAAACATATGGCACGTGAAGACATCAATATTTCCAGTTATAGTTGGAGCCCTCGGATTTTTGGGAAAAGGTTCCGATAAACTCATTGAAGGGATTCCTGGTAACCCATGCCTTAAAGAAATACCAAAAATTGTACTCACAAGTACAGCTCACACGTTACGAAGAACTTTATCTATGTAAAATATGTGTGCCATCTTTTTTTTTTGTTACAAGAAGGATCAGTGGAAAAAGTCATGAAGTCGTTTCTCGCCTTAGATCTCTGGTTGGGACCCAGATGGAAATGTGTATACAACACAAATCAAAGGAAATAATGATAATAACATAGTGGAGTCGTAGTCTCTACATGTTTGTATAAACAATGCTTTGGTGTAAATGTATATAAAAAATGAAAATGCTTTTGATACATCCTGATATATATATATATATATATATATATATATATATATATATATATATATATATAGGCAGGAATCCTTCATTTATGCATGTTTCATTTAAAACGACAGACAAGGTACTACGGTTAAGCTTTTTATTTAATTTTTCTTGTGTTCGAACAAGAGTTTTCTTTTCTGGTCAAAGAGTGTGTAAAAACTGTCCAAATGTTTTATATTTCCGAGCGCTTTCGGTTATACCTTTAGCCATTATCAAGGATGATTCGATTTTTCAGCTTAATTTAGTGTGTGCATTATGTGCATGTCTTAGTGTGTAGTAGGGATGTTTTAATTTCCGAATACGGTTAGCACATTGTGGCCTTGTTCGTAGTTAATATTATTAAGAGTTGGCTTTTTCTTTTTTATTATTAAAGCTTCCATTATTTTTAATCTTAGAACCCATTTAAACACACACACAATCTTACCAAACTCCATTAGAAACATACTAGTAGAAAACACAAATATAATAACTTCATCCACTTGTAAAAAAAAGATTAAAAATTGAGCTGAAAAATTAAGCTGAAAAATCGAATCATCCTTGATAATGGCTAAAGGTATAGCCGAAAGCGTTCGGAATTATAAAACATTTGGACGGTTTTTACACACACGTTGTCCAGAAAATTAATTCGCACACAAGAAAAATTAAATAAAAAGCTTAATCGTAGTACCTTGTCTGTCGTTTTAAATGAAACATACATAAAAAATTAATTTCGGTTGAGCTCTTTAGTTTGAGGTGTGAGTTTGTAAACAGTGACTATTTAAGCTAATATTGCATGACTCTTCGGCAGAATTGAGTCACTGTCAGTCACTGTGTGTTTATCTAAATCTAAAAATAAACACGCTAAAATTCACCTTCATCCCTGACGCAAATTCAGTCGGGTTTCGATCCTAGCTAGAGGCAACCGGACGTCTAGCTACACTGATGAGCTGTGAAACATCGAAACAGTCTGTCTGTGGATGACAAATATATATATATATATATATATATATATATATATATATACATATATATATGAAGGTCTGGGGAGATTTGAACTTACAAGTCAGGGGTATTTTCACCATTTCAGTGCAGACAGGTCTTATAATTGATGGAAACCACATTAACAACAACAACAACAATAATCATAGTCATAATAAAAACGTAATTCTTCTAGTGATTGGTCTGCTTGTAACATCGCCTAAAAATTGAAATAGCGCTTAGGGGAAATTTGGATTGAGACTAAGATTGTAGAGCTCCAGAAAACTGTCATCGTTTACTCTGCGAGGATTCTTCGAAAATTTCTTGAATTGTGAGGTGTCTTGTTGACACCATTCCTCAGGAACAGAATTTCCATTGACTACATCTATATGCGACATCTATATGATAAAACTTTGGAGTCACAGATAGTCTTTTGATGTTTACCTGAAGTAAGTTTTGGACTAAAGGTCTGGAAATAAGGAAAACATTTTTATGTACCTTAATAGATTGTCACGCTTAAAGACCGAAAGATTTCGACTCGGCTACATTAAGCAGTAAGTCACTTTCAGATTGTTTAAGGCATAGATATTTAGTGAGCTTATTTCAATCTGGTATAGGAAAATATATATTCTTAATTATGAAATAATATTTAGTCACGTTTCGGAGGGTAAGCATTACTGTTATTAACAAAATATTTGAAGTACTTCCTGTCTCACCGTATACAATGAATCTACGCTCAACGGATGTGAGAATAAAATGATATCATACGACAGGATGTTATGGGAACCAATGATCACCCACGTCCTGAACGGACATGGAATATTAAGGAGGGAACATATTAACGATGAAAGCATTTTTAAGAGATGCGTATTTTTATTAAATTTATACAAGAAGTCATTCGGTACGTATGAATAAAAATAGTTCACTGTTTTTCTCTATCGTCTCATATTGATAATGAGTTAGGAAGACTGCGGTAAATTCTTTTGGTTTTATTTATTTTGTTTTTCCACTCGGTTTGTCGTCAATATATATATATATATATATGTCTTAACTATGTATCTGCTTGATACGCAGCTGGTATAATAGAGGCTCTAACGAGAGATCAGGGAGTCGAGATCAAATTCAGTTACATACACTGATGCATGAAACTTTGAATTTATCTCTTCTCCTTCCAATTATGGATTAAATAATAGTGAAGATTGAACTCTATATCCTTCGTTGGCAACCAGTAATGGAGGAGGACAAATATGAATTCAAAGTCGTATGTCACCCTATCGGGGCACATATTTACCGGGCCCAGGGATCCGTCCCTCTGCTGGTGGTATGACGGTTACGACTAGCTTGGACCGGCTCTGACCAGCTTGGACCAGCTATGACAAGCCAAGACCAGCTATGACTAGCTTAGACCAACACTGATCAGCTTGGACAAACTATGACCAGCTAAGACCAGCTTGGACCAGCGGCCTGAGTGAAAACACTCGGGTCCCCACGTTAAAAACTGACCTTGTGTCACGACCTAATTCAGTGGGCGTGGGTCAAGTAAATATCTACTTACCTGGCACAGGGATACTTACCTGGCAAAAGTGGTATCACGGCTATGACTGGCTTGGAAGATCCCTGACCGACTTGAACAAGCTATTACAAGATAAGACCAGCTACGACTAGCTTAGACGAGCCCTGACCAGCTTGGACCAGCTACGAGCAGCTAAGACCACCTATGACTAACTTAGAGGAGCTTTGACCTGCTTGGACAAGATGTGACCAACTATGACTAGCTTAGATGAGCTCTGACCAGCTTGGAAAAGCTATGACCAGCTAAGACCAACTCAGATCAGCGGCCCGAGTGAGAACACTCGGGTCCTCACGTTAAAAACTAACCTTGTGTCACAACCTGACTCAGTGGCGTGGGTGGAGTCAAGAGAATCTCTACTTACCAGTCATAGGAGTTCACTTTTCACCAGAAGTGGACCTAACGTAAGGATTAAATTTTGCGACAAGTACTTATAAATAGAAGTAAAATGTCGATAGTCTTTCAAAATATTTACATTTAAGAAAGCTGATAATTATATTTCAAGCTAATTGAAAATCAAGACACAAAGGGGTGAAAATAAAATATTTAATATTTTAAATATATTTAATAATTAAAATATATTAAAACGTAGATCTTTACACAATGCAGAAATTTTGCAAATACTCACCTGTTGTCATATCACCAAAATAAATATACCAATTTTCTTTGCTCAAATCTGCTGCCATCTTGAAAAAATAACACGAGTATCTTTAGTCAAATTATCTTGTCTGCTCCACAATATTCTCGATTTATTAACACGATTTAGCTAGATGAACAAGTTAAAGAATTGAAAGAATGTTTATATTAAAGACTTTACTCAGGCATAATATAATAAATGGTACTCATAAAATTATTAAAAAATCTTGGCTGGGGTAGAGCGAGGCTTAGATTAAGAAAAAACCTGCTTGAATAGAATTCATTTATCAAATAAAGAAATTTTCCTATTTTATATTTAAATTCATTTTTGACGATTCTTTTATTATTATTGTTTTTATTTTCTTTGATATCTGGCGTATACACATTTTTTTCCGGGTCCCACCCAGGGACCTAAGGTTAGAAATGGTATCATGGCACTTTCCACTGCAAAAAAAATTACATAGATAAAGCCCTTCGTAATGTGTGGGCTGTACTTGTCAGAATAATTTTTTGTATCTCTTTGAGGGATGAACTTCCAGGGATCCCTTCAATTAGTCTACTGGGATCTTTTCCAACCAATCCTAAGGCTCCAACTACAACAGGGACTGTTGATGTTCCCATGTGCCACATTTTTGAGATTTCTATTTCAAGGTCCTTGTATTTTGACAGCTTTTCGAATATCTTCAAAGATATATTGCAGTCTGCGGGGACTGCCGTATCAATAAGGAAGCATTTGTTTGTTTGTGATCTTTATTATTATTATTATTATTATTATTATTATTATTATTATTATTATTGAGTCTGTTTATCTCATTGATGACGTTTTTTTACATGAAATTCCAGGGATCGGAAAATATTTAAATAGGATCCAATGAAAGATGAACTAGTCTCTCCTTACGAATGTAGCAGCCATGGATGATGCCGTACGTATTGGCCACTGCAGCCCAGCACACCGAAGTGTGTTCCTATACCGGAAATGCTTGATTTAGCTCTTGATGTGCTTGTTTACAAAGCATCGTTTGAAGGGGGCGCTTAATCGAGAGGGGTGCTAAATTGAGAGGGGCGTTAAATCAAGAGTGAGGGATAAATTGATAGTGGTACTAAATCGAGAGGGCTGCGCTTACATTAACTACAAGAACTGCACGAAGCACCATAAAAAAACCCAACAAAAATAACCTGTCACTTAGCTGGACATGCTCCCGTTGTTATTATCAAATTAAGGCGCATCATTTATTGAAGCAAATCGGAGCACTCATCTCAAAGCAACAATTGTCGGGTAACGGTAAAGAAAAATGAGCCTTGTAGTTTCACGGAGGCACGTTGGATAGCGGCTCAGATTAAGGAATCGGAGAGCCTAGTTCGAAATCCAGTCGAATTCACTGCATCCACTTACGTGCTAACATCCTTGGGAAAGGTATGAATTCTCTTCTTCTCTCCCCCCAGCTATGGGTAAATAGCAGGACAGACCGGGTTCTATAGCTTTGGATGGCAACTGGTCTAGCGCAGAAAGAAATGAAAATCTACTGCGGAAAGAAATCTGCTTCGTCAGTCATGTATCGAAAGATACATGATCGCCAAAGCGTGTATCACGCATGGCACACTGAGTTCCAACGAAGAAAGCTAATAAAGAATACGCGACTTTTCATTTTGAGATTGAATATGAACTTGTACATAATTTTCAGAAGAAAGCATATTTTGATCAAATTTTTTGTCCTATTTTCCTCACACGATATTGTTTGTTTACACCGCGTTATAGGTAATATAACTGTCTTAACAGGTACATTTTCCAGTCAGTGTCTGAGCGTTGCAAAATACAAGAGAGGAAAAATGATGAAAGAAAAACGAAGCAAAATTGACTGTGAAAGAAATAATGAAAATGATTCTCATATAAAACAATACGAAAATGTCATAAATTGCTTTTTTCTCGCGTGAAGAACATTAATGAACATTAATGTTATGGTCCAGGTTCCTTGTACCACGGTGATGGTCCAAGGTAGAACCAATAAAGAATAACTCGAACACAGGTATGTAATAACACAGATATATTACAAACAGAATATGTACAAAAGAAGTAGAAGTGTTAGTAATAACAATCAGGTTAGATTAGAGAGAACTATGTTATCTCGACCAGTATCACTATTCCAATGTCTTACAGTAATCGTCTGACGCGACTCTGTCTGTGACTGACTCACTGTACGACTCTCACGATGTTCATTAACACGCCCACGTGTGTGTATGACTCTCACTACTGCTTCCTCTTGAGGCGCTGTATTTATGGTGTACGGGATAGTCCATTACTATTATGGGTAAGTTCCCATAACAATTAAAAAGAGAAAAACACAAGTTTTATAAAGATAAAAACAATATGTGGCAATTATATTTCAATGGAACTTTAAACAAAAACAATGTCTTATTATGCATTCAGTGAAAGATCTTGGCAAGAAAATGAAGAGATAGTGTCAAAATAAAACCGGTAAGAAAATTTCTGCTAAAACTTACCAGAACTTTGCTTAATTTACAGCCAACGTCTTCTTGCGTTTTAAAAGTAATAGATATGACCAAAAACAGAGATCGTTAAAGGCAAAAAGTGCAACTATTTCCAAAGGGTTTTCTTTTTGGGAGAAACCAACAACGAACTCGACTGATGATCACAAATGTGTTGTAATCTAGAAAAGCTTACTGAATAAGGAATAACCAAAACGGATGTTGGAAGTGAAATGGTAATCTTTATAATATCAACAAAATACAATACTCGCCAGCGGTGCGAAATAGGTAAACCACTGCTAGTGGTGGACTACTTAGACAGCATATTGCGCCCCGCCCCGCTTAAAATAGTGTCTAAAATATTTATGAGGATTGGGGTATACCCATTAGTGTACATACGGTATATAACAGAAAGAACGAACGAACGAACGAACGAAAGAAAGAAAGGAAGAAAGAAAGAAAGAAAGAAAGAAAGAAAGTGTTGTAAACTAGAAAAGGTTACTGAATGAGGAATAACCAAAACGGATGTTGGAAGTGAAATGGTAATCTGTATAATATCAATAAAATACAATACTCGCCAGCGACACGAAGTAGGTAAACCACTGCTAGTGGTGGTCTACTTGGACAGCATATTACCCACCTCACTTACAATAGTGTCCAACGTATTACGATTTCATTTCCAAGCTTTGTTTTCGTTCTTCCTCATTCAGTAACATTTTCTAGGTTACAATACTTTCTTTCTTCCTATCTTTCTTTCTTTCTTTTATATACCGTACATATGAACACTGATGAGTATGTCCGAATCCTCATAAATACATTGGACACTGTTGTAAGTGGGGCGGGGCGTAATATGCTGTCTAAGTAGTCCACCACTAGCATTGGTTTACTTACTTCACGCTGCTGTCGAAAATTTTATTTTGTTCGTGTTATAAAGATTACCATTTCATTTCCAACCTCTGTTTTGGTTCTTCCTCATTCAGTAACCTTTTTTATGTTACAGCACTTAATTTCTTTCTTAATCTTTTACCATAAACTGAATATGAATTATAAACCATCACTCTAACCATTTTATACTATGGCTTTCGAAAGCTTTTAATTACATCATTTGGGCATAAAAGTGCTTATGTATAGAGGGTGATTGTAATGCTGATAGTAATATTAACAAATTACGTATAAGGAAATATCCAGCTTTCATTGACCGAGCAGCCAGTGCTATTATCGGTTGTAATTTATAAAATCTTTCTCTTAAAACAATTTTTCAGGAAATAGGTTTCTCAAATCAAGTAGCTGTTATCGATTTTTCAATTATTGGTGCGGTTTTTCGTTAAAACCTTTTATTTGAAGTACTGTGAACGTCACCATCTTGATTTCTAATAGAATTATACGTGATATCCATTTTAATTGTTGCCGCTGTTGAAAATCTTTTCGTGGTAATACAGAGTGAAGAAACAAATGAGATATGAACATCTAAGCACGATATCTGAAAAGAAACGTTGAGGAATGAAATTAGACAGATAGATAGGAAGAGACCGAGAAATACAAGTACAAACAGAAGAAATAAGTAAGGATCTAAATAAAGATAGATAGATAGATAGATATTAACAGACTAAAAATATGAATTAAAGGCTGATACTTAAATACACTTTAGATAGATAGATACATACATACATACATATATACATAGATCTTGACAGAATAAAGAGGTGAATTAAATGTCGATATTTTAATACACTTTAGATAGATAACGAACATAGATAGATACATAAATAGATAGATAGATAGATAGATAGATGGATAGATGCATACATGCGTACATACATACATACATACATACATACATACATAGATCTTGACAGAATAAAGAGGTGAATTAAATGTCGATATTTTAATACACTTTAGATAGATAACGAACATAGATAGATACATAAATAGATAGATAGATAGATAGATGCATACATGCGTACATACATAAATACATACATAGATCTTGACAGAATAAAGAGGTGAATTAAATGCCGATATTTTAATACACTTTAGATAGATAACGAACATAGATAGATAGATAGATAGATAGATAGATAGATAGATAGATAGATAGATATTTCTGGTTTGACAAGTTTCGATGAATTCTTATCTGCATTTCAATCATCGTCACAATTTCATGACTTCAAATAATCATTTTTGCTTCATAATTTAAATTTAACCATGTAATTAAATACTTCAGAAAGTACGTTGCCTCCTAGAAGTTTCCAATAAGTTCATGTATGATTGTAATATTTGATAACAACTCTTCTTTCATTATGAATAGCACAGCAATTATTACTACCATTGTTGCCTTTGACGTTTCTGCTTTGTCAGGAAAGCTTACAACACACCGACAGCATTCATTTGTGGCTCTTGAACCTTGTACCAGGTGAACAAAATTGTTACAAAATGGAGTAATTTTAGATAGAAATTTGCAAAATAGAGTTACAACTGACCAATATCCACCTTTTCGATTCTATTGTTGAATTGACATATGCCTCATTTTGTTACAGGTGTAAACTAGATATATGTCTGACTTTTTACTCAGCTTATCCAATAAAACCCGGGACCATAGATTCATGAACTCCAAGATCCTTTCATTAAATTCATATAGTGCAATGATTCTCAACGTGTTGTGCCCAAGGCGCCCTTTTCACCATAAGTGAGAATGTCATCGCCACTTCCATGATTATCTGACTCAAAAGGTGCATTTCAAATAATATGCATATATTATAGAAAATCTTCATTCTTTTTCTTATTGGTAAATATACATTTACATGGATTATTTTTATAGAGTAGATTTACAAGTTTAATTACAATAGAAAAATGTTGATGGATTTTTAAACTTGAACACGTCTACAGTAACTCGTTTTAATTCATAACTAATTATTAAATCTGTCTATATTTCTGAGATGAAGTATTATGTACAGTATTTACATTAGTCGGACTATTGTCCTCATCTTTGTCGCCATATTTGTCACAACGTTTCGGCCGTTGTACGCTCCGGCCTTCTTCAGGTGGTTGGAATTTCGAACTGAACCCTTTATTTCGATCACTGGGGTAGATTGTTCTAGTTCCACGAGCCATGTTTGATGGATGTCAGTTATCAGTTATCTCCTGGTAATTTTCCCTCTGAAAGTTCTCCACTGGGTATTATAAACATTAGGTTTATAATACCCAGAAATTCATACCCAGATGTCCTCAAGTGGCACAGTGGATAAAGGCATTGGTTAGATCCAGTGACAGACCCAAGGAGTGTGAGTTCAATACCCGGTTCAGGCAGTGGAGAACTTTCAGAGAGAAAATTAGCAGGAGATAACTGATAACTGACATCCATTAGACATGGCACGTGGAACTAGAACAGTCTACCCCAGTGATCGAAATAAAGGGTTCGGTTCGAAATTCCAACCACCTGAAGAAGAAAGGCCGGAGCGTACAACGGCCGAAACGTTGTGACAAATATGGCGACAAAGATGAGGACAATAGTCCGACTAATTTAAATACTGTAATTATTAAATAGATAAACTGAAGCATACTATAATGAACAAAAACAAACAAACAATATAATGCAAGCGTACTGTAATTCTATAAACAAAATTATGTAAATAAAAAAGAAAGAGTGAAAGATTTTCCTCCACCTCTGAATCCCTGAAATTTTGCCATGGGTTCAAATGCACTTTGGCCAGAGTTACACACTGTTTTTGAATTCAGAATTATCATTGTGCTGGAAGGCTTAAGAACCCAGTTTGCTCTAATATTTATCCCATAGCTGGGGGGGGGGATTCATACCTTTCTCGAGGAAGTGGATGTAATGAAACCGCTTGGAATTCGAAGTCGGCTCTCAGAATTCTCATTCCGAGTTGTTATCAATTACACCACCTGCACATCATTACGGCCATATCATGTTGAAACACCAGTTCTTTTTTGATCCTCGAAGTTAAGCAACATCGGGCCTAGTCATTACTTAGATGGGCGACTACTTGGGAACACACATATGTACATCCTAACGTAAAAACATTAACTTCAGAATCACGTAAACTCACTCATATAGTCAAGTTGTCCCATAAACACGAGAAAGAAGATTTAGTCAAGCGAGTGTGGATCTTTTTTTTTTACTCTAGTGTATACTAGACCAATGTCTAATGTGTTTACTCTACAGAAGAATGTGACACTATCTTTTTGATACTGCTATAAACAACATCTATGTTACGTTTGTTTAATTAAACCTAAATCTAGCTTTTTTACTCTATTGCAAACCAGACCAATATCTATTTTGTTGACTTTAGTTTAAACCGAACCTATTTCTATTTTGTCACCTTTAGTGTAAACCGGACTTACATCTATTTTGATGAGTTAGTGTAAAACGGACCTACGTCTATTTTATTGACATTAGTATAAACAGGACCTATGTCAATTTTGTTGAATTTAGTGCAAACCAGACCTATATCTATTTTATTGGGTTTAGTGTAAAGGGGACCTAAGTCTATTGTGTTGACTTTAGTGTAAATTTAACCTATGTCTATCCGTTGATTTTAGAGTAAACCGGACCTCTGTTAGATTAAATCAATTGTAAATTGAAGCTACGTTCATTTTTTTTTTTTTACTTTATTCTATAGAAGATCTATGTCTCCTGTATTGACTCTAGAATAATATTGTGTTTATTGGATTGGAAGAATTTTCAATTTGAGCAGCATTAAGTAATGGAATTTTTGTATTTCGGATAAACGAAGATTTACTGGGTCTTGTATTTGTCTGTCTATCGGGATTCTTCAGGGTGCAAGAATAAGGATTGTATTTAAATGCAACATTCTTGTATTTTTTATTTGCAAGTCAATATATTTTGAGAATTTATCAAATTCTTTCCTTGAAATGATTTTATCATAAGGCAATTTCCCTTATTCAAGATATTTTCTTCTTCTTCTTCTTCTTCTTCTTCTTCTTCTTCTTCTTCTTCTTCTTCTTCTTCTTCTTCTTCTACTACTACTACTACTACTACTACTCCACCTCCTCCTCTACTTCTTCTTCTCTTCCTACCCCTCCTCCTCTTTTTCTTCTTCTTCTCATTATTATTGTTATTATTATGATTATTATTAAAGTGATTTCCGTCAATTACCTTTGTGTACTGGAATGCTGTACTGGAATGCTGAAACGCCTCACTGACTTGCAAGTTCAAATCTCGTCAGCATTTCAGATCTCTGTTTATAATTATATATATATATATATATATATATATATATATATATATATATATATATATATATATATATGTGTGTGTGTGTGTGCGTGCGTGCGTGCGCGCAAGTGGGTGTCGTACTCATAATAATTCGCTGTCGAACATTCGGGTTGTTACCGGCCACAAAATAGCGTGTTACTGCATTCGTATGCAATTCAAATTACGTTTATTCATTCATTTATAAAAACATCCTGTTTCTTTTTTCACCGAATTAAATGACATCTATCTTTCCCAAAAGTTGCAAGATGTTTACTTGTTGAGCTTACAACATTTGTTTATGCTTACATATTGTGCATCTGAAGTTGAGGATGTACAATGCAATGCAAATACAAATAAATATATACACCTGTGTGTACGTGTGTGTGTGTGTGTGCGTTTGTGCGTGTGTGTGCGTTTGTGTGCGTTTGTGCGTGCGTTTGTGTGTGCGCGTGTTTGTGTGTGTGTTTGTGTGCGTTTGTGTGTGTGCGTGTGTGTGTGTTACGTGGCAAAAAGGCAATTATAAGCTCTTTTAAAGAGATTTATCCCCCTCCTCTGAAGTGTTATCTTCCCTTGCGCTACACTAAGCTGATCTGGCACACACCCACACACACATGCGCGCACACACCCACAAACAAAAATACTTACATATATACAGATATTTAATTTTTTTTCATATAACTATAAATTAAGCACTCCAATACACGAGAATCGAAAAAATTCAATTTCATTTTATAAAAAATTCTATGGGTTTCAGTTTGCTCTGTAAATTTATTATAAATTGATCCCCCCCTATGGAAGCCAAAACAAAATATACCCATACATTGCGTGATTTCTTAAAATATATAAAAAATGAAATTCTTAATCTCGAGTTCCGTTTTCATATACAGAGTGTCCCATAATGATTGAACCCCTTTTACATTTAAGTATCTTGAATTATAAAAAAAATGACATAGATTACCAAATATATTTATTATGTATCTGATATAAAAGTGTTCAAATTATTATCTAAGATTTGAATATGACATTCCTTAGATGGTCATCACTATGAAGAGAACATTCATGAACTTGCTCTCCATTTCAAACACAATACGGCTTAGCATATCAAATGGAATGGCTGCGATCTCTCTACGGATGATTTGTTTTAATTCCACAGCTGTGTTACTAAAAAATCTCAGGGATATAATATTCAAATCTTAGATAATATGTTGAACTTTTGCATATCAGTTATGCAATAAATATAATTATTACACTATATAATTTTTATAATCCAAAATACTTGTATTTAAAATGCTTTATATTACTATCGAATAAGCATTGAGTGTTCAGTCAGTTGTGTGCCATGCGTGATACACGCTGAGGCAATCATGTATCTAAACGGCCGTCCAGTGCTTTCTGCATTCTGTTGAGGTTTCTTTCAGACTCAATGAATTACTTATATATATATATATATATATATATTGATCATTGAAATCAACACTCAGAGGCGACAGGCTGTTTCGTGCTAAACACAATCGGCCTATTTATATTTACATACGCTCTATGGTTCCGTAGTATAGGATACAGGTTCGATTCCTGTCGGAGAACGAAAATTTTCTATGAAAATTTCTCGGACATTCAGGCCGGTAAATGTTATTTAACACTGTTTATTATAAAACAGAGCATTTGCTTAAATACTTTTATCTATAAAAAGAACGTTAAACATATTATAAATGTCTTTTTATATATATATATATATATATATATATATATATATATATATATATATATATATATATATATATATATGATTAATACAAAGATACAAAATATGTGTCTGTTACAAGGACAAATAAGGAAATGTCAAAATATGGAAGATTGTGTAGCACCAATTCTATACTTCTATAGTAAATGCCAGAAATTCTCCAAGACACAAAAATGAGAACGGACAAATAACCTCAATAAGTACAACTAGAAAGTGGTAGATACGAATGGACTGCGATTAATAGATAAGGAATGATTGATTCGGTGATAATTATTCGACTGCGTTTCGTATTGAGATTGCAAATATAAAGAAGACAAAATCAGAAATAAAATAAAGCGATAGAAGACATTACTCAAACCATGAGGTGGGGCTACGCAATTTGTTAGGATGTCCATTCTTAAGGAGTGCCTCGTACCTCGTACCAGATATTTATAATAACGCTCATATGACACGCTACTCGGTTCAATACATTAACCTAAATGTTTCCAATTGCAATAGAAATACAGATAAAGCGATCGCCGTAACCATCATGATTTGTAGGCCTTTCAGATCTTTTGGCTTGCCGCCATATCAAGTTGAATTACCGGTTCTCGTACGATCACCGAAGATAAGCAACGTCGAACTTTGTCAGTACTTAGATGGGTTACCGCTTAGCAATACCAGGTGATGTAAGCTTGGATGTGCCGCTGATGTAATGGATCAGGGCTCGGAAGTTGAAATCAGCGAGACGAGTTTCAAATCCTGTTCCAATTGATTGATTCGTTTTTTTTACGGCTTATCAACCAAATGCAGGTTATTTAAAGCCAGATTTTTGTTTTCTTAGATTGTACGAATTTTTGTGGAGACAATAATGATACTAATTATCCCATAGCTGGGGAAGAGGAGGTGGATTCATACCTTTCCTAAGAGTATTTGCGCGTCAGTGAATATAACAAATCCAACGGGAATTGGAACTCGGCTCGCCGATTAACAATTCTGAGCCATTATCCGTTACACCACCCGCACATCTAAGGTTACAGTACTTAAGCTGTCACTCATCTAATTACTGATCAAACTTGGCGTTGCTTAACTTCGGTTAAGCAACAGTATTTCAACGGTGCTTCAACGTGACATTACCGTAAGCTTCCAACACCAAGTGTGTAACACGAAAGTATTGTTATAAAATTGTGCTTTTGCCTCCATTCGTTAGCTCGCACGTAGGGTTACGTCCTGCCAATACCTCATAAATAATGGACTATTCCATTTTGATTGTGTGAAAAGACAAAAGACTTATCGGAGACTCTACTTGGTTTCAGTGAAAAAAAAGAAAGATAGATCTTTTTAATGTCTTCTCTTAATACCTCATAAATAACGGACTATTCCATTTTGACCACATGAGAAGACAAACATCATCACAGATGCTACATGATTTCCGTGAGAAAATGAAAGAAAGTGGGGATGATAGAAGTGTTTAACGCCTGTTTCAGTCAAAATGGAAAAAGTTGCAATTTCAAATCTTTTCCTTTACTTCATTGTCCTTCTTAAAATAACAACCAGCATTCTTAGATATGATTTTTATTGTAATATTTTGTTAAAGTTGTTAAGCTCAACTATTAAACGCTCGGATAGAGAAATTCCTGTGAATATTTTATTGTCATAGAACTCGCCATGAGCTTCATGAATCATTAACTTAAGAATTAAGATTCATCAGAAATTTCAAAGAAACCTCTAAAATTTTGCACGAGTTAAATTAGTTATTTTTATTACATAAACAATTGCCATGATTAGAACTGATGAAATAAACAAGTTTGCTTCTGTAAGTATAATTACACAAATTTGAAATAAACTCAATCACTGGTTTGGGATATAACTTTGAGTTGTGTGTGTGAGTGCGTGTCTGTGTGCGTGTCTGTGTGTGTGTGTGTGTGTGTGTGTGTGTGTGTGTGTGTGTGTGTGTGAGTGAGTATGTATGAACGAGCGTACAAATCTACTATCTATATTTCTTATGTTGTCTGTTCTGTCTGTGTGTCTGTCGTGGGCGTTGTCACCTCGCCCAGGCCGCATTTCTCACCCGGTTTCGATGCGGTTTTCACCACAAGTTTGCAAATGGCTGCCGTAAGGACATGACGGAGCCCGATTTTTGAGTTCGGACTCAGGTTCCGAAAAAATCGATAATCGAAAAAATCTGCTTACAGAAGGAATGATCGCATTTCAACCAAATTTGACACCCTCTTAGTGTCTACCATTAGAAATGTTGTCCAGAAGTTTCATGACTACGGACACCTAAACAGCGCGGAAAATCGATAAAACCCAAAAACCGATACGCCAGATTGCGCCTGACCCGCCTGTCGGTTTTTAGCGAAAACCAACCGGATTCATGAGGAGGCCATTGGGAGTCACCATGTGAAGTTTCAACTCTGAGCGCCCCCAAACAGTGTGCAAACTGACAATCGGTCAACCCGTAAAACTGTTTTTCCGGATAGGTATTAATTTAAGGTTACGCTATGCACAGGAAGAAACATGTCAGTGCGTGCAGTAGAGTGGAAGAAAACATTTGACCTCAAATTCTGGAATGGGTGCAGGGCCATTGAAATTTGGCTTCTTTATCGCGGCTACCAGGTCTGACTTTGAGCCACAAATGACATATTCGACTTTGTCAACACATTTGCTTTAATCGTCGCATCTTACCAAAATAAGCACTTCCTTTATTCGCGGCTTTACTGCAAAAAAAAAACCCGCATACGTGCTGAGTGAAAATAGTTCCGCTCTCAGCAGTCCATTTTCCAATTCTTTAAACCTTTTCCCCTAGCCCAGGCCGCAACCCAGGCCTGACGAGGAGTTTTTGCTCTAAAACAGCAGGGCTTCCTCCCAATCCATTTCAAAGCTAATGTCGGCAAACGGTTAGCGGCTTTTCGTTGTCGCACAAATCAAACTAGCAAACGCTTCATTGCAGCTCCTTGCATTCTCATCGCCGGCATCACGTGCGTTAGAGCGAAGCTGCATATACAGCAGGCAGCTTGACCCCGTTTACGGCCAAGCCTTGCGCTTGCCAAATCATGCGCGCGTGCGTGAATGCGCGCTAGCATCTTCCATTTTGCGTGAGCTCATTCATTGGTCTAAGTCATGGCCATTGTCCAGGCTACACCAATCAATGACAAGTCACGCTCCCTTTAAATACCTTCAGAGCGGCTGCATCCGCACTCGTCTTGATTTGATCGCCATTAATGCATCTGTCCTTGGATTTATTGACAGCTTCCTGCTACTGAAAATTACCTATTTGCTTAAACGTTTGCATTACCCATTTTATCTCCGGGTGTTGCCTTTACTGCGCAGCCCAGTCCATCTTAGCGTTCCATACCTATTTCTACCTTTTCGTAGTTCAGTTTTGCTGTTAGACAGTTAAATGTTGTCGCAAGTTACTTCTCTTCTGCCTTTACTACTCGACCCAGTCCACCTCAGTGTTTCACTACTTTTTAATCTTCAACGCTTCAACGATTTGGTTGCGTAACCTCTTCCTACATCGACGTTTTCGTGCTGCCAGAAAGCACGGCCCATAGCTAGAAGAAGCCTTTTCCATACTGCTCCACTGCATTTTTTGTTTTCGTATACAACGAGGTTGCACCGCTTCAGCTTCGGCATCAACTTCTATTCGCATTCTTACACAGCATTTCTACAACCCTTCAAATGGCTCCTACACGACGAATATCCGCACGTCAGCAACTGAAGACCGCTAACACCGTTAACGTTACACATGCAGAGCAGGCGACTGCGGAGGAGCACATAATATGACAATATAGCGTCTACTTCAACCTCTGCTTTGCACTCTTCTGTGTGCCGTGGCGATGACCAACCCGGCAGCTCTGCAAAGGCTGCAAAAACACCCAGGCGAGGCAACCTTAGCAGGCGTTCTAAAAAAGCCTCACCGGCTAAGGAGAAACGGGAGCAGGATTCCATTGAGTGCGCCTCCTTGGGGGAGAAGCGACTGGCGTCTACTTCAACCTCTGCTTTGCACTCTTCTGAGTGCTGTGGCGATGACCGACCTAGCAGCTTTACTAAGCATACCAAAATACCATGACGAGGCAACATTAGCAGACGTTCTAAAAGAGCCTCTGCGGCAAAGAGAAAGCGGGAGGAGGAAACCGAGGTAGAGGCCGCTTTGAGGCTTTCCAGTCAATCTCAACGGAGGCAGTATGTGTTGTCACATGAAACGCTTGGTGAGCGTAACTACCGTTTGTACTGCAAATCAGTTTACACATATTCGTTGAAAAGTAAGAGGAAACTACCTAAACGTACGATTTTTGAATCAAGCACGGGCAACGCCGGGGCCATGCTGCTAGTCTTTTTTAATTCCTTGTTTTTAACTTTATTTTTTCTTTTTCTTATTCACTTGAAAGTTTTTCTCTTAGCAGGTTCATTCCTCTGTTTATACACAGAATACATCACATTTAACACACACACACACAGACACACACACACACACACACACACACACACACACATATTGTTAAATATAACAGACAAAGCATGTCTATTATGTTTTATCGTGAGCCTTTCCGAGTGTCGTATAATGGCTTTAGTTTCAAGAGAAAATAAAGACAAAAACTATCCAACATTTGAATTGGTCGTCGTCGATCTCAGCTATCGGCTTACATGAGCTGTCATCAGAGTGGTTATATGGACATCACAACAGATATGAACCGTCTAATACATATATATATATATATATATATATATATATATATATATAAATGGATAACGGCTTGGATTGAGGAATTGAAGAGTCGAGTTCGAATTCCAGTCGAATCCATTACATTCACTTACGTGCTAATACCCTTGGGAAAGGTGTAAATCCTCTTCTTCTCCCTCAAACTATGGGTACATAGCAGGACAGACTGGGTTCTATAGCCTTGGCAACTGGTCTAGGAGAAGGATAACTCTGAATTCAAAACCTGTGGAGGGTCGTTTGGGTACCTTGTGGCACTTAGTGCACCAGGTCTCTGTATTCGGCCATTCAAAAAGTGTGGATGGTCCTGCACGAAATCTTCATCACTATAATCAAATCTCATGTGCCGGCGTCGGGCTCTCAGTTTCTAGGAACTGATCTGCTTGACCCTCATACGTCGAATTCGACGGGAGAGTCGATGATGATATATATTCTTTTTTTAATCAATTCACTCTCAACTACGGTGACAACGCCACTAAGACGCAAAGGGCTATTGATAGCGAAAGGCAATGAAAAGAGTTTTTCGAAGTAACCTGAAACGCAAGAACCTATACTCCTGCTTGAAAGACCAGAGAGGAGTGTGAACAGGACAATAAGCGAACCTATGTACTTTATTGAAGAGAAAAATAAACAAAAAAAAATCATAAATAATTAGTAAGTACAATTTCAGACAGTGACGTTAGAAGTACCTATTGAGTTGAAATAGATTTTAATTGGAACCGGAAACCCAATCCTAAATAGGAAACAAGTAATAAACCTCTGCTCCTGTTCAAAAGGCCTGGGAGGAGTGTGAACCGAGCGACAGGCGAACATATCTATTCTTACTGGGGATAAAAAATAAGTAGTAAATAAAATTTCATATCTCAGACGGAAACATCAGAAGTCTGGAGTTGAAGTTGACTTTAGACTTTTCCTACCAATTTGCCTTGCATTCATATATCACCCGTCATGCGCACGTCGAGGTGGTGTAATGGTTAACAAGCTTGTCTCGCTAGAACGATTACGACTGAGTAGTGAATTCGATCCTTACTGGGTGCTCCTATTTTCGGCCATCTAAGCTTGGAAAATAGCTATATCGTCATTTATCATTTCCATTCGAATTGCAACCGTGCTGATGGGGTCATATATGTGTTTGGTGAAATTTAGTAAAAAAAAAATAATGTTAATAATTATTGCAAATTAAAAACATTCGAAGGAGGAAATTATTAAGAGACCAATAATTTTGACCTGAAAATTAAATTTGGAGAAATCTTAGATTATAAAACTTTCTTCTACAAAAGTAATTTTGTGGTTGTCACCTCTTTTATTAAAAAAATAAAATAAAATGAAAATGAAACAGATCTCATTACAACGTATTTGGATAACTAACGCGCAAAATTTATGGTTGCATCACGCAGTACTTGCTGAGATGCCCATAAACCCAGACGATGTTATCTCCCTTTAACGGAGCTCATCGTCGCCAGGTCTTTCGAGTTTGAAATGTATTTTTAGCGCGCAATGTATCACAAGTACAAATGCCAATGACGTGTAGCCTCGTTTTCGTGAGAGATTAAGACGATTGTTTGGTACACAGAGGGAAATTTCTTTCAATATATATTTCTCCGTTTTTGGATTGTATAACAACTACGCCTTGTAATTTGTCACCCGGTGCTTTGCAAACGGATATATTAAAAAAAAAAATGGTGAAACAATGAAATGAAAATTTAGATTCTGTAAGAATATGTTATTTACGGCCAATTTAGAGGGTAAAGTATAGAGATTACGTTTGTTTTGCTTTGTTTTTTTTATTTATTATGAATGGGTACCAATTGTGCGAGATGCATGCACCCTAAGAATGTGTGATTGGTATAATGACTTGCAGCTGGGAATAAGAACTTGGAGAGCCGAGTTCGAATTCCAGTTGCGTTCGCTACATTCACTTATGCACAAATACCTTTGGAAAAGGTAAGAATCCACCTCCTCTCCCTGCTATGGGTTAAATAGCAGTACTTGTATCTGGAAAATAATCGTTATTCTAAGAAATTGTTAATGCAATACACCCTCCCAGCCCACGACAAAAATAATTATAACTTGCAATCCAAAATATGTCGATATATACCGTCACATCAAATTGAAATACCGGTTCTCGTACGATCACCGAAGTTAAGCAATGTCGAGCGTGGTCAGTACCTAGATGGGTGACCGCTTGGGAATACCATGTGCTGCAAGCTTGGATGTGCGGGTGGTGAAATGGAGAATGGCTCGGAATTGATAATGGGGGAGCTGAGTTCCAATTCCAGTCGGGATCGTTATATTTATTTACGCGGAAACACTCTTGGTATGAATTCACCTTACAATGTAAAAATATTTTATGACTTTAAATAACCTGAAAAGTTTGATAAACCGTAGAAAACGAATCTATCAAACAAGGAGGGAAATCGTTCAGCTGCAAGACGAAATATGTTTACGCTTTAAAAGGGTTGATAACCTGTAAAAATATACAAACCAATCAATCGACGTACGGGTCGCATAAGTGTTAGTGATGCCAAAATTAGAATTAGTGAAATGATCCAAATTCCGGTTTTGTGTTGAGTTCACTTCACGCCTTAAGGTGCACTCACCATTACTGGAACGACTGCAGTTGTCATATTCCACAAATTCTTTACTTCCCAATTTTATTCGTTTTCTGTTTATCCTGTCATTTTGTTTTGCTTCTATGCTTCGCTGTCAGGGTCACTCTTTCGTGGTCGATATTACTTTCTTTGTTCTCAACAACCAAATCAATACAGTCTTCAATTTTATTGGATTTGTAATTTTCTACAACTGCAGATATGATAATTAGCTTCTTGTTAAGTCTTAAACTTTCTTTTGTCTTAATTAAATAGCGGAGCAGACTAAATTCTCTAGCCTTGTCCTGCAGCCAGTCTAAGGAAAAGAAAACTCTGAATTCTAAACTGTGGATAAGTCAATGGGAATCCGTTCTATTATCTTACCTAATAAAACATATCAATTCACAAATACTGAAGAAAAAGGTTAACTATTGAAGGCTATGATTGACCATATCATTAAAAGACATGGCATTAAAAAGATCAGTTGTACGAAAGGCTGAATACATCAGAATCTATATTGTATGAAACACTAGAAAATAATTTATTTCTTCCAAAAATCAAAGTAAAATACTGCAATACTAGAAATTCTGGAAACTTCAGCATTGTCTGCTTCGAAATAGTTCACTTGCGGTCATTGGAATAATTATTGTGTCAGTTAAATGTTCAGGTATTTGATCATTAAACAACAAATATCCTGAAACCTAGTTCCCACCGACTCCATCAATGTAGTTCCCTTGTGATCACTGAATCCAGGACGGTACTAGTCAAATATACTGGAATTTGAGTAGGAAAGAATACATTCATCTAAACTTAGTTTCCACAATCTCCTTCGAATAGTTTCATTGTGATCATTGCTCCCACCAATCATATGGCATATCTAGAAAGAAGTATTTTTTTTGTGGGGTCTGGTTTGTTTTACGGCATATCACCCCAATGGTTTATTTAATGTCGACATTTTTATTGTCGGTAATATTTTTACAAAAATGTATTGCTGGTATTAAAACCTATTTTTACACTTTCATGGTGTTTTTCCCCTAGTTTGGGGGTTAACTATTTTCCCATAACTGAAACTCTAAAAGGTGCCATTACCCCGGGTCAGGGTGGACCTGGGAACACCAGCAATTAAGAGGTGGTTTCACGCTCCTCAAAACCTCCTGATCAGAGGCCTTGTTGTTGGGTGTATTTTATCGTCTTACCCAGGACGCGTATGTAGTTTATCGTCATACTTAGAACACGGATGTAGTTTATCGTCTTACCTATGACGCGGACATAGTTTATCGTCTTACCGAGGACGCGGATGTAATTTATCGTTATACCCAGGACGGAGAAAGAAGTAATTAAAAATTATTGACTTCATCATCTCGGACGCGTGGCTTATGTAATTTCTCACAGTCGCCAGAGTTTATAACTTTTATTTTGAATTTGATCAGATTTCTTGTGACAAAACTCACAAAACCAGACACCGAAATATCCTACTTTGGCTCACATAAACCACGAATAATACGTAGATATTATATATATTATATTCGGTTGAGTTATAACGGACATACATGTCTATCATGTCAACCATCACTATCCTCTATCAAGGTCGGAAGGTCATGAGGAATGTATTATGTGCCATAACATCGCTAGTCAATATAGGTAGTTGTGGGGTGAGCAACTCTTCTTGTTCAATGGCTAGGTGTTCAGAAGAGTAGATCACACGCGAGTTCATTATTTTCCAACAGTGTCCTGCAAAGCGCATTCTGTGTTCGCGTAAGATTGTGGAAATATCAGGGATAGGTTCATAGATCTGTGATTTACTTAGATGTTGTCTCCATGAGATATTAAATATAGCTCTCAGCATCCGAATGTAGATTTTATCAAACGTAGACTCCAGGGTTTTAGTTTATGCCCAGGCAGAGACACCAGGCATTCACACCGCCTCTACAGAGGCGTGAAAGCATCTCCGCTTGAGGTCGCCTGGTTGATCAGATTTCCAGATGACGTTCATTTTAGTCAAGGCGGCCTAGACTTTTTAGCTATACGAATTATCATATCCTTTTCAGTAGAATTTATCTCACTTCCTAGGTATGTAAAAGATTCTACAGATTTTATTGATTTACATGAGACAGTTTGTAGAATTATGAAATGATATATAATTCAAATTGAGGTCCTTAAATCGCGATCCTGATAACATAGAATCAAATAATGTTATCTTATCCTCCTTAGCCGATTATCCTGAGATACTCCCTAAAATACTTTTTTAAATTACTCCCTAAAATACTTCCCAAAATATCTAGACAGAAATAGATCGAAGTACTGATTTGAAAAGATTCATACTAGAAGGAAACATCGGAAGTGGAAGAAAAAATGACATTGTGTTGAAATGTGGCGAAAAGCGAAACAACATGGTCACGTTTAGGAATCCTGTAACCACTTAGAATCATAGGAGCAGCACATCTACTGCAGCTATAGCTGTTATTCATGATGACGGTACTCTTTGAGTATAGAATCCAGAGGTTGGCAGTGAATATTTCGAAGGCAGTAGGAAAGCGTATTTCAGGTTAGCAGTGGATATCTCGTTTCAGTAGCAGAGCGTAGTTCTTTCTTCTGTTCTGGTCATCTTTGGTTATGACAGGTTCGCATTGGACATTCGTAGAGAGTAACCAAAATGGCCGCCTTGAATATTTTACGCCTTGAATATTTTACGCCTTCTGATTGGTTAACCTTTATTTGGGGGAACTATAAAGTGAGTCCAGTCATTTGAGTTTGCTCACTAGTTACATAACGTATCCAAAATAACTTAACAATAGCAGCAGTGGCTTTTCATAGGCAATACAGCCTGACGGATCCCAACCCTCACCAAGCTGGTTTCCTTCTATACGGGTTGACAACCAAGGTTATATGGTCCCCAATCTATCCTACTACTTAACCAATTAAGATAGACTTCTATAAACGAAGTCAAAACAAAAAGACTGTCTTGGTCTGAAAAACACATCGAGTCACATTTCAATCCTGATCACACTAAGCTGAAAGTGTTCGTAGAATTGAAAATATACCAATATATATCGAAGCATTACAACGTCTGTCTCCAAACACGAACAATAACGAACCTAAGGAAGTAAAGAAAGCTATATAAAAACTCAAGAATAACAAAGCATTACTTGAAATTGAGACTGAACTTTTGAAAATAGCGTAAACTCGTTCTGAAATGAGAAACAACTTTCTGCTTTTCATGAAGGAAATCAGGAATCGCAAGTACATCCGAAAAAGTGTGGTGTCTCGCGAATTAATAGACTATAGGAACATATAGGTAACTCGCAGGACCATTACACGTACAGAAGTATCCCAACTGGATCTATTATGGTAAAGGGACTAATTAACATAGTATTGATTAGGCTTTCACCGAACTATGAAAATCAACTCCTCACGATCAAGTCTGTCTTTCGCTCTGGTAAGGGATGTAATAATGTCACCTTTCATTCCCATCTGCTCTCGCTCCAAATCTTCTGTAACCCCCTTACCTTGATCGATCCACTATCTTTCTCCACATCCTCTCCTTTACCACTCCTATCTGCTCTTCCTCCAAACCTTCTGTAATCCCTTGCGTGCTAGTGTCCTCCAGCCTTGCTTGGGGTGATAAGCTTAAAAAAATGTTATATATCATCAGACAATTCCAATAGAACATTCTATACTGGCTACGTAGACCTCATGCCAATATACGACCACATCAATAGTGAGTTCCTCTACTCATCAAACTAAAAATCGGCTTCCAAACTCACTGAATGTCTAGAGCTGATAAATGAACTATACCGGTCCACAAAATCGTGCATGTAGCGTGTGGACCCTCACACCGAAATATTCCAGTCCTCATCTGGTGTACGACGAGGAGGAAATGAGATCCCCAGTTGATTTAATCTCTTCCTAGATTGTGCTCTGTGTATACACAAGCTCAAATGTGAAGAGATGGGCACTAATTACTTTAACATTCCATATCGTATCCGAAATGAATCTACTAATAAAAAACCGTGTTGTTGCTTCCCCACCTGCTGCCATTGTACAGAGGATGATGGCGTTATGCTGATGGTATAGGTATTCATAGTTAGAAGATGAATGATCCTGAACAAAATATCATCCCTTCCGAAGCATTCCACGAAGTAGAACTCAAGATAAACGTTTCCAAAACAGAAACGATGATCTAGAATTGTAATCGAAACAATGATGACTCCTTCATAAATAAATCTGTATATGAAATTAGTAAATACTAAACAATACAAATACTTCGGTCTGTGGATCATTTACAACACATGTAGTATCAGTGATAAGGAAAATTAATCCGGAATATTTAACATAGTTAAAATATTGTACTCAGTCAGTCTACGACCATCAGTAAACCGCGGGAATAGGAATAAAAAAAATAACTTATTCCTGAACAGTATTTGTTTCTCCCAATGGCTACTTTAATCCTCACAAAGGAGCAAACGTGTCTGGGCGTGGCCACCGATATAGAAGGCCGACTCGATAGTGACGTGACGTCATAAATGTAGTCCATGCAGGGAAATAGACAGTAATCATAATGTAACGGAAAATTATAAGAAAAAATTGGTTTTAGAAAGTTTTTTAAAAATACATTTATAAAAGAAAGAAACAGAATTGGATTTTATACAGAACTTTATTTCATATTAATTTAAAAAAAATAACCGATAAGAAAAAAAATGTTGTTGCTGAATGTTTTGTTAAAGTAGAGAAATTAAACATCATGTAACATTTCATTAAATTTTAAAGACTGAAATTCGTTCATTATTTTATTTGTTTCCAATATGAAAACATTTTTAAAATCATAATCAGTATTGTTTTAATTTGCATGCTTTTATCTTAATTTTAGTAATTATTCTGTAAAGTTACAATATCGTAAGTATTAAATGATTATTATCCTTTACACGACAGCAATAACTCAATTATGAATTAGGAAACAAAGAAAGCGACGAGCAAATTACAAGTAAATTATAAATAAGATACAAATAAACTAAATCCAAGAAAGTAAATAAATTTGATACAAAAAAGAGATTTAAAATTCAAATAATACTTATAGAAAAGTAGGTTACAGACAGACAATTTTAAGACTGAAATTCGTTCATGATTTTAATTGTTTCACATTTGAAATTTTGTCATAAATCATGTTTTAATTTGCATGTTTTTATTTCAATTTTAATAATTATTCTGTAAAGTTACAATTTTTGTAATCATTAAGAGATTATTACTCAAATACAGTAACAACTGAATTATGAATTAGCGAACAAACAATAATTAAATAAACAAATCATAATTAAATGATGAATGAATAAAATAATTATGATGAATAAATAAAACAAACATAAATAAGAAACAAATAAATACAAACAAGCGAATAAATTAGATACAAACAATAAATAGATTTAAAAATCAAATAATACTTTCAGAAAAATAGGTTACTGATACAAAATTTAGCTTAATGTTTGAAGTTTTCTTTTTTTGCTTAACGTGTTACTTGTAATATTATTATTTTCCCTAGAACAAAAATTATTTAAAAGAGCATTTGTAGAGCTCCAGACAAAGATTTTTTGTATTTTTTCTATATTGTGACCCTCATCACAAGTGTTAACATAAAAAAGAAGCTCATCATCTGCCAAAACATTCAATGTTATATGCATGGCTAATTTTCTTTGATTTACTGAATGAAGAAAAGAATGATTTTTTATCAGTTTATTAATGACTACATAATTATAGAGAACAAAATGTATAGTTTTAGCATTAGGATATAAGAGAGAACCTCTATTAATCCCCTGAATATAGCTGCTTATTTCAGGTATTTCTTCCACATTATCTTTTACACTTCCAGATATTAAATCTTTGCAACTATTGCATTTACTTTTCTTAAATACTGCATAACAGAAATAACATGCTAAGTATAGTATTACAGGTAGAACTTCTCTACAATTATTAACATCATCCTCTTTAACATCAATTCTATATTTATATATATATAACTTTTCTTCCTCTGTCATTTCATCCCAGTTTGGTTCTTGTAAACTCTTTAAATCAATTTTAATGCATTGCTGATTAAATGGTAAGTTTAATTTTAAAACTGATTGCATTCTAATTTTTTTTCACACTCAAATTCTTGCCGTATCGAGATATTATACTGATCCCCACTAATTTGCTGGTACTGACCAAACCTTGCTTCAAGTTGATCAGTTTGAAATTTGCCTGGTAATATGTACAGCATTTTCAGTTCTATGCAATACTTGGTCAGTTCTAGAAATGCATAGGTTGTATGATGCAAAGCAGTGAAGGTTTCCTTTGTTAATGTTCCATTTCTTCCAGAAATGCTATTCCAAGATTTTAACCAGTCACAGAATACAGAGAGAAATCTAAAATATTCTTCATACATTCTAAGTGGATTGCAGTATTTATTTCTAAGCCGACAACCTTTATATGGCGTTTTAACATTCATTATTGTCCATCAAATATAAAATATGTTTATATATTCTGCAACTTCAGCAAAATTAGGCAAATATTTCTGTTTTCCTAAGGTCAATAATCCTTTAATAGTATATTCATTAAAAATTTGCAGAACTAAATTAACATTTTGCCTTTCAAGATTAGTAGGAAAAAATGCCTTTGAGGTCAATTTATAACAATATTTCAAATTTGACTGAGATTCTAAGGCATGAAGTTGCTGTAAGGTAGAAAATGGGGCACTTTGGATACTATCTAATTCATGATTTCCATCATGACGAAATTTGGGGAACAGCATGCATTTATGTGCATCTTTTTGACCAAGCCAATGGTTTCTAATGCATTTTAATATATGGACTGAGTCAAAAAGGAAGAAAAGTGGTCGAGACTTTATAACCGGGTGTGGATATACAATGGAAAGCTTTGGAGGACTGCAAAAGAAAGATATAGCTTTTTTATTTATAGCATTATTATCTGTTATGATTGATAATACTTGAAAGCCTATCTCCTATAAACCAATTATTATATGTTTAACTAGGTCAAATAACTTCTCAGCTTTAAGACATTTAGTTGGCATAACATGCACAACATCTTTATATTGTGAGACTACACTGCTAATCCTGAAAGCAAAAGCACTTGTTGCAGCTTCACTGCTGTTGTCAGATAAGCCAACAATATTACCACCCTTATAATCTAAATAAGGTTTTAGATGAATTTCATCAACAAGTAAAGATACTGTGATGTCCTGCACTAGGAGCTTAAATTTATTTTTAATATACATAAGAAAATTGTTATCATGTTGCTCAATCAAAGGATTCATATATGTTGATAACGTTAGTCTTTTAATGGTTGAATAGCTAGGTAAAATTATATTTTTGCTGTCTCTTAACAATCTGTACCCTTTAGGGGAGCAGTTATATAATAATGAAGAAAATATCATCATTTCTGTTGAATAATCAAGCTTATTTTGTGTCATTAAATTTAGCTGCTCATATATAAATTTGATTGCATTAAAATGTTTGTTTGATTCTTCTTGCACTAATAGTAGAAATGACATTATTAATTTTAATATAAAAATCATATTTTGAGGTTCAGTTTGCTGTTGTTGTGTGTCCATTTTCTTCATGTTTTCTATCAGAATTTCAAGAGTATTTTGATCAGTTACATGTTTAGGAATCTTATAGTCCCCTATTGAATGCATTTCCACATCTCTACAAAACACATGTACTGCAAAATCAGATTCAATTACAAAAGATAGATTGATTTTTGGATATGGGGATTTGATGATACTGAATATAATAAGTGTCTCTTGCTGCCTAACAAAACTCCAGTAATTTCTATCAAGGAAATTTAATTTCCCTTCTAGATCATTAATATTATGGAATTTCTTCTGCATTTTATATGCTAAGTCATCATTAATACTTTGATTTAAAACACTTTTAAGAGCAGAATTCTCTAGTTGAATTCTCCTGGAATCTGGTGACTCTCTAGAAGTATTCAATGAAGATAAATATGAGTGACAGTTTGGGAAAATTCTAGGGATAGCACCATCACCAAGATATATATATTTTTGGTTTAACTGCAATTGTGACACCTGTTTTTTCGTCAAAAGCTGACGATTCTCTCCTTATATCCTCCGGTCGAAAATGTAGTTCATATACCTAAAAAGATTTTAAAAACCAAATCTATTTTAAATTCTTGTGAAAATCTAAGAAAATCAATCAGCAAAAATCTACAGTAATATGAAGCATTAACAATTTTAGGAAAAGTGGAGAGAATTCAACAAAAGATTATTAGTGACGAAGCTAACAGAATTTTTAATGTTTATTCATTTTTTAATTTTTAAAATGATAAATAAAAAAACATTCTTATGAATAAAACAATTCCAAAATGTTGTTAAATTATTAGAATTATAATAATTCTAAAAAATAATTCAATTATTTTTATGCCTATAAATAAAAAGATTCCTTTATGAATTTATATCGAAAATGTCTTTAAAGTTTATTTTTATAAAAATTAGATTTCAGCTTTTAAAAACTTTCGCAACTTTGTTTTTAATGATTTGTGAATAATAAAGATATTAAATTATTTTAATCCTTAAAGTTTCAATTGAGTTTAATAACTTTTTAAAACAAAACTTCGTTTTAAAATGTGTTGTAAATTACAGACATGAAATTAATTAATTCAATTAAAGTTTCATTTAGTCACGATAAAACAATTCTAAAAAATCGTTAAACTTATTAGAATCATTTTTTATGTATATAAAATATTCCTTTAGGAATTCATGAATGAATTTATGTCGAAAATTTCTTTAAAGTTTATTTCCTTATAAAATGAGGTTTTAGATTTTAAAAGCAACACGTACGAGAATGAATATCTAAACTTTCTCGCTAGATTTATGAATTACAAAGACATGGTATTAATTTTCATTAAAGTTTCAATAAAATTTACTTACTCACTCTGCTGAATTTAGTAGGTGTAAAATGATCTCTTCTGATTGTACGAATCCAAACATCAGATAATTCTTTATCTTTAGGGAAAGAAAATACATGTACTTTAGGGCCCTTTTTATAATTCCCTTTGCAATTTGGTACAACGCATCTATAAGGCATTGTTTTTGTTTGAAATTAATTCAATATTTAAAAGAGAGTATTAATAGATAATTTAAAAATGCCGCCGTAAAACTCTGATACACAAAACAAACGACACGCTTCTTGAAAGTCGGACTAAATGTGATGACGTCACATTTCTCCGTAACCCAATGAAGTAGGCCTTCTATATCGGTGGCCACGGTCTGGGTGCCTGGGTCACCCGCTTAGGCATGATGTTTCCAACACAAAATTCCTCGACAAAAAACTAATTCAGTAACTGTTATGGTCCAGGTTAGGACCAAGGAAGAACAACACGAACACAAGAGTAGAAATAACGAAGATATATTACACGGTATAATAATACAAGATGTTGAAATCTGTTAGTATGACTGTCAGTCTGGTTTGGAGTGAACTACTATTGGCTCGACTCGATACCTCTCTCTGTCTTGAGAGGCGTAGTATACATAGTGTTAGGAAGAGTTCATTCTGTAGTTATAGGTAAGCACCCATATCAGTAACCTTGTTTTATTGATTGATTCATTCATTTTCTACGGCTTATCAACCCCTTGTAAGATATTTAAAGCCAGTTTTAGATTGTAAGAATTATATTTTGAAGATAATGATGATTTAGTGATATAAGTCTTACTAGTTAACCCATGGCTGGGGGAAAGAAGAGATGGATCCGTATCATTCCCAAGGGTATTTGCTCGTAAGTGAATATAACGAACCCAACAGGAATTGGAACTCGACTCTCCGATTATCCTTTACTCCATCTGCACATCCAAGCTTACATCACCTGGTATTCCTCAGCGGTCACCGATCTAGGTAGTAACCAAGTTCAACTTTGCTTAAGTTTGGTGATCGTACAGAACCGGTGTTTCAACGTGACGTGTCCGTAAGCCCCCTCTAATTTGAGTAGAGGGGTCCTTGTATTGGGTGGAAGGTAGTATAAATTTTTTTCGAAACTGCTTCCCTAAAATAATATTTTGCTTGATAATGCAATCATTAATTTTGACTAGAATTTCATATTAATTTTAGTTGTTTTTTGTTGGGACTACACAGACCGTCGCTCGACGGTCTTTAAATGGTAGTTATTCTTTATTTTCGACCGATGTATTTTACTCAGTTGTAGAACGATGGTCTGAGTAGTTGCCATGAAAATCAACTCGAAGAAAGGCCACTACAGTAGACTGATCCACTCGTACAAAACAAGGAGGAAGTTTTGGGGAAATATCTTCCGTGTATTGACATTGACCTGAACTTCCTCAGAGCACAAAAAATGTCAGAATTGAAAAAATAACGATTTTTTTGTGATTTTCAACAAAAAAAAATGTTCCTATTCATCATATAAACACAGTGTAAAATCGATCCCTGGCTTTTTACAGTGTTATTTGGCCTATTTTATTATATGTATGAAAATAGACTTTTACAAACGGATATATACATTTTTAATTAAAGAAGAAAAATTTGCATAAATTTTATAAAAAATACTAGCAGAGCTACCCGGCTTTGCCCGAGATTTTAAAAGTTAAAAATCTAATCAATAACAACAATATAACTTCAAATTCATTTATTCAAACACAAAATATCTTTAAACAGTTCTTATACTACAATACTTCTTGGTAGACAATATTCTTCGTCTTTCCTTGTGGAGCATAAACAAACAAATTGGTTTTATTTCCCACACGTGAACAACCAACATACAACTACCCATGAGAGAAGCAAGATTCTTCAAATTGTAACTGAAGTCTTCTAAACGTGAATGGAATATCCGACCGTGATTCAATAAACGAAATCCTGAGAATAAAAACATCTTCGCCATTTCCATATCCAGTAAGAACTGATATCTTAATTACATGTGGCATCAACTTCTTAGCCACCAGGCTGGTGCCACTACAAAGTCTTGGTAGGTCCAGATTCCGTAATAACATTACAGGCATCCCTATCTTGAGTTCCCGTCTATGTTAAGGTAGTCCGGATGGTTCTAGATAATTCCCAGATTCTGTTGGATACTTGACCACCTGTTCCGCATCTGGTATCCACTGACCTGTAGATATGAGATGTTTCCGGGAGGGACTGCAATAGTTGGTCAGTGATTGTCAACTGGTTTGTTCTTTGGAGCCAGTAATAGTTTTTGTAATAATGTTTGCAGTTTGGGAAAACCTTGGCTTTAAGCGCATCAGCAGTACTGACAACATTGCAAACTGGAGTAATTGTCATGTTTCCATTGGCATCTAAAGTTACGTTGCCATTGTCTCAAAATATGGCAGAACTGAGCTGACAGCTGATCGCCAATTAATTCATAAGGTCATGTTGGTGCTCAGAGTGTCAACGTTCGAATAGGTTGCCACAACGGAGAAGATTTGAGACTTCACCTGCTCTGGTCCCTTTTGGTATGACCAGCAGCGTTTTCCTAGTCTCCAGATAGCAGGAATATTATGCCTCCCATAGGCGACTGGCAATCTCTAAATTCTCTCATAGTTCGGTTCAATGCGTCCAGAGCTGCCTTGTGTGCTATGGTACATTCATCCCATACGATGATAATGCACCTGTTTAGCACTTGGTCCATTTCAGAGGATTTGCTGATACTGTAAATTGGATTATCGGATGAAGTCAAGTCCAATGGAAGCTTAGAAGTTAATTGTTCTATTCGACCACCAGACAGCAAAGTTGCAGCAATTCCAGATGAAACCACTGCCAAAATTATGTCTTTGAGTTGTCGAAGTGTGGCCAAAAGCAGCTTAGTAAAAATGTCTTTCCTGTCACTCCAGAAGAATCTAGAAAGAATATTCCACCACTGAGGAAGCAGACACTGTTAACCACAGTGTCATAAGCTCACCTTTGGTCCAGAAGCAACCATCACTCATTTTCATCTACATATGCACACAAGGAATTGATGACATATGGTGTTTCTTTCAACACTTCTGTAAGTAAGACGTCGGTTCCAGTCCGATGTGATTCGGGGAACCCATATGTCGATAACACATTCTCTCCCATAAAAACGACATAGTTTTCTATAACGATGAAAGCCCTGCTGTAAATTTAATCACTGAAATCTATTTCCATACCTGAAATTGGAGTTGGGCTTGGTGCTTAAATTCTTCAGATGCGCTATCCCTATACTTATGCCACAGAGAGGCAGGATCACTTACTTTGCATGTTTGCATTAGGACTGCAAAGATCGACCTAAGATTCCCAGAGGATTGTGACACAATAGCCTCAGTCATTTTTGCATCCCACTGAGTATCATTTTCAGGCAAACCTCGACTCAAAACATACTTCTCAGTAGGTCGTACTAAACCAGTCCGTTTACATCTTTAAGATCCTGGAAGAATGTCGGACCTCGAAATTGGTGAAGAAGACGAAGATAAAAGCATTAATGTTGGCTGGGATGTACAGTGTACACTCTACCGAGATACTCATCAAACTTAATGTCAGGGTGTTTCGGTACATCTGGGCCTATCAATCTACGCACCTATTCCTTTTTGACTTTCCAGACGTAATAAGATGGCACCATGCTCCGGTTGATAGTTAAAGTCAGAACGGTGCTGCGGCTCTCAAGTGAGAGCAGCTCTTCTCCGTTTCCTAGTTCTGGCAACCTGCTGCCTTTCTTGCCTTTGTTCAGGAGTTCACAGCTGATCTGTGAGCAGTCCTCCGGATTATATCTGCATGCAGTCTTTCATCTCTTTGTTCAGACGTTTCTCCTACCCTGCTAGCAGCAGACCTAGCTCTAACAACTTTCAGTCTTTCCTATCTTTGCTCAGGAGTCTCAACTGCCCTGCTAGCAGAAGACCGAGGTCTCTTAGTTTCTAGTTGTACGTCTCATTGCTTAGGAGTCTCACCGACCTTACTAGTAGCAGACAAAAAAAAATCATTTTTCATCGGAAAATGTTTTTGGCTTCAGACAATATCATTCTTAATCTTAACATATATTATTCATAAAAGCAATTAAAAGCTTTTTCTAATTGAGTAATATCTTAGTTTTATTGGGTTTTGTATTTTACAATTGAGAGGTGTGTGTTCGGTAACTGGTCTTTCGATTTTAGGTTGTTTGTTTTTATTATTATTATTGATGTTTTTCTTTTATTTGTGTTTATTTGTGTTTTTTTATTATACATTATCCGTTATTAATTTTTTATTTTTGATCACTTTTAATTATACATACATACATACATACAGACAGACACAATCTTTCTTATATATATATATATATATATATATATATATATATATATATATATATATTCATAAATACGTAATTCATCGAGTCTAGAAGAAACCTCAACAGAATGCAGAAATCTTGGTGATAGTAGTCGTGACCCGTGTGGTCCTAAGGGTAAAGGAAACTCAGATGAGGTCCACCACAAAATATGTGATCGAGCAACGCTATATCAAGTCTAATTCGTTACTTCTTCGTCTCCGAGGTACGTTGGTACAGTTGGTATGATGTTTGTATCGTATCGTAACGGTCCGGCTTTCAGTTCACGATAGAGAATGAGCACTGCTGATGAGTCCCAAATGTAGGACGAAACGGTCGTCCTGGGCTTTCTGCATTCTGTTGAGGATTATTCTAGACTCGATGAATTACTTAATTATGATTATCTCAAATCCTAATAATTTCTGTCACTTATATACATTCATTTTTCTATTTAATATAACTAATTATTATACATAATATTATAATATATTATTATGTTATAATATATTATAATATTATAATTATAATATAACTAATTATTATTCTCAATGTTTGTTTTCTCCCCACTAAAAGTTTTTTTAAAAACTTAAAAAAACATTTTAAAATTAAAACATATCAAGATACGATTGAATTGTTTCAAACTTGGCTATTGTAAATAATAGTTAAGTTCAAAAACTAAAAAATCAGGGTTTAATTTTACACTCTAGCTATATTAAGAAGATTAAGACAAAATCGATATTTTTTCGATTCTAACAAATGTTCTGACTCGAGAAAGGTTTAATAAATTCTAATTTACAAGAATTATTCTCCGAAATAATTTTCACAATTTTTTACGTGGTGCCGATGGAAGAAATACTAGTCAAAATTAATAACTGTTACCAATGTTTCATCTAATAAAAATCAGAGATCTATTTTTTTTAATTTCCTTTCTTCGAGGAATAATTTGCAGATAAGATTCCCAACATATCTCGGTAGTTACTGTTACACACTCGGCACTTCGAGGAGTTTGGGATAACGTACTGCATGAGACTGTTTATATTATTTCCAGATTGTAAAATATTCAATCTAATTCTCTCACCACGCAGTCCTATTGCCAGTCATCTTAACCACCTTGGCCTCACGCCATACAGAGAAAAGGAAAGTAAGTAAATGCGAAATCTACTAACCTATAGTTACTTTATCTAGTTGTTTAAATATTGGCAGTGGAAATGCTGTTATATCTATTGCTAGTATTGAAAGTGAGAAGCTATTGCAGATACCATATGCATAACAACAAACACTTATGATATACATTTAATATTCGAGTTTTACTAATTAATTTTCTTTTTTCAGGTTATATATGTAGTATTAATGTCAGCGACCTGGTAATTATGATAAAAAAAATTTTAACCGCAAATCTCATGCTTCGAAATATTTAACAAAAAAAATATTTAACCTCAAGAGCTTGATAGATACAGGGTATATGATATGCACAACGTAGGAATTAATCAATTGAAACAAAACAACAAAACTTTACAGCAACGTGAACGCTAAAATAGACTCCATTATTTCAAAATGTGTTACTTCAAACAGTGGAGAAATGGGTTTAGATAAATATTTTTTGTTCGATTTTTGTTTTTCTTAATCAATACAGGACAGAGATTGATTCAAAGAGATCTAGTTAGTACTCAAAAGGCAAACATTAACCCGAAGTCTTAACTCAGTTCAGTGTCGGCCATAGAAACGCCATTATCATCTCGTGTCTCTGAGCGAACGAATTATGACAAAGTTGACATTTAGATAAAAACCAAATCCGCGAAAAACTGATTTCTTGTTGTGTTCTCTTTGCCAACATTTTACATTCATTCTTTGATCAAAACACCTCTCAAAATCATATTCCAGTTTGACATTTAGCACTTCGGTATTTTTTCTTATATTGAATTTTTCTACATATATATATATATATATATATGTTTATATATATATATATATATATATATATATATATATATATATATATATATATATATATATATATATATATATATATATATATATATATATGTATATCAGTTAAAACTGATAACACCTTTCAAATCTTTAATGTCGGTCTATCTAAATTATTACTCATAAACTGTCGTCAGAATGTCGAATGGCGAATAGTTCTCGGTAAAATAAAAATGAGTTAAGCTATATTCAGTGTCAGCAGTAATTTCCGTCCTCGGGTACGGTGAGCCGCTTTCCTTCAGCACTCTCCCCACTAGTATCAAACAAGACACGGATCCTAATACGATATGCCCTTCAACCAGAAGAGAGATGAATGTCGGTCTTCAATAAGCGTCGTCCGCCATCAAACTGATTTATCAACCCAACCAATCGGGCAAAATCATTCGTTTGCGGCGAGGGTGGGTGGAGACCGAAAGATAAATAGAAGAGTCCTGAAGTTCGATGCTCAGATTTCCACTAAATATAAGATTCTCTTAAATAGATAGCAAATATCTGCCGACATAGCGAGCCCGCCGATTACTGAAATAATCTCTTCTTTTTTAGTATTGCTCAGATAAGGAGACTTTTTTTTCGATGTTGACCCAGGGCATTAAAAATGATATAATTATTTACACAGTAAGCCAAAACTTATTTACCGTAATTCCCCATGTATAATATTATTTTTTAGAAAAAAATGTGTAAGCAAAATCAGCGGTGCGTATTATGTACAGCTACAAATCTTTTTTAAAAATTGCCGTAAAATAAAATAAGAATTATCGTAAAACTAAATTAGAATAATATTATTCTATGTTTAAAACCATTTTTTTAAAATAAGAGTAGGAAACGCTGGCCGTATAGAAATTGGGGAGGTACACTTTATAGGGTTTGATTACCAAACAATGGGTGTGTATTATGCATTAGTAGAAGCATATTCCCACACTTTCGGCACAATTTTAGAGGTGCGTATTATAAATAAAGGCGTATTATAAATGGGGAATTACGGTATTTAATTTACAGTTATTTATTTTTGATTTTAAATTTGATTAAATTCCAGTACAGTCGGTACTAAAATGAATTTAATTACAGTATTGAACGAATGACTTTTTAAAATAATATATGAATAGTTACATTAAAGTGTAATTAGCTAAACTAAACGGTTAATAGTAATATTAACTGTTTCCTTATGAAAAAACATTCAGCTGAACCACATTTGGGCGGGGGGAATGACAGGCTTATCAACTCCAATAGCTGTTATTACTCTTTCCAGTATTGATGGGGGTTTACTACCTAGCCATCAATTTTAAATGGTGTGGAATGTTAAAATCTTGGTTATGTTATTATTTTCTCTTCGAGTTTAATCTGCTATCCATTTTAGTTGTTGCTGCTGTTGGTAGTCCTCAAGTGATGTGATTTCTGTTATTTGGTACAGTTCTTTGTGATTGTGTAGCGCCAGTCCACAATATTCAAAGAAGGATGATCTTTGCCAAGACTTTACTCGCTCAAATCCTGTTTTACCATTGACCATATGAAAGGGTCGTATACAGCCGATATTTTACATATTTCTTACTGAGTTATGGCGCCAAACCCGATCATCCATATGAAAGTCTCTATTTGACGAGGCTATTTATGTACATGACTCGAATTTTCAGGTTTATGTCTTGGTTTCGTTGTAATTGGCGGTGTTGGGTGGAACTACTTGTAGCGCAACCTTTTTTTTTAAGTGTTTCACCCCAAGCAAGGCTGGAAGCCACTAGCACGCAAGGGGTTACAGAGAGTTGGGGCGAGAGCAGATAGGAATGATAGAGGAAAGGATGAAGAGAAGGATAGGGGATAGATCAGGGCATCTGGAGACGTCAAATGACATGACATTTGAATAGTTGGAGATTATAGCTATCAGAGAAACAAGAAATGGGGAGGGAGTTCCACAGGTGAGAAGTGCGAGGTATGAAGCTATTGGAGTAGAAGAGACGGCTACATTTAACAGTTTCGACAGTGAAAGGGTGAGAGCAGGACGTCAGCTTAGTTGAACGCTTAAATTCACGAGGCCTAGGAATCAGCGAATGCAGGTCATCGGAGCAGTTACCGTGAAAGTATTTGTAAAAAAAGACAGAGGGAGGCGACGGCATATCTGTGAGAGAGCGACTGCGGACGAGATGCCAGATCAGAGCCATGTTCAATTTCTTATTTTTCTTCTCACAGCTTCCCTGTGTCTTTTCTATAAATATTTTCATGGTAATTATTTTCTCGCTCTGTCTTTTTTACAAATACTTTCACGGTAATTGCTCCGATAAACTGCTTTCGCTGGTTCCCAGGCCTCATGAATTTAAACGTCCTACGAGGCTGGCATCCCGTTCCCGCCCCTTCACCGTTGAAACTGTTAGATGTAGACGTCTCTTCTACTCCAATAGTTTCATGTCTCGCACATCTCGCCTGTGGAACTCCCTTCCTTATTCCTGTTTCCCTGACAAATATAATCTCCAACTATTTAAGTGTAATGTCAAACGACATCTCCAGTTGCCTTGATCTATCCACTTCCCTTCTCCACATCCTTTCACCTTTCATTCCTATCTGCTCTCGCTCCAAATCCTCTGTAACCCCCTTTTCTTGATCGATCCACTATCTTTCTCCACATCCTCTCCTTTACCACTCCTATCTGCTCTTCCTCCAAACCTTCTGTAACCCCTTGCGTGTTAGTGGATTCCAGCCTTGCTTGGGGTGATAAGCTTAAAAAAAAAAAGAAAAAAAAGGTGTCTGCATTTTACAGTTGAAATGGCGAGATGTAATTGTAAGTTCTATGCTAAAAATTTCGTCTCTAGAAATTCTCTCTTGTTGACCCCTCTTCCAGCTTCTTGTTTTCCAGTCAACTATGATCATCAAAAATTGGTATGTCTATCGTTTTCTCTTGTCTTCTTAATTCCCGTTTTTTATTGTTCCATCTCCTTAATAATGTTTTTTTTTCCTATTTTTTCGCACTCATTAATCCCTTGCGTCTTAGTGGCTTTATTAATTGGCATAAGGTGAAAAGTTTAACAAAAATGTTTAATAAAAAATTCAGTATTATAATAGGTTTCTATCTGTTAATTTCTACCACCCGAAAAAAATTCCCGTATTTATTATAGTTTTTTTATGAATCCACTATCAATTACAAGTTTCTACCTATAGCCCGTTAATGCCACCAAATCCTGTGTTAATTATTTTTCCTTAACCTATTAATAACTTAAGGAAAAATAATTCAAATCAGTGATTAGACAGGAATAAAGAAGTTTTGTTATAATATTTATTATAGAAATTTTCACAGAACTAATTAACATTCAGGGTATTTCAACGAGTTTTTTTTATATAGCAATGTAACGAAGACCGAAGCAAAAAAGATCATAAAAATATGACGCCTTCCAAGTCTTCAGTATTTATTGATTTAATAGTACGAGTTTGTAAGGTAATTGTGGAAGGAAAGCCATTCTCAATAATAAAAATGATTCTGATAAGGTTTTCATCCCCGTCCTAAAACACAGCTTTTGGAAAAGAAAAAAAAAGGAAAAGAGTTGATACAAACTCTCATCCAAACTTCAAGACACGTGCCTTCCACACAATTCTTGTAGATTTAAAAAACAACAACATTCATATCACTTAACGCAGGTGATCATAACTCTCAACAATTTCTTTTTCTTTATTATCTGTGAATTACCATTTATTCTTAGAAATAATAGTATAGTAGTTTCTGTTGCTTTCTGCATGTTTTGGAATTCATAGTTTTCCTTCTCACAGATGGGCTGAGACGCAAGATTACAGAGCCCAATCTACCCTACTATATAACTCATAGCTTGGGGACGGAGTGCCTTTCCCAAGGGTAATAGCAAGACAGTGAACGCAACAGACTAGCAATTTAGAAAATACGGAATACAAAATGTTATATGCCACCAATATTCAATGAACTTAAAACGATTACTTAGTTACTTAATTTAGTGCATCATTTTTCTTAAAATTATTGCCACATAACGCAAACAATAGGCAGTACATTATTTAAACAAATTAGCAATTAGTAAATAATCAGCAGCGCTTTTTGATAAACATGTTACATTTATTACTGCAAAATAAAAATGTTATTACATTTACGTAAGTAGCTAAGTAATCATTCTAATTAACGCCATTTATCGAAATAAGTGATGCGTAATTTGTTGCGATGCTATATTTCAGTATGTGTAATTCAAGAAAGAAAATTATTAAATGTGATTGGCTCGATGTTGCAAACAACGGAACATGAATTTCTTGATACTGAGTGCAAATGGTCATGAAACAGTGCAACGTGCTGGTCAACGTGGTTTGACGTAGCAACTGAGTCAACATATTTTACGTACAAACACCCCATACCAATATAGACCCACTAGAGGCATATACATACTTACCATGAGTATAAAACAATATAAACCTTGTCTCATCTGAGCACGTCAAAACACTGCTAATACTCCAGGGTTCAATAAACGACAAGCCCAAGATCTGTGTTAGGTGGAGTGTCGTAAGCGGGATACACTGATATAACTTCTGCTCCTATATCCCATGAAAATTAACCAACGCTGGACTGATCAACTGGACACGAGTTGCGTATCTCTGGCGTTGAATGTGGATAGAATTTGAGTCAGCGTTGATTATCTACGACAACGGACAATTCTAGCCAGATGTCTTTGGTCTCAATTATTAATGGTCAGCCACTGCGCTGTCAAATTTGTGCAGGAATGCTTTCCATCAGGTATAAACGTGTCATTGTAGCTTGAAGAATGTCACATTTCTCCACAATTTCAGATACAGAAATTCTTACACGTCTGCCACTCATCATCGCTCGTTTGAACTCAGATAATTCACATCGCGTTGATACGAGCGGTCAAACCGGCGTTCACACTAATGCACCAGATGTCAGCTCACTGCTGATCTAGGTTTGAGCATTTCTAAAACATCACGGTACGTTGGTGCCACCTACCATTATTTTTACATACAGCTAACCGATGACTTTTGTCACATCACTGTATATATATATATATATATATATATATATATATATATATATATATATATATATATAAAGAAATATAGTTTTAAGGTGTGCTATATTAATGGGACAAAATGGTCACTATCGGAGATAGAGCGTATGTAAATATAAATATAAAAGTAAACATTGAAGTCAACACTCAGAGGCGACAGGCTATTTCATGCAAGACGCAATCGTCAGGCCGCGTGTGTTGGATTTTTTTCTCGACTACTTATATATATGGGTCAGTGGTGCGTTGTGGGTAATCTATTCTGACGGTTATTTTGGCGGGAGTCGCTTGTTTATTTATTTATTTGTTTGGGTTAATTTATTTTACTTGTTTTTTATTTTCATTTTTTATTTATATATGTATTCTTTTCGGTTTTCGATGTGTTATTAACGTAGTAAAAGAAAATTGGAGGGATTTGCTTAGGTCGCTTATTTAATAATTTCTTTTGGTCTAAGAAGATAATTAAAGTTATATTAGGGAAATTCATGACAAAACGGAAAAAAATATTCGTATGACAGGTTTTGCTGGACTAAAGTGATGATGCAACTACACATGCGCACGAAAATTTTATGCGACTGAACATCCGCTAAAAGATTTTAATTTAATTTCTTTCTATAAATATATGTTTTAGTATATAGCCCAGACGATGTCATTTAGTTTCATTTCATTTTTGTTCATGTTTCAATCACTTTTCTTATTAAATATCTGAAATAGTGATAAGTGAAGATCTGCCAAGAAAGGTGAAATTTTGTAAGTACTTGGACGTAAATTTACTGTTCTAGCGAGTAAAGCATTTTCTAAATATTTCTGTCTTGGTAAATTGCATTGTCTTTTAATTAAAGTAGCATTTTTCAATCAAAATTATGGTCAGGTTCCTTACAATGAACAACTAATGTGTTTAGTTTTTTGTTTTGTAAAAAATTCTTTTTGTATTCATATAATCTTTTATTTAAATTTCTTGAGGTTTCTCCTATGTATAATGTGTTTAGTGTGCTGTTCTGTAAAAGATCCCTTTTGTATTCATATAATATTTTATTTAAATTTCTTGAGGTTTCTCCTATGTGTCCTTTGTGGCAATTATTACAGTTTTATTAAAGATTTAGATTAACTAAATGTGTTTAGTGTGTTGTTGTGTAACTAAATGTGTTTAGTGTGTTGTTGTGTTTAGCTTAACTAAATGTGTTTAGTGTGTTGTTTTGTAAAAGATCCCTTTTGTATTCATATAATCTTTTATTTAAATTTCTTGAGGTTTCTCCTATGTATAATGTGTTTAGTGTGCTGTTTTGTAAAAGATCCCTTTTGTATACATATAATATTTTATTTAAATTTCTTGAGGTTTCTCCTATGTGTCCTTTGTGGCAATTATTACAGTTTTATTAAAGATTTAGATTAACTAAATGTGTTTAGTGTGTTGTTGTGTAACTAAATGTGTTTAGTGTGTTGTTGTGTTTAGCTTAACTAAATGTTTTTAGTGTGTTGTTTTGTAAAAGATCCCTTTTGTATTCATATAATCTTTTATTTAAATTTCTTGACGTTTCTCCTATGTATCCTTTGTGGCAATTATTACAGTTTTATTAAAGTTTTAGCTTAACCACGAATTAATAAAATTTTCCGACCAATCATTCGCCATTGCATATTAAAACATGCCATCACACACGTTCTACGCTCATCGTCGTGACACGTGACGGACGGGCTTCCTGCGTTTTTTGATTTGTTCGATTACATTTAAATATAACGTTGCACTAATTGCGTTAATAACGGTTGTTAATGTTTTTCACGTAATACCCTAATGATACATCCATAGGACAGAAAGCGTGACACTTTGAATGACCCCAGATGTATTCCAAAAGTTAAGCAGCGTACTGAGAAACAGAAAAACGTCGTTGGAAACGAAGAAAAGTGTACTGAACTACCATGTTATATCGCTTTTTTAAAACAATAAATATTCCGAGGAGTGAAGGTATTTAAAATAATAGCGGTGTCAAGGGAAAAATCGTCTTTTTGTCATTTTTTTTGCGTTTACGAATGTCTGAGTTTGTCAAACTTTTAACTTAAGAATCACGTAAATAAACTCATATAATCAACTGATCTGAAAAAATATACGAGAAACATTTCGCAAAGCAATGATGAACATGCCGGTGATGTAATGGATAGTAGCTCGTAATGTGAAATCTGAGAGCCGAGTTCAAATTCCAGTCGAAACAATTATATTGACTTACACACATATACTCTTGTGAAAGGTATGAATCCACTGCTTCTAGCTATGGATTTACTAGTAGGACTTGCATTTGGAAATTGTTTTTACTATTTCAAATTTACTATTAACTATTCTCAAAACAATTCCTCGTGTAATATTCATTCTAAAAAAAAAGAATTATTCTTACAATACAAAAATGTTTCGGCATTAAATAGCACACAAAAGGTTGATAAGCCGTAAAAAAAACAATCAATCGTAAAGCAAGGTTTTATCTGCTAAACTCGAGAGCAATCAAAATATGTTCTAAGTACAAGACTCGTATAACCTTGTATCAGACAAAGGTATATCTGCCGATTATACAGAGATAGGCAGGTTTTGCGGAAATTTATTGGGACTGACAATGGCTTTTTAAAAGCAATAAAATAGCTTTAAATATCGGGTTTCTTTTTAAGAACATGAAATATACAACCAAAAGGGACGGGGATAAAATACCTTATGTTCTCCATGGCAGAGTTTAGTTAACGAAATACCAGACACATATATATATTCAAATACACACATGCAAATACTCATAATTACACACAGATATTGCTTTAACTCGATATTTTAATACGTAAAACAAGCTATATGATTTTAAGATCTCTGCATAAAATGAGCATTCGTTGTTTTTAATGATTGTTCACCCAATCCAAGGCCCAAGAACCACTCAAAATAGAGGGTTAATCTAGGAGGTTGTTGGAAGTAGATAACAGATAACTCTTGATCCGAGACTCTCAAGAGGTTAAGATTGCAATGATCGGATTGGATGACTGAGTTTATTTAGCGACACATCAATCTCTATAGGTTATTTACCTGTCGAAATTTAAATATTTTGAATAAAATTTTATGGATTCAACTAAATACTTTGAATTCAATTAAATGCCTTCTACTACAGATAAAATATATTGTTGGGTATTTTTCTATAAAATGTATTGTTGATAATTCTGCTATAAATAGGTATTGTTTGTAAGTTTACTATAAAAATGTATTTTTATCGACCCATAGTTTGTTTTTTGTTTGGGGGTTCACTATCTAACCATAGCTGATGGGCCCTAACAAGTGCTACCACACAGTGTCAGAGTGGACTTGGGAACAGCAGCAGTTAAGAGGTGGTTCTACACTGCTCAGAGTATCCAACCTCCAGATCAGAGGCCTTTCTGAGGGATGTAGCTTATCGTCATACCCAGGCCAAGCAATGATGAAAGAAGCATCCCCACGGGAGTCTGTTTCACAAAGTAGAGGTTCTTCGGAAGAAGATCTTAAAATGGAACTTCCTTCTTGCAAGTGGAACACGAAGGGAAATGCGGATAATTCAAATCTGTGTACGTGGCATGGCGGGTCCTAGCACTAATGTTCTGAACTAGTTATTAAAAATGTAACTCGTCTGAAAATTCGGCATTTGTTTACGAATCTATCTATCTCTCTCTCTCTCTCTCTCTCTATATATATATATATATATATATATATATATATATATATTTTTTTTTTTTATCCGCAGATTGTTTGGCTGTATCACACTTCTTCAGTGTGGCTAGACGACATCAAGCTGACCGATTTGGCATCAGTCAGAGATCCTACCCCTAGGCTTTCATCGCACGACAGAGAGAAAGGGAAATTTTAACATTTTCTATACGAAATACGCCAGTGGCCCGGTGAGCTCAATTCAGTTGAAGAGCAATGCGTTAATAGCTGTAGTAGCCACTGTTTTTAAAATTACCTTTTTACCAAGAGAGCACAACCTGATTTCCCGAGAGCATTATATATATATATATATATATATATATATATATATATATATATATATATATATATATATTACTCGTGTAATAAAAAAAAACACCATGGCTTTCTGAATTCTCGTTTGCTTCGATTAGGCGTGTTTGAAACTGAGGTACATCATCTAGCAAATGCACCCTTAGGGTCCTTCTTGTAACCAAGTTTCTTTCAATAGATTCAAACGAAAGGAGCACGAACAGAATGTACAAACACCAACTCAATAGGTCTAAACTCCCGGGAGGCAAATAATAGAAAAGGAATATCCTCATCCCATTTTTTACAATGATTTAAAGTTTCGAATCATGTTCTTTATTATGGAGTGAATCCACTTCAATGCTCCTTGGAAATGAAGATAGTAAGCGCTAGATTTAATAGAAGCGATGTTCAATTGACTCAGCACTTGTTGAAATAAATTTGAAGTTATGTTCAATCCTTGATCCGGCTGTACAACATTTGGCAATGCTACTCTATTGAAGAATGTAGCAAGAGCTTTTACAATCTTTCGTGGCGAAATATTCCGTAGAGGAATGGCTTCAGGAAAACTGGCTCTAGCACACAGTAACGTCAACATATATTGGTTTTCCAACTTGGTTTTGAGTAAGTAGAGGACCAATACAATCAATAATCACTCGGCCTAAAAGGTTCTTCAAATGCAAGATTCAGGGGTAACAGAGTAATAGGGATCTTTTGATTGGGTTTCTCCACTATCTGACATATATAACACGTTCAGTAATATTGGGACACATATCTCCGAATTCCAGGCCAATGAAAATGCCTTAATATTTTATCACACGTTCCATTTACTCCTGAATGTCCTCTCAGAGGAATTTCTTGAGCAATTCTATTTCTGGTCGATAATTCTAGGAACAACCACTACTGTCCAGTCTTCGGTATCTGAAATATGAGAAGGCTTCCACTTTCTCATAAGTACGTTAGCTTTTATAAAACATCCTGTATTAATTTTCTTCAAATTCTCCACCGATACCATATTATCCAAAAGAGGAATAATTTCATGATAGTTCTTCTGTTTTTCCGAGACAAAGAATGGAAGGTTCCACGTTACGAACATCACTTTTACTTATTTATATCTATGTTGAGTAGGATGAGAAGAATTCGCGTTTCCAGCAGAATTTTAAAAAAAGTCTGGGATGAATCAATTATCCCATTCCTCGTATCATAGCATTTCTCTTTATTAACTGCTTCTCTCTTTCGAGCACGTGTTGTCACACACGAAGGAATTAGACTAGGATTTTTAACTTTTGGGGGATGGATGATGGCTTTCCCGCCAACCAACTCACTGCCCAATAACAGAGAGTAACTCGCGGAACAATAGGTCTTGAAAAAATTTGGACATGAGAAATACGATGCAAGGCAATTCTAACAACTTCATTACTAACAACTTGAATATTCACAAATTTCTCTGTGGCTGAATTCGACTCACGCAATAAACACCTTTTTTAAAGTTAGGCATTGGGTAGCTAGCTCCCTATCCCGCAAAAATTTAACTGGTATCTTAATATTAGCATTACCCACATTTGCTACAGACCCAGTAGAAATATATGGTTTGTATTCTTCTCTAACGTTTTCAACAAAAATCTTATCCAACATATTGTGGTTAAAGAGATACAAGCCCCTGAGATTTAACCTGGCTTAGCCCTCTGGAGTCGTCATTCGTTTTAGCACAACAATTTACTATTACGTGTCCTACTTTGTTACATTATTGACATATGGGGAGTTTTCGATTCCATCCAACACTTTGTCGAGATTCTGAAGATTTAAAATACTTATTTTGAGAATTCGAACTTTTGCTATTGTTTTTATAAGAATTGGGAAACTGGTCAGAGTTATATGTTTGATTTGACTTAGGACTTTGGTTTGAACTAAATACAAATTTACATCCTAAACCACCACCTGATTCCAATGACTTTCCAGGCTTATCCTTACTACGTTTATGTATAAAAATGTATTCATCAGCTAACCCAGTCATTTCATGTACATTATCAACCCGTTTCTCATCTAAATAGGTTTTCACAAAATTTGGAACGCATTCATTGAATTCTGCAATTAAGGTCATGTAAGTTTATCGTACTCAAATCCGACTTTATTAGATAAACTCCATCTATCAAAATATGTTTCTTTTTGAGCGGCAAACTCTACATAAGTTTGTTCATTACTTTTCTTTAAACTCCTAAACTTTTGACGATAGGTCTCTGGTACCAACTCATAAGTTTTTGGATAGCTAATTTAACTAATTACAGTCAAATCCATTACATTCACTTACGTGCTAATACTATTGAGAAAGGTATGAATCTTTTTCTTCCCCCCCCCCCCCAGCTATGGGTAAATAGCAGGACAGACCGGGTTCTATAGCCTTGGACGGTAACTGGTCTACCGTAGAAAGAAATTGCAAATTATTGCGGGAAAAAAATCTGCTCGTTAGTCATGTACCGAAAGATACATGATCGCCTAAGCGTGTATCATGCTTGGCAATAAATGACTGACTGACCCTTGGGAAAGGGTATAAATCCTCCTCTTCTCCCCCAGATATGGGTAAATAGCAGGACAGACCGGGTTCTATAGCCTTGGACGTTAACTGGTCTACCACAGAAAGAAATGGCAAACTACTGCGGGAAAAAATCTGTTCGTTAGTCATGTACCGAAAGATACATGATCGCTTAAGCGTGTATCACGCATGGCACATAACTGACTGATAATTATTTCATTCAGATGACGATAAAGCAGCATAGACCTTTTGGGCTTTACCCTTGAACGAAGTTTGTAATAATATGCGCCACGAATTTCTCCCTCTGCCCCCCCCCCCCGCAGACCATGTTCTGTCATCCACTTGCTTAAGCCCGCCAGGTATGTCACGCGTTGTTTTCCCTTGTCTCTCTTTCTCTCTATTCGACCTGTGAGTATCAGATTCTCCGGGCTTACCTTCCTCATTATATGTCCCAGAAACTTCAGCCTCTTTATGGTTTTGCATCTTCTCTAAGACCTCATCGTTGCTCACACGCTCGGTCAATGATCTCATTAACCATCCTTCGGTAGAACCACAGGTCCGTCGCCTCGAGTCTCTGCTTCATCTTTGAGGAAATCGTCCAATATTCGCTGCCGTATAGAAGGACAGATGTCACGTAACAGTTCAATATTCTTTTGTACTCAGCTTAAAATAGCCCCATTAAAATTTCATTATCCAGCATATGTTTGGCAATGACTTTAATTATCTGGGCCTTAGCATAGTTTTCCTGACATCGAGTTCAAGTTTTTCTGTCCGACTTCAAATACATCGTCTTTTCTAAAAAATTGAAACAATTGGTTGAAGGTAGAAGATTCTAAGAAATTTTCAATAACCGACATCTCGATTTGTTCTCCGTATAATTACGATGTGTGCACAAGTCAGCTGAGGAAAATATAGAGTATCCCATGACGAGCCCCCATTTATTTTATGTTACGACTAATATCTTTCGACAAAATTCAAACATATGGCATCGAATGTGGTTCGCTTAAACAAAAACAAATGTGATTTTCTACTCAGGGTCCAATACCTATGTAATGACAAAAGCACACAGGTGTAGGCTTTAAGAAAGCTTTATTCAACTGAAAATACAAGGTTCACGTATAGTGTTCTTTTATAGTCTCAGTAAACAGAAATAGCTCTCTCAAAGAGGAGAGTAACGTAACAAGAGGAGAGTAACGAAACAAGAGAAGAGTAACGAAACAAAAGGAGAGTGACGAAACAAGAGGAGAGTAACGAAACAAAAGGAGAGTAACGAAACAAGGGGAGAGTAACGAAACAAAAGGAGAGTAACGAAACAAGAGAAGAGTAACGAAACAAAAGGAGAGTAACGAAACAAGAGAAGAGTAACGAAACAAAAGGAGAGTAACGAAACAAAAGGAGAGTAACGAAACAAGAGAAGAGTAACGAAACAAAAAGAGAGTAACGAAACAGGGGGAGACCACTCTTGATTATTCATAACAACCAACATAGACAACATATTGAAAACAAATAAGAGTTGTAAAGTTATAACTATTTCAATATATAAAAATATGGAGTGAGAGAAGAAGGAAACGATAAACAAAGAATAAGAAAAAGTAAATTAAATATAAGAATTGTTATAAGAGAAATGTTCAATGGTTACTTATCTGTCGTATAATGTTATTGACGATATAGGGTTATGAAACAGAATGAAAAAAAAATTAGAAAAATTATAAAGTTATAAAGAAAATTAGAAATTTATACGCTTCTACGACATATCAAACATGATGACCAGAAATAAAAGTAAGGTTTTGAAATAATTGCTCGATTTCACTGAAATAGATAATTAATACAGTGAAACGTTGTATATCGCTCGTACGCATGTGTAGTCGTAACACTATAAACAAACGCGTCACATGAAAACTTTTCCACTTTGTCACACATTTTTTCCCCCAAATTGTCTTTGATATATAAAAATAACAAAAATGTGTATCCCTTTATTCCATATATATTCTATCTGTAACATACTCGTTGATAATGCAAATATAATAGCATCATCCACATGTGTGAAAAGGCTAAAAATAACGAAAGCGTTATCAATAAAAAAAAAGAAAGAAAAAAAAGAAAATGCCAACACTCAGTAATATCAACTACGAACACGGCCACAATGTGCAGACCGTGTTTGGAAAGTAAAACATTCTTATAACTTTAGATATATACATAAAACAATGCATATATTCAGTTAAAACTAAAATAAAATTCATCCCTGATAATGTCTAAAAGTATAGCCGAAAGCGCTTGGAAAACATTCGGACAATTTTTATATAATTTATATCCCGAAAAAAAATATACGAATACATGAAAAATTATATAAAAAACTTAACCACCACACCTTGTCAGTCGTTTTCAACGAAACCTGCATAAAAGAGGGATTTCTGCACAAATACACAATATATATATATACAGTGTAACCCAGATATAAGAGACCCGGATATAAGAGACACTCGGATATAAGAGAGATTTTCTCTGGTCCCAAATTAGAGCCTGTGTTAATGTATATATAATAGACCAAACCCGGATATAAGAGAAGCCCGGATATAAGATACTTCTCCGGTCCCGACAACTCTCTTATATCCGGGTTACACTGTATATACATACATATATATATATATATATATATATATATATATATATATATATATATATATACATATATATATATATATATAGAGTCATACTGCAGCAAAATAAATGGCATTCGTGTCTTAAAATGAAAGGGAATATTAAGTCTGTAGTTTCTCGTATAAATGTATATGTATTTACTTTTCATGTTTTTTTTTCTTTCTCTAGTGTGTGTTTGTGTGTGTGTATATGTTAATTATTTGAATGTATATATACATTGACTACTGCGGAGATTTGTTATGTGTGTGGGTAAAGTGTTCGAGACAGATAGAGTGACGGAGAGAGCACTAATGCGTATCCGTGTATGAATGTCTCTAATACGTTGTGTGTACAACGGCCACCGAATCACGTCAATTCTGCGTAGTAATCGCTACCAACAGAAAGGCTGTTCAGCTCACGGGTTCACGTCTGTTTCTCGACCGTCCATTCTCTCGCCAATCTTCTCTTTCTCTGTTCATTCTTGACATTATATCCCCACCCACACACGCAAAGTAATAGATTACAAGAAGAAAGCAAATCAATCAATCGATGAGCAACCCGAATATTATCCCCACATCCCCATCAAAATTGCCGACATCATAAATGAAACACTGCTTATAAACGTGCCTTGACATCATTTAGAAATACGAGGAAAATTCTGTTTGTGACTGCATCTTTTTTGGAACAAACGGAAGTAGAGAAACGTATCTCTTGCAGACTTTAAAAAGGAGGAGGGGAAAAAAGAAAGAAAAAAAATCTAATGGCGAAAGGGACGAACAAGGCAATTATTTAACTGTCCGTTCTTCTTCGCCGATTCAATAGTGTGTTCTTTTTAAACAACATTTTACGGAACGATTTATGACAGCGCTGTGTTTGAACAAATGTCTTCTTTTTTTTGTCCTCTCCGGGTTTTTTTTGTTTTGTTTTCTGCCGCTGCACCAACAACAGTAACCGTGGTAAATTCAATAGCTGTGATTCTTGTAAATTCGACATTTTGTATATCAAACAATTAAATGTTTGTGGCCTATCTCGACTTTCTCGTTACATGATTAAATTAAATGAACAAAACGTCTTTGGCTTATCTTGTTATTTTTTTAATTGTCCAAAGTTAACTTTAATCTTTGATTTTGATTTCATTTAATTACCGGCATGAGTAGCAGTATCGGTATTTATTGTGCGAAAATTACACAATTGTGGCACAAGGCCTAAAAAAAGGAGTGGTTGAGGCTGGTCGACACTATCTTATACCTAGCTAATCTGATTCAAGATCCATTCACTCATTACAATTTCCTCATGAGTCGCATTATTGAAATTTATTACGTATAAAAATACATAATTAGGACACAAGGCCAAAAAGGGGAAAGGTTGAGGCTGGTCAACACTAGCTATCTTATACCTGGCTAATCTGATTCACGACTCATTCACGCATTACAATTTCCTCATGAGTAGCAGTATTTTTCGCTGAGAATTTCAAGCATACCTTATATACAGTCTAGATAGAGGGCGGAGCGTACCGAGTTCAATTTCCAGGCTAGTCTCTTGTAATGAATAGACACTGCCGACTTTGGAAGCTTTGTTCTGCTAAGCTGAATTGTTAGTAATTAGACAGCGTTTATACCGAGTGGTTAGTATTGAAATGGGTTGGGATAGTTCATTATTATTACATTTGTTACCCTAACTTTATTGCAAATACAGAGTACCCCACAAAAAAAAGGAAATTTTAGATTTGCTATATAATAAAAAAAAAACTTACATATAATAAATTAACTTTTTAAAAAAAATTTTGAATACTTTATCTAGCATTTGTATTTTTGTTCAGTTTTAAGCTACTAAATTTCTATCTTTGCTTTTGTTTCAAATAACAAATAGTAATTCCAAGAATTAAATAAACAGTACTAAATTTTCTGGGGGGGGGGGTCTTTTTTTTGGTGGGGGAGCTTTAGTCTTGAAAAAGGCATAAATCTGCTTCATCATTCCACCCAATTAGAGATTAAATAGCAGGGTAAACTGGGTTCTAATCCATAAGAAGCAATTGGTCTCAGAGGAGGGAAACAATGAAATGAAAATCTTGGAGAAAGTAACGGGAATCCACTTCAATATATTTGCCAAGAATTCGCCGATAAAAAAAAGTAATCTGCAGAGATCCATGATCCTTTGCGCCCTAAAAAAAAACAAATGGTTTTAAAAAGAAAAATAAATAGACTTGAAAGGTTTGCACATAAATCCCATTTCAAATATTATTCCTTTGCCGTTGTTTTTCTTAATCAGATACTGGATGTTATCTATCGTTTCTATCACAATTTACCCGTATTTATTATGTATTAACTCATGTAAGTTTTACTTGAATACTTTAATTATTAAAATAAATTTTTTAAAAAATCATTAGGGTGCTCGAAGTATGAATTTCTGCTCTGTGAATTACTGTTCAACCAATCATCGTCAAGTTTGCATGTTAAGAAAATATGCCAAGAATTAGTATATCATCACTTCCATTCAAGTGTATCGGAGTTACCTCCTCCCAAATTTTTGAAACCACTACTTGGGGGCGCTCTCGAATACTATATATACTCGGCGAGTTCCCATCTCATTCTCTTTTCATTTTTCAGCGCACACTACAACAATGTAAAGCTCTCGCAGAAGAAAGTGTTCCCTCTTGTGGGACACGTATGAACATTACACACGTACGTACAAACATTCACTCACGCATACTTTGAAACACAAACTTTCCACATAAATTTCTTACACTCACATTATTGTCTTTGTCATTTGTAACCCATTTTGTTTGTTAATATATTATTATTCGTCTGTACATATGTATTGGTTCTTGTTGTTTCATTGCGTTTCTTTATATTGGACTAAATCCCCTAGTCTGCCATGTTTTGTTGTGGGCCATTTCAGGAGACAGCACGTGTTCATCTCACAACGCGTACACACAGGCCCGCAACAAGTGTAACGTTTATAGTTAATTTCACTGTTTAACCCCCATAGAGGATTACAATTTAAACAGCCCCATTGCTTACTATATAAATTCCGAAATGGTAGAATTGTTACAGAAATATTTAAAATCATGTGTACAATGTGAATGCTCTTACATATCAGCGTCGATTTAAATGGTGAACGTGACATATCCGATAAAACACGCTCTGAAAGGCAATCCACTTTAAATGAAAACATTTTGAAAGAGACTATTGAATTGGATCTACGTAAAATACCAGAGATTTGACGCAAAATCTGTGATATGTACAACTGTCTGCGAACATCTTAAGCGAATTGGGAATTTCGTTTCCTCGTGAGCTTTCGCTTGAGAAACAAGTTCGGCATCCGAAGTAGTCTATTATTTTTTTGCCATGAATGCCAAACTTGCATCCCACCGTTACACGTGATGAAAAATGGGTTTTTACATCTCAAGAGAAAACAAAAAATGACAGCGGTTATCAAAATGAGAAACCAGTGACAACTCCAGAACGAAGACACCCAACCTCGCCACTATCTACAGAAAAACTTTCTCTGTGATTGCTGGAATATGAAAGATGCCGTCTGTTGGAAAATAGGACTATTATCACAGACGTTTATTGATTCCAATATGATCGGGTAAAAAATGAATTAGGTCAAAATATTTCTTATTTTGTAAAGATAAAGGGCATTTATTTCAAGCAAAATAATGCTATGACACACTGTAAAACAAAAGTCGTTAAGATGTGGGGGAGGGCGTCTTTCAAATCCACCTTACTCACCAGATTTAACACCTACCTATTTCCATTTGTTTTGTTTACTATAAAAGGTAGAGTATTCAGAAAAAAGATGGATTTTTTTTTAAGGGGAGAAACTCGGATATCTTTGGTTTCGGTCAGAAAAACAAACGAAAAAAAAAAAGAATCGAAAATTCGCCTTGAAAATGAACGTGATTATATTTTTTTTTTTAAAATTATAAACAAGCCTTAAATAAATTTAACTTACATTTGTTTTTATATCATTTTATCCTAAAACGTAATTACTTTCCGACACCCTCGTATTTACATAAGAAATGTTAATAAATATTTACAAAAAACCAGTGCGGTCCGTATCCAGACATTTCGAATATTTTCGAGAACCGGTTGTGCTGTCTTTAAAAAAAAGCCTTAAAAACCAATAGCAAGGAAACTTACTGCGATCCGTGTGCAAAATATCACCTCTGGGGTTATTTAGTCGCCAGTGAAACCCGATTAAGTAAACTTCTGTACGTTATGATTCTTCGCTTCTGCTGCAGGACACTTTTTTTCAGTCAAAAAATCACATCACCCAGACCTGTCAAACACCCTCCCTACACTTCGTATTTGGCTTCCTGTAAAAATCCCTGGTCAAAATCGTAAGACCAGGTTAAAAAAATATAAAATACTGTTACTTTAATAAAAATATATTTGCGAAGCATTAACATTTAATTAGAAAATGTACTTTATCAACAAACAAGTCAAAATTTTAAGCTTTTAATTGATTAATTTAAACAAACATTGAAAAAGATTTTTTTGATTGGTCATAAAGATGTAAATAAAAATATAGAATACAGAACAAATAAGTCACAACGGCACTTTTTACATTTAAATCTTCATTTCAGTGGACCTGATAAAGAACGGGATGCAGTGACTGAGATGATTCTCAAAGACAATATTTCGAAGTGAACTAAGGTGACATTTCTTTCGTTAAATCATTTTTTTTTTTTTTCACGTTTATCATTTCTGGACAAAAATCGTAATATTCTATTTTTACCTACATCAAGGACAAAGGTTACTCAAGGTAGGGTGTAACCAAATAGGATTGTTGAAAGAGAGAGTAAGTACAGATGGTGAGGATATGTACGATAGATAACGGTTGAGCCTGGACGAGGTTAAGATTGCTGTAATTTGGAAGAATCCTTGAAAGTGAAACAAAAATGTAGCGCCTTTTAATTGGCGTTATATCTATAACAACTGGAGCGCTGGATACGATAAAAAAGATAAAAGGTGAAGTCAAGAACAAAACAAAATCGCTGATAAAGATTCAGAAATTTACGTCGCGTTTGGAAATTCCTATCTATTCAAAATAAAATATATATACAGCCCTGGTCAAAATCGTAAGACCAGGTTTAAAAAATATAAAATACTGTTACTTTAATAAAAATATATTTGCGAAACATTTACATTAAATTAGAAAATGTAGTTTATCAACAAACAAGTGAAAATTTTAAGCTTTTAATTGATTAATTTAAACAAACAATGAAAAAAAAGATTTTTTGGGAGTTGGTCATAAAAATAAGACCATGTAAATAAAAATAGCAAACACAGAACAAATAAGTCACAAGGACAATTTAATTCTTAGTATATCCTCCATTTTTGCGAATTATTTCGAAAATTCGCTTTTGCATACTCATTAACTTCTGCATGAGGGTGCTTGGGATGCTCTCCCAGGATGCATATCCTGCAGCACGAAGAGCATCCACATTCAAATTACGATCCAAGTTTATAAACATCCAATGCCATCCATCCCCAAACATTCTCGATTGGGTTTCGATCTGGAGAGCATTGTGGATTGCAGCATTGTCTCTGCTGGAAAATCCAGTTTTCTCCACTTAGATGAGTGCCTTCACTAATTAGCGACGTCTTTCTTAACATGTCAGTGAAACTAGCAGCTGTTTGACGACTTTTTACCTCCTGTAACTCAAGAGTTCCATTGTATGAAAATGAACCCCCAGACCATAATTGATCCACCTCCACTATGTCGGGTTGAGAAAATTTCTTTTGGAACATCTTTCGTATGCCAGTAACGCTGAAAACCGTCTGGACCATCAAGATTGATTTTTTTTCTCGTCTGAAAACAACACTTCTCTTCCATTTATCCACATCCCAAATTTGATAATCGGAAGCAAATTGTAAACGGGAGGTTTTATGGCGAAGAAGAACGCGAGGCCTCTGAAGCTGTTTCAAGTTCTTAAACCTTTCGCATTTAAATGCCGTCGAATTGTTCGAGAGCTGCATTCAGCATCTGTATTCGCTTTTATCTGATTTGATGTTAGGCTTGAATCTCTCAACTCCTCGCCCAATGTGTCTGTCTAGAGATGGTGGAATTTTATTGGGGCGACCGCTTGATTTTTTAGAAGCATACGCATCCGGATTTTTAATGATGTTAGCAATGACAGTTCATCTACGGTCAATTTCATTTGCAATGGCTTGTTGCGAAAGACCACGTCTTTGAAGTTCAACAATCCTGTAAACGTTTACCCTTAGCCATTTTAAAATCTGAAATTTAATGTTGGAAATAAGCTACGTAGATGTCTACACGCCTGAAGTTATAAGCACACTGACTAGATCTAAATTTTTTGTCCAGTAATTTGTTTTTTTCTTCACACATGGTCTTATCTTTATGACCAACCAAAAAATCCTTTTTTCAATGTTTGTTTAAATTAATCAATTAAAAGCTTAAAATTTTCACTTGTTTGTTGATAAACTACATTTTCTAATTATGTGGAAATGTTTTGCAAATATATTTTGATTAAGGTAGCAGTATTTTATATTTCTTTTAACCCTTTTGTATCTTGTCTTAAGATTTTTACCAAGGATGTATAAACACTGTACAGGTATACCTCGGGTTACGTCGTTTCGAGTTAAGTCGTTCTCGATTATACGACGTTTGTCAAAAATATCGATGTAAAAAATAAAAATCTAGTTTAAGTCATTTTATTCGATTTTACGTCTGTACGCCACAAATACTGAAGTCGTAATATCACCAGAAAAGAGTTAAAAGCACATAAAATCATGTTACTGTACAATAAGAATAAAAGTATATAAAATCATCGCAAATTATGTACATTTACAGTAAGTGTTCATATAATCATCATAAATCCTAGAGAACGAAATATCAAAACATCTGAGTGTTGTCGTCTTATTTAGCGGTCATTAAGAGCTCAATATTGGCGTTTTCCACTAAGAAAAAGATGAAAGAACATCAGCTGACGAACAAGCAACAACCAATTTTCCTAAAGCATTGGCTAAGATCATCGAAGAAAACGGGTTTCTTCCTGAACTGATTTTTAACGTTGACGAAACTGGATTATATTGGAAAAAAATTGCCAGACCGTTCTTTCATTGCTAATGCTAAACATACGTTTATATCGCTGATAAATAATTTTATTCAGAATACTGTACGTACATATAAATACTGTAATACGCAATGGGGAGTGCTTATGTGTGGATTATAACGTGGTTATTTCAACTTAAGTCGTTTTTCGACCTAAGTCGTAACTTCTGGAACCATTTGCCGACATAGAGCGAGGTATAATTTTACATATAAGGTATCACAAAACATCAGAATTTGTGCAAGCAACGTTCATTTACTACCTTGCTGAAGCCTCAATAATGATCCGGTAATAGATTTTGAAGAAGAAGAAGAAGAAGAAGAACCTATGAGAATTTCATAGTTTTCTATTTAAATGTTCTTATATAAGAAGGTTGGCTGAAAAATACATAGGCTGATCATGAAGGAGTGGCACGATGAAGTAATGGATAGCAGCTCGGCTTGAGGGATCGGAGAGCCGAGTTCGAATTCCAGTCGAATCCATTACATTCATTTAGCACATAAGGTATGGGAAAGGTATGAATCCTCCTCTTCTCCCTCCAGCTCATACGGGCAAATAGCAGGACAGGCCGAGTTCTATAGCCTTGGATAGCAACTGGTCTACCGCAGAAAAAAATGGCAACCTACTGCGGGGAAAAAATATGCCTCGTCAGTCATGTATCGAAATATAAGCGTGAATGGCGATCAAAACTGACTGATGCTACAGCTGTGAAATATTGCATGCATTAATTTTCATTCATTTGTTTTTTAGTATCTGTATTTCTTCTTTCCAGGTAAACTGACATCTGACTGTTCAAAAAATAATGATCCTCATGTTGCTATCAACGTCAACAGTAGCAGATATGACGCCATCATCACTGTGATAATGGTTCCCAGCAAAGTGTTTATGGGAACAGATGATAGAAAAATCAGGAGAATAGGGAGGGTGATCAACCAGTTAAAAGCTACAGTCAAGCGCAGCAATCACGGAAACCAAGAACTTGTGTGATGGAATATTGTCTTGATGAAACAATACCTTTTCCTCAATTTTTCTGGGGGATTAGTCTTGAGAGCCTTTCGTAACTGCCTCAGCAAGTTTGCATAGTGCTCTCCATTGATGGTGTGATCCTCTTGAAGATAGTCAATAAACACAAAGCCTTTTCTATCACAAAAAACTGATACGGTCACCTTCCTCGCAGATGAAACAACTTTTGTCTTTGGCTCAAAATGATGAAGGAAGAGTTCAAAGAAGGTGTCAGAAGACGAGGCATCCATGGACCAGAAACCTTCGTCATGCCAAGTTCATTGAGCAGAATATTCTGAACCTCTTTCACAGGATCTGCTAATAGCATTGGCTATATAATTTGTAGTCAATCGCCTGTCATCCATCACCATGTGGTGGGCACGATCAATGTTTTCCTAGGTGGTGGCAGCCGTAGGACGTCTAGATCGTGGGTCATTTTGGGGGCGTTTAAACACCTTTTCTGTAAGTACTTGATAACACCAAGATTTTGTTCTTTTTCAAGAGAATCTACTTGTTACTTTTGAAGTCAGTTCAGAATTAAAATGCGCCTGTTTTTTTTTTAATTTGCTGATAAAACAAATATTGACTTTAATACATAGGGTGATTAAAAACATTTGTAATAGACTCGCCTTAATATAAAAGTTACATGATATTTATTATCTTAATACAACTATAAGAATCGTGCCTAACACAAATTATATATACATACATATTTATATTTTCTGTCTATACGTTATATTTTAGATACAATTTATTTAAGTAAATGCTCTGTTTTTTTATAAACAGTATGAATTACATTTACCGGCCTGAATGTTCGATAACATATCGTAGAAAATATGCATTGTTAGACAGAAACCGAACCTGTGTCCTTATGCGGAACCGTTATTTGATCCGACGTGCCATACCACTCAGCTACAGAGAAGCGTCTTGTTAGCAAAGGTCAAATTACTGGTTTTAACCAGACGCGTCTCTGTAGCTGACTGGTACATATATATATGTATATAATACAAGTAAAGTTGCTACTTACCTGACTGATGTTAACTTTAGCATCCCGATTCTAGAATTTCATAGATGGACCATCCAGCAATCACTCCGCCCCCTCGTCAGGGGATATCATGAATGCTTATACTTCTTGATTTTTTTTTTTTTTTTGATATGCACTTATCAATGTCGAAAGTTTTTTTTTTCATAGTTTATATATATTTTTTTTTATTTGTTGTGGATTCCGGGATGAATCTGATATCAATGAATAACGAACGCCAGGATTGGATAAGGAAAATAAATGTATTAACGTAATAATACAAACTGGTAATATGGGTTAGGAGATCCAGGAATGCGGGTTAGTAGCAATAATATATATACAGTCTTGGTATTGAAGTATCGCGGTATGACTCCTTACTGAGTCTACGTGCTCGCTAACTGTGACGCTTGCCGCCGTCTCTGTGTGTGACTTACTCTACTACTACTGAACTCTACTACTCTTCTGTCGTTCCGTCCCGACTCTTCGGGTATTCACTGGCAGTAGTATATGTATACACTGGATGAGTCCATTTGTGTACAAAGGGGAGACCCCTTAACATTATTTATTATTGTTTGAATTTGTATACATATGATTATATTCATACGTT
>OZ038481.1:33952565-33960065 GCA_964036315.1 Acanthosepion esculentum | reverse complement strand
TATTTATTTATTCCTTTAACAGTTTATCTTTCTTTTCACCATTTTTTCTTTCTTTCCTCTTTTTTTATTCTCGACAATAGATTATTGATTTTGTTATATATTTTATTTATTTTTTTATCGGCGCCTTTCTTTGTTTCTTTCCAAGTAATTTTCATTCTTTCTTTCTTTTTTGTTTCTTACTTTATTTATTTATTTATTTATGCATTCATTTATTTATTCTCATATAATTTTCATTTCTTTTTTCATTGATTACTTTTTATTTCTTCTTTCCATGTAATTTTCTTTCTTTCTTTCATTCTTTTTTTTTCTTTTTGTCATAATTTTCCTTTCAGTTTTTTCTTTACATTTCTTCATATAATTTTTCATTATGCTTTCACTATATTTACTTTTCTTGACATATAATTTTTCTTTCATTTAATTGATCCTTTCTTTCTTTCTTATCTCCGATCTTATTTCTTTCTTTCGATTCGCCCTTTCTTTTCTTTTTTTCATTCTATATGCCATTCTTTCTTTCTTTCTTTCTTGCTTTCGTTCTTTCTTCCTTTCTTTCTTTCGATTCGCCCTTTCTTTTCTTTTTTTCATTCTATATGCTGTTCTTTCTTTCTTTCTTTCTTATCTCTGATTTTATTTATTTCTTACGATTCGCCCTTTCTTTTCTTTTTTCATTCTATATGTCTTTCTTTCTTTCTTTCTTATCTCATTTCTTTCGATCGATTCGCCCTTTCTTTTCTTTTTTTCATTCTATATGCCATTCTTTCTTTCTTTCTTTCTTTCGTGCCATATAATTTTCTTTCTTTCATTATTTTCTTTTTTTTTGTTTCATCGTGGTTCATTTATTGAATTTAGTTCTTATTTTCATCCGACCATTTTGCTGCTTATTTCTCATTTTCTTTCATTTCCATAATATTAGCTGTGTATCTAATGAATTCTTTCTTTTTTTCTCTCTTTCTTTCATCTACTTCCATCTTCATTATGCCATCTTTCCTTTATTAGATTTCTCTTGTTTTATTTATTTTTTATTTTCTTATATTATTTCTTTTCTTATCTCTCTGTTTGTGCTTCTTCTTGCCCACTCTCATTCATTTCGTTTTCCTTCACAATCCTCTCCCCTACAGTCATTCGCGCGCATGCGCATACTCAGTTGACTATTAATGCATTCAATTACAAATCCACGAGTGTGCATTTTTCAATCAGTACGGACAATTACACCATAAAATCATTGCACCTCATTTGTGGCCACATGAAATGACGTCAGTGAATTTTTGTTGGGCCATTTTTATTTTTCTCTTTTGATCGGCTGCAACTAAAATCCAGTGAATACATCGCCCCCTGTCTTAAAATAACAGCTTAAGCGTGAACGTTGATAAAGAATATTGTCTTCATTCCGAAATCTTTCGGTTTTCTTTCCGTTATTCCCTTTTATTTTTTATTTTATTCTTTACCACACCGACTTCCCTCCAACCGAGTCAGCAAAACATCAACAAAAACAACCATAATTGGAAAACAAACAACAATAAAATTATACAATGTAGCTGCTACCCGACTCCAGTTACCAGGAAATAGCAACTCTGAAAAGAAAGAAAATATAATAAAACTAGAAAAAAAAAAGAAGCTATCATTTGTTTCATTATTGAAATTCACACTTAAAATCATCCTTTATCTTCTCCGCCGCCATCAGCGACATTAACGCTTCGATTCAGTTAATCATTTGATTCTTGATGGGTAATAAAATTTACGGAGAGTCAACGTCATTCGAGAGCAAGGTGCCGCTACATGAAAATGCGCCGGAAAGGAAGAGGAAAAACATGCCTCGCTCCGCCAGTCCATATTACCGCCAAATCAAATCGGTTCTCAGTATTCGAAGCCAGTTCGGTTATCTCCGGATCATCCGAGGGCTGTTTATAGCCTTCGACGACTATATCTGTCCCTACACCGTTTTCTACTCCCTCAAGCTCGTCCCATCCTCTCGTCTTGTGCAAGCTTCAACCGTATCGTGCATATTTACGGGCTAATTTGCAGAATATTTAACGCATCGATCGTCCGTTATCTCAGTTCATTTATTATCGTTTCGTATTCAACTCATTCGATTCCCTCTTCAAATATTTACCGGCCATTTCTGTGTAGTTATTCTGCTTCATCGCAGTTGATGGCGCGCGGAGGAGGTGCCGAGTATTAATTAGACTTTCCTCTTGTAACGTACTGCTTTCTCACTGACCAACGTGACGCCTGTTCTTCCGAACACAGCGGACCTCAAGTAAATGGGATAATGTTCGAAGAAATCTTTCTCGCTTTTCCAGACTTTGGATATAAACGAATATGTGTGATCTTGGATTCAATATTTCCCTCTCTGTTTTATTCTACCAATTTACCGCGCGATTCTTTTATTTTTAATTTGTTTATAATCGTAGCATTTCTCGGGCTGTTAAAAAGTGTCATTAACGTTTCATAGCATAATCAATGTATTAGACCAAAATTTCGGAATTATATAGACTTATGATAAATCCTGATGACGGCCGGCGTTTGTAACCGATCAGTTTACCATTTAAAAAAATGATATCCTGTATCGTATGTTTGAACGAATATACGTTGAAGAAAATCAGTATCAAATTTAATGATATTCAGACACACACACACACACACACACACACACACACATATATATATATATATATATATATATATATATATATATATATATATAATGTTTAATAATAATAATAATTATTATTATTGTTGTTGTTGTTTTTGTTGTTGTTATTATTATTATTATAAAAATATTATTATCGTTATTATTATTATTATTATTATTATTATTGTATTATTTCCGTTGATTTCTGGTGTGTATTCATTTTTTTCCGGGGTCACTATCAAAGACCTAAGGTTAGAAATGGCATCATGATATTTTCCACTGAAGAATTAAAAAAAAATCACACATACTTTATCTAGATAAAGCCCTTCGTAACGTGTGAGCTGTACTCGTGAGAAAGTTTTTTTGCATTTCTTTAAAGCATGGGTTGCCAGGAATCCCTTTAATGAATCTATTCGAATCTTTTCTAATAAAACCGTGGGCTCCGACTAAAACAACAGGGATTGTTGATGTTCTCATCTGCCACATTTTCGATTTCAAGGTCCTTGAATTTTGATAGCTTATTATTATTATTATTATTATTATTATTAATGCTCTTTCACTAGATATTGAGAACTGTAATTAAAAAAATCACTTACCTAATAAATATTAACTTCCATAAATATCTTGGGTTTTTGGCGATATATATATATATATATATATATATATATATATATATATATATATATATATATATATATATGAGAAAAATAGTATGACAAATTGAAAAAAATTGTGACACGTTTCATCCATTAAGATTTTATTGGACTGGGCTTTGTTGATGTTGCCATGTTTACATATGTGCAAAAAATGAGAGACGCTGGTAGTTTCAAAATTTTTGAGGAATACTTTTTTTGGAAAGAATATTTTTGAAAGAATATTTTTTTCAATATAGTCAAATTCATCTGTATCTTTTTCTTTTTCTCTACATCACATTTTCCCTGACTATCCCACATTGTGACAACAGAAAATCTACCAAGAATGGTGATATATTGTAAGAGACTGGACGCAAATTACCGTGGCTGAACCAGCGATCAAGGCACTTTTTAGACATTTTTGTGTCTTAGTAAATTATTTTCTCTTTTAATCAAAGTAGCATTCCCTATATCAAAATTGTGGTCAGTTTCGTTACGATGAGCAACCAACGCGTTTTGTGTGTTGTTTTGTTTTTAAGATCTTCCTTTTGTGTTCATATACTTTTATGCTTCTTGAGGTTTCTCCAATGTATACTTTCTGGCAATTCCTGCAGTTGATAGAGTAAATTCATCTTTCAAGTTTTGGCTCGTTGTTTAGTTTTTTATTAATTAAGTCTTTGATTGTTTTAGATGTAGTTGTGTTAAATCTTATGGTGAGTTTAGATAAATTCTTTTCTGTTGTAGTTGTGAGAGAATTAGTGGGTAGAATAATATATGTTTTGATTCGTTGGGTTTGTCAGAAAGGACAGCTCTTCTATTTTGGAATATTTTAAGTGCCTTTTGTTTCGCATTGAAAATGAAATAGAACATTGAAGGGTCTAGAAAATATTTTCAATATAATTCTCCTTTTCGTGTAAATGTTGATGGCTGCAAATTCTGAGTGCTCTTAAATAGAATCTGATGATCATTCCGGGTTTTATTTTGTTGTTATGATGGGAATAGAAGTTTATTAGGTTTATTTTTATTTGTTGATTTTCGGTGGAAACTAAGTTTTAGACTGCTGTCAAGTCGGTGTAACATGATGTTTAAGAAAGGTAAAGTATTTTTTTAAAAATTCGTATGTAAATTCATTTGTGTGTTCGAATTTGTTTAGTTTATCTACAATATCTGGTGAGATTTACAAACAAAAACTTGGATTACCATTGGGCTGGAACTGCTCAGCAACCTTGATATATTCGGGAAAGTTATCAGAATAATTAAGAACCTATACTGGCAGCAAACAGCATGCATGCGCATTGGGAACGAGTTCAGCGAATATACAAAAATAGAAAGAGACGTAAGGTAAGAATGCGTCTTCTCACTCGACCTGTTCAGCCTATACAGTGAGGCAATTCTGAGAGAAGTGGAAACCCTACCGGGATTTAGCATTGACAGCCACAAGCGAAACAATACAAGACACGCAGCTGACACGGTATTGATAGCAGACACGGAAAAGAAATTACAAAATCTCCTATAGAAGGTAGCCACGGAGAGTGAGAAGGGACTAAACAAGAAGACAGAATGCATGGTCATCAGTGAAAGGATGAGCCTGAAATGCGATTAGCAGGTCGGGAACACTAGAATCAAGCAGGAGCGGAAGTTTAAATATCTGGGAAGCGTTTTGACAGAGAACGTTAAGTACGACACTGAAATCCGTAGACGTATTGGGATGGCCAAGGACGTATTTCATAATACTGGACAGAGTATTGCGAGAGAGGAGAATTTCTTTCGTAACAAAAGAATACTGAGCTGTTACATGACATCTGTCCTTCTTTACGGCAGCGAATGTTGGACGATTTCCTGATAGATGAAGAAGAGACTCGAGGCGACGGAGATTTGGTTCTACAGAAGGATGCTAAGGATATTATGGACCGAGCGCGTGAGCAACAAGGATGCAAACAAGGAGTAAGCTTATACATAACATCAGGACGAGGCAGCTGAAGTTCCTGGGCTTCATAATGAAGAAGGAGGGCCCGGATAATCTGATACTCACGGGTCGAATAGAGGGAAAGAGAGAAAAGGGAAAACGCATGATATTCCTAGCAGGCTTGAACAAGTGGTTGATAGAACGTGATCTGGGAGAGGTAGCAGAAGGAAGGAATTTGTTGAGAGCTGCAAGGGTTAGAGGGAGGAGGTGGAGAGCCATGACCCCCTACATCCTGAGAGGACATGGCACATAAAAAGAAGAAAGAATGGGATCGCCTCTCAGTGCAGTGATGATATGTATTTTCTTGGAATTTCTTGAGTTTGGGTCTTTGTAAAAGATTTTAACTAAATCTATGTGGGGTTGTGAATAAATATATATATATATATATATGTGTTTGTGTGTGTGTGAAAATTTAGATATAAATAAATATATATGCAAAAAAATATGAAGATTTTTTCTGTACTAACACATTTTCGTAGCTGAATAAACAAAACGCGTTGATAAAGAAAAGTTTACCCTTTTGTCTTTATATATATATATATATATATATATATATATATATATATATATATATATATATGTATGAATAAAAAGACAAGCGAAAAAAAACAATTCTTAACCGACGCGTTTCGTCCTCGGAGAGACTTTATTAAAGCAAATTAATTTCAAAGGACGAAACGCGTTGGCTAAGAATAGATTTTCCTCTTGTCTTTTTATTCATTTTGTTCCCTGACAGATACACTCTATCTGAAAACACAGACACACGCACGCACACACAGAGACACACACATATATATACATATACGTCATTTAAGATATTCCAGAAAGAAACATATATATCGCTAAGAATTTAGAAATACATATATATATATATATATATATATATATATATATATATATATATATATATATATATATATGTGTGTGTGTGTATCTGTATCAGTGCTCAAATTTATATATGTATATATAATTAAGAAGTATTCATTATATATTGCATATATATTTATGAATACGTGTGTGTGTGTGTGTGTGTGTGTGTGTGTGAGAGAGAGAGAGAGAGTGCGATTTTGTGTGTACTTATAGATGGAGCCACCCAAAGTCATGCAAAGACTCACCCATATCTCGAGAGAGAAATAACATATGTTTTGGTGAGAATTCTCATATTCCACATCATGGTCCAGTGATTTTGATAGCAATACTATTTACTCTTGATCCCTGGATACAAAACTTATTTCCCAGATCAAAAGAACCTAATATTTTTAATTATCTTTACAAAAATTAAAAACAAATTTGTTCCGTCTAATTTTTTTTTAAGAATAAAGTCAAGATTCCTGATCACTGTTCCTTCATTTCCCAATTCCCTTTAGTCTTTAAATTGCTTTACGTACACCAATAAATAGCTGAATCCCAGCAGGAATCAATTTAATAACAATTAACATTTTCTCGAAAGAATGATATCTTAGTAAAATTATTATATTTTGCAAGGTGGTCTATTTTCTGAACAAGTATATTTAAGGCCCGTAATTTGGAAAAGCCGATCAATAAAATTAATCGGCACAAAATGTCAGTAGTCTTTAATAACATTTGCCTTTAAGAAAATTTCCTGTCAAAATACACAGATCTATCTATCTATCTATCTATCTATCTATCTATCTATCTATCTATCTATCTATCTATCTATCTATCTGTACACACACACACGCGCGCATATATATATATATATATATATATATATATATATATATATATATATATATATATATATATATATATATAATATGGATAAAACAACTGAAAAGTTGCAAATTAAAAGAAAAAAATTGGGTGTTTTTTTGTGAAAGTATTTATTTATATGTTTTTATATATTTGATATTTCAGACCACCTCGGTCCTTCCTCAGAAATTAATTGAATAACTGTGGGAGTTTGTTTACAAGTAGCGTCCGTCGTGAGACGCGGACGTCACGTGATGTGGAATGCAACTGTGTTTGAATTTTTTAACGTAAATCTCATTATGCTATATATATATATATATATATATATATATACCCGATGCGATTAGAACGAAAGTAATATATAAATTCTAACTTTCACAGCATTAAACCAAAAAAGGGCTCAATACCATCTTTGTAGTGAGTAAAATAGTTTTGTCTATATGATAAAATTATAATATATATATATATATATATATATATATATATATATATATATATATATATATACCGGGTGTAACAGCAAAATTTTCCAGTAGTTAGATTAAGAATTGAACCGTTGT
>OZ038481.1:33925065-33940065 GCA_964036315.1 Acanthosepion esculentum | reverse complement strand
ACTAATACTTATGCAACGTTGGCCAAAGTGCCCAATGCAAGGCGATCCATAACTCCAGCCTACACAGCCCGATTATCTCTTCAGACTTCTGGGTGCCAACTGTCAACACGCGAAATCTTTTGCTGTCTTTGGACTAAAAACTTAAATTTTCTTTTAAGATGTTTTAAATTTTTACCTTTGGATTAAGCTAAATTTATTATTCAAGATACTGAAATAATGTTTATTTATTTTAATTGAACTTGAAATATGTTATCTTTAAGCAAACTTTTTCGGTGCGAAATCCACAAGTTGACATTCTGAATTTTATCACATAAAAAATAAATAGTTAATATAAATTAATATTTTTTGTCTATGCTATTGTTCTCCAACAGTGACGATATTAAGTATAACATTATTTTTTTATGGATAATTTATATTTTCTTTAACAGAACAAACAGGTAGTGTTTTCGTTTTAAAAGTATGTTGAATGTTTCTGTCATTCGTAAATAAACTAAAAGTCACTAAGAACAAAGGTAACATTTTTCCCGGCGAAATTAATGATAAATAATATTTATTAAATCTATCACAAAGTTAATGTCAAAAATTAAATTCAATAAATATAATATTTTACAACTATTAAAAAACACCGCAAAAATATAAAGGAGAAGATATTATTGTCAATATCATCTTCTTTTTATATTTTTCGATTATTTTAACCAGCGAAATTCCTAAAAAAATATCATTTTCTCATAGAAATTTAATTTAATTTTTTCTTTCTGTTATTAGTCATCATAATAACACATATCTTGATTATAAAATTCCTTTTTTAAGGAATAATTTTTTTTGCTGTATAACACGTAAAGTATGTTGATACCGTTCTTGTAAGAAAATAAAAAAATGAATGTCGGTTCTTGCACTGCTAATTTTCAAACATTACAACACAGAACATTGCGGATTTGAAAGAAATGAATAAAAATTTAATTTAATATTTTTCTGTCACATTATTTTTCATAACAAGCATTGCTTTAAAAAAAATTATTTTCACACGTGTAAAAATAATGAATGTTTAATTTTACTTGCACTTAAAAATGTAAAACAAAAATCAAATTAATCAATTTAATATTTTTAAAATATACTATAAAAATATTAAACTGGTTAATTTTGTTTAAATAATCGTATTTTATGGAGGCGGAATTGATCGATCCGCGCCCCACCCCGTTAAATAAGTTTATCCAAATATTTTAATGTAACTTCAACATAAAACCGACCCTGACCAGTGAAACAATTTGGAAATCTTTTGGTATCACGTAATTCCTTTAAGTCAACGGGTGTAAAAATGACAAATTTCTACAATCATACAAAAATTCTTAATTCTGAATACTAAACTCTCCTGACCTTAGAAGATAAGTTCCATACACTTTTTAGAAGCATCATTTAATTTTCATAAAATAATAGTTTCAGTTAATATTTTTTAAATTTCCGTACCCCAAAATCTTTCTCAAAATGGTAAAATAAAGTACCGTGCTGCAGGTTGTCGTCGTAACTATGATTAACAAAATAAGATTTGCGTATTTTGTCTTCCACAAGATCAAAATGAGCGAGAACGATAGTCAAAGGCAATACTTCAAGACAAATCTCCTGACAAAACAAACACTGTTGTTTGTGAAAGGAATTTTCCATCTCATTATAAAACAGTGGTTATTAAAAGAAAAGAACGACACAGAAATCCCCTATCAATATTTGATCATTTGCTATAAGTATATTACCTAATCCTCAACCAAAACCAACAAAAAACCCTTCTGCTTCTATGCGAAATATGCAAAATGATGAGTTGCCACAGTTTCTAGAAAAGAACAAAATCCCCACTTTTGAAAATTGTATCAGAAAGATTTTATCCCCGCAGTTACATGCTATAAATCAAAAAATCAGCTGTTCATATAATCTGCTGTTGTTTTTTTTGTTTGTTTATTTGTTGTTGTTTTTTTGCAATGTTTTAATTAAAATTTTTGAACACTTAAAATTTGAATGTTACAGTGCTGGTATATAAGCAACACTCTTTTCTCTTTCAAAGAGTCTAATATCAATGTTTCAATGGTCACAAATCCATGAAGTAATTCGTTATTTTAGTAGCTTAAATACTGATTATAAGAAAAAAGTATTAAAAGAGCATATTAATTTTATGTCAGCACAAATTGGGACAAAATATTATGATTCTGATATTCCTATCAGGACATTTGAATACTTTGTTACATCTCGGTTATTCTATAACAGACTTCAGGATGATTTTAAGTTACTCAATGTGAAAACATTACCAGCTTTAACATCAGAAGTTTTAAAATTAGATGACTAATTTTCTCGGCGATATTTTAGTGAAATCTCTGAAAATCAGAAAAAAGTGTATTCTTTTAGTTGATGAAGTGTGTGCTAAGGTTTCTCTACAATACTATGGAGAAAACTTATTTGGTTTGGCAGAAAATTTTAATGAATTAGCAAATATAATATTGGGCATCCTGGTAAAATTAATTAAAATTTAAAAAAGGACCAAAAATATCATTTAAAATGATCCCAGTTGCAACTCTTTTATATGAAAAAAATTATATACTGTTGATGCAATCAGACAGTCAAGTAATTGCAACTGTATGTGAGAATAACAGGACCCATCAATCATTTTCCCCAAATTTGACATTATTTTTAATAAGCCTTAGATAACTAAAATGGCTTGTATTTACTTTTGACTATGTCCACCTTTTTAAAAATATTCGGAATAAATGGATTACTGAAACTAATTCTGAATTATTGTTTTATTCTGACGGCAAAAAATTCGCAACAAAATGGGAAAAACTCAGTTCGTTAAGCTGATGTAGCAGTTTACCCAAAACTTGTTGAGTGACAAAATGGTTTCCCATGGTTTAAAAGTTTTTGTAAGCAAACTGTAGCTGCCATTAGAACACGCCCATTTTTAAATGGGGAGGATACCGCAGAAACAGTTAATTTCACTGAAAAAGTTAAAAGCTTCGAAAATTCTCCGTGTCAGAGCAATCTATGGTGATACTAAGAAAAATGATCCACTGACAAAAGGTGATATCAGATTTAGATGATGAACATCTGTTATTTCATTCTAATTCTGGAAATTTTATAAGTAGTTTATATAAGATATTTTATAAGCAGTAAATATAATTTTGTTATGCTTCGTGAATTTACCACAGACTATTAAGAAAATGAATTTAGAAACTTAAGACAAAGTTCTGGAGATGCATATTTTATAACTGACCAAAATGTTATTGAATATTTTAAATATTGAAAAAACTAAAACTACTTCTTAAATTAAATGTTGAAATCAAAGAATACATCTTTGATCCAGGCCATAATTGCTCAATATGTGGACATTTGTTGGATGAATTGGGATGTCAAACATTTGATAACTTAACAGACCTTGAAACTAGGATCCCTAAAGATATTAAAATGTCACTTTTGTATATAGTAGGCTATGTTTCCAGAAAAGATTGTCCCACAGAAGAGGAAATAATTAATAATATTAGTTTTTATTTTCAAAGATATGAACTTTTTCGAAAGAAATTGATTGTGGTAATTTAAAAATTCCGCTGGACACCACAGGGATAGCACATATTTTTTTATTTTCAATTTTCTCTCTTCTTACATATATTTAATTGGTTAACTCTACAAATTATCCTGTTAATTAATTTTCTGTTATTTTTAATGTAAATTGATTTTAACTTTCAAAACTATATGTACTGGTAATATCTTTTATTATATCATAGCAAAATAAGCATTTTCTTCACCTTCTCTGAAACAATTTTTATATGTCACAAAAAATCACAATAAATTTCGTAAAGATTATCAAAATTATTGTTTCTCTAAATTTCACATATTTTGTAATGTATTTTCAGACTTTGTTGATGCACGATTCTGTAAAATGCTGAAATTGCTTTCTGATTGTATTATACAATTATATTTTCTGTAATGAATTAGCATAAACAGATTAACTCATTATTTTGTCAGTGTTATTTAAAAATTTCTAATTTATGGTGAATAAAGTGATTTTTGTTCATTTAGTTAATTTATGGTATTTCTGTTCTGTCTTTGTACATTTTGCATTTATGCAAATAAGTCAATAATTGTAAGATGCTTCCTAATATTGTATGTAGCTGTTAATTAACTAATTATTGGACTTTACTAATAAATTCCCTGCTAAAAATGTTCTCAGTAATTGTTATTTAGTAGTAATTTAGCCCTCCACATGCCGGCTCCCAGGCATGGACCCCAGACACATGGTTGCTATGCTTGGTGTAAGGATCGCTTTGGGCCAGTGGGATTGCTGCACATGAATTTTCTATTTCTTGTCTAAGAGCTGCCAATGTAATTCCATCTGTAAAAAAAAATACTACAGTAAATAGTATTATCTTAATTTAATAAAACTACGAGGCTCTGTCTTTTTTACAAATACTTTCACGGTAATTGCTCCGAGAAGCTGCTTTCGCTGGTTCCTAGGCTTCTTGAATTTAAACGTCCTACGAGGCTGGCATCCCGTTCCCACCCCTTCACCGTTGAAACTGTTAGATGTAGACGTCTCTTCTACTCCAATAGCTTCATGTCTCGCACATCTCGCCTGTGGAACTCCCTTCCTTATTCCTGTTTCCCTGACAAATAAAATCTCCAACTATTTAAGTGTAACGTCAATCGACATCTCCAGCTGCCTTGATCTATCCACTTCCCTTCTCCACATCCTTTCCCCTTTCATTCCTATCTGCTCTCGCTCCATATCTTCTGTAACCCCCTTGCCTTGATCGGTCCACTATCTTTCTCCACATCCTCTCCTTTAACACTCCTATCTGCTCTTCCTCCAAACCTTCTGTAACCCATTGCGTGCTAGTGGCCTCCAGCCTTGCTTGGGGTGATAAGCTTAAAAAAAAAAAAAGACAAGTTTTTCCTTTCCTGAAATGTGTCTTCATTTTTTAGCGAACACTGTATATATATTTATATAAGTAATTTTCAAAAGTTAGAGATTGGTTATTAATTGTCAACAGATTTTTAACCCATTACTTCTTTAGAAAATTACGTTTTTTTTTTTTTACGTTTAGATAAGAAACTGAGCAGATATGTTAATTTCGATGAATCTATGACTAGAAGGATTTAGCTTAAACGCACTGTGCATACTTCACTTGATCAGCAAAGCTTCTTCTCGGCCGAATCAGTTAAGGCAGGTCGTATCTAACGACGGGTTCCCTCTGACCAGGGTGGCACAGGTTCGAATCCTGTCCGTCAAAGCATATTTTTCTTTAATTAGATCTCTCGAATATTCAGTTCGATAGATGGAAATGAGTAAATATACAGTTTAATAATTAAACGGAGCGTTTATGCAAATATGTGTATCCACCAAAAATAACGTTTCATATTATAAATATATAAGTATATTAACAGATATATTTACTCCGACAGCTTCCCGTTCACCTGTACCACAGCACTGGGGAAGCGATACAGGAGGCTAATGCAACGGCAGAAGTCGGGTTCGAATCCGGCGGCCTGCAGGACAGCAGCAAGGTAGCGATGGTCAACCCTATCAAATGCCTTGGACTGATCTAAATTGATCAGCACGGCCTCATCGTCGTCTCTTACACCCTCTATGATCGTGCGGATCAGATGCAGGTTGCTCTGAATTGTCCGGCCTCTCACAGAACAAGTCTGCTCAGGACCCAACAGAGACTCGACAACTAACTGCAAATGCCCCTGCAGGATCTTGGTCAAAATCTTTAACTCTGTGTTTAGCAGAGTTATGGGCCTGTAATCATCTAGTTTTCCCCCAACACCTTTGCCCTTTTTCAACAGCGTGATCACACTTCTGGAGAACCGGTCGGGGAGAGACCTCTGCCGGAACCAGTTGTTCAACACGACAGTTAAAATCGGGACAAAGATGACCCTCAAGTACAATTCATAGGGCAAACCATCCAGACCGGGCGACTTGCCTCTGCCAACCTTCTTCAATGCCGCTCAGGCTTCGCCTTCCGTGATCTGTCCCTCGCAGCTAGCCGCTTCAGTCGGCGAAAGCCGAGGAAAGTCAGCCAAATAGCTGCGAAACTTGTCCTCACGAAGACCAGGCTCCTTGGTAAACCGGTCCTGGAAATGCCACCGAAACGCCTCCCACATGTCGTCAGTGGCCCGAAGAGTACGCCCCTAAGGGGTTTTGACTTCACGAATGTACCAATCGGAACCTCGACGGACCTCTTCTTTGCGCAAATTTGCGCCCATGTTCACCGCTTCGGAAGACATCTTGCTTAACCTATGTCTAATTACCTGGCCCAAGTGGCGCTCGCTATTCGAACGCTCCACGGCCTCTCTAGCTAAGGATATCTCTAGGGGATCTTCCCAGCCACCGCCCGGGAAAGACTAGCTTTAAGCGTCTTCACCAACTCAGCTCTATCTAGGGCGAGCCGTTTGCGGAAGTCTCGCCTGTCCAGTAAAGACTGATTGAACTTCCAGTAACCAGCCATTCTAGTCCTACCATCTAACGCCATCCGGGCACAAACAAGTTTGTGGTCAGAATAGCCTACCCAGTGGAACTAATCTAACAAGTCTACGTCGGCTCTTCTAACTAAAACTTTGTCCAGGCAGCTAACCACCAGGTCAGAAGGCCAACTAAGAGCCCACTTCTACTCCCCCCGGGGTGATCTACCCAGTATCTATCAACGAGACCATATTCGTTGATCAGATCAACCAAGCTACGATCGCTCTTTATCCCTCTAGCACCCCGCCCTCGATCTAACTTGGGGTCCAGAATGGCATTCCAGTCCCCCATTAAAACTAGGCGCGTTGAATCCACCAGGAACGGCCCAACTGCCGAAAAAACGAGACCCGCTCCTCCCGGTCATTGGGCGCATAAACCGCAACGACCCGAAACGAACCACTTTTCACGGCATATCGGCCACGATCAACCGGCATCGGTATGCACAAGGTCCACCTTCGCATCAAGAGTACGCTTCACCAGCAAAGAGACTCCTCTGGCCTGTCAGTTCCCATATGCTAAATAGACAACAAAGTCGCCAGACAGCACAAAAGCATCGACGTTGCAAACAAAGTGGGTCTTCTGAATCGCGGCGACATCCACGCCGAACAAGAGATCACGAAGCAGGCAGGCAGCCTTACCCCGATCCCTCAAGCCATTCGCATTCAAACTTGCTATCTTGAGAGACATTTATTAGGCCTGAAAAAGATAAATTAGAAAAGAAAAAGACCTACTCACATACGGGCCGGAAATCTGCGTCAGTCAGGACCCCGACGGATTGTCCTAGGCTCCCCACACCTAGTTCTGGCGTAATTCGTCCTTCCAGGACATTACCGCCGACGTCCATGGGGTAGGTTAATTTAACCGCCCTATATAAGGAAGGATGGAGCATGACAGCACAGAAATGTCTTAATTTTTTAAAAATAAGGAGTGTCTAACTCGAACATCCTTCTGTTCGGGAAAGCATAAATCGTATAAATGGGTCCATACCCTCAGGTAAGACCCCATGTTCCTCACACATGTGATGACCGCAGGGGCATCGGAGAAATTGCGGGGATCTTCTATGCACTTGCCATTCACTGTGGTCTTTTTAATGAGCATTCCAATAAGGCCCTCCTTTGTCTTGAAAGCCCCTTTTCTGGTTCTTTTTCCTCCACTTTGTATATAACCTTAAGGCCAGAAAAGTATTTACTCTTCTACAGCTATTTCTGCTTTGCATGGTGGGGTGGGGAAGAAGTAGACGCATGAAGGGGTGTGGAATCTGAAGCAAGGGAAGAAGTGGGGGGAGAGGGGATGTAGCACGGGCAAGGGAAGTGGAGAAACTCCTTACTTTTGGAACTGACACAGATTCGCTAGGGGATGCCGGGACGGAATGGGATCTGTTTTTTTTTCCACGTATTTCTCCATCCTACTTCGTGCGCTGAGTTCTTTCTTCATGTGCATCATCCTCTTCCTCTTCCCTCTACTCCTTTTTAAGGATGAGGCACAAGGTGGAGGCATTTCGGCCACCTCCATCTCCATCTCTGTATCAGCTGACTCGTTTCGTCTTTGTTGTTGCTGCTGCTGCTGTTTCGGGGGCTGTTTTCCTTTCTGGACCCCCCTGTTGATTCTTCTGCGGTTGCTTCCCGGGGCTGCGCTGAACCTCCTTGGGTTTCGCCTTTTTGTCCTGCTTCCCGGGACTTTGTTTAAATTACCAGAAATGTGGTCCAAGCTTTCATCATGATAGGTAAAGACATTTGCTGAGTTTCGTAGAACTAGTGTGTGTTGTGACGTAGTCAAAGTGTGTTGTGACGTAAGCAAGATATAACGTGTATTCTTTTATATACATCTGAGGATGCGAGCTCTTAAGTTATAATTGTTTTTATTTATTTCTGGTTGTTTTGTCGTATGAGTCCTGTTTCAAGGGTCATTTGTCTGATTTTATTTTATTAGTATTTTACTATTGTTTGTGAGTAACTGTCTAATTTTACTATGATCTTATGCTGCTTATTAATGTGTTTCTGATGACACCATAAGTCTCCGTGAAAATGTGGTTGTGGTTTACCTTATGTAAGACATTTTGTATTTATAGAATAACCTTCTCGGGGTGGACATGTATATTTATGCACAATAGTGGTCTTATACATGGCGTTGGAAGTTTGAGAAATCCTGTAATAAATATATACCTCCAAAGAAACGCGATACCTAAGGTTTAAAATGAATTTAAAAAATTAAAAATCTTTCTTGAAGCTTTCATTTTAGTTTAAATTTCAAGCTAATAGATTAAATTTAATATTTCCAATAATCAAAATACTTTGCTTTATTTCAAAACTAATTTAAATTGACTGGAATTTTTTTTTAAATCACTAAAAATCACTGATTTTGGCCATTTTTAGCCATCTGTCAGCACAGTGTAATTCTCTTTATTAAAATTTTTTCAAAAACAATTTGAGGAATATTAGCTGATTTAAAGTTTAATTAATCTGATTTTCAACAAATAGTACTTTTAGTTTAAAATATCGCAGAAATGCACTTTTTAACACAGAGGTAGGTGTTTTGTTTAGGTGTTGACAAAGTAATAGCCGGAAGTTTTTGTAATTGTTTTCAGTGGTGTACATATCTGTAAAAATTACTTGAAGAATATGACTTGAGCACCATTTTTATTTAATTTAAAAAATTAGACAAATATTTTCCGTAATCGAATGTTTTATTGAATTTTAGGTAATTTTCTTACATTTTTTTAGTTACTGCTCTTACTTTCTGATAATGTTGTATACGGACATCTGTAGTGACATAAATCCGCAGATTTATGCTCACACACACACACACACACACACACACACACACAAACTTTTGAAAATACTGGTGGTCGCTGAATTGTAGCAAGCTTATCCATTTTTAGTAAATGTAGTTTTTACTTAATAACAATATTACCTAACTGTTAAAAAATTAATTCAAAATTTTAAAAGATTTAATGTTGTATAAACTATCCTAATTAATAATTTAGAAAGCGAAAAAAATAATTATTCATCGAAAATATGTTTTTTTCTTAAGGCAATAGTGCGGAGAATATATTTTATTCATAAAACAATTAAAAGCTTTTCTAATGAAATAATATTTTAGTTTAATTGCATTTTTTATTTTAAAATTCAGAGCAGATTTTCGTTTACTGGGGTTCCTGTTTACAAAAAAAAAATGATGATTTAAATTCTCCGAGTACTTCTGCTTATAACTAATATAAACATTAAGAGTTACAAATATGAATTTCTCAAATCTTCATGAAATTAAATAAATGGGGGTAACAGATGAAAATATTGGTCATTGAAAGATAGTCTGCGGGCAGCGTGTTTGAAACACCTGACCTAGCCCCCAACAACAGTGGTAGTTTTAAAATAAGTTTACATTTAACGTGGATCTCCGGCGTCTTACATGTAGGTAATGCTAGAAATTGTCCAGGTTTTCTTTTCACAATCGCTTTTGAGACGTCTCGAACATCCGGCACTGATTATGAGTTTCTTTCTAATTAAGAATGGGGTGGGGAAGGATGTGGCTTGGTAAAGCACTTGACATAGTCTTCGGAATTACACAGAATCTTCAATACAAGTGCGGTAAAATTGAGCTATAGCTGTGCTAGCCTTTTGGAAAACATCATAAGAAAGCACAATACAAGGAATTTCAAGACGACCTGAAAGAGTAGGAGCGCCAACTGTAACGCTTGTAATTGCAAGGATAAAGGCACATGTCTGTTGGATGGTGCCTGTAATACGGAAGAGTTATCTATAAGGCGGAAGTTGACAGATGACAGCAGACAGAGCAAGGTTTACTTGGGATCTGCGGAAGGTACATTTAAGCAAAGATAGTACAACCATAAATCTTCATTTAAATTGGAAAGACACGGCTACAGTACCAAACTCGCCAGCCATGTGTGAACGTTAAAAAGAAAAAAAATAACAGAAGTTCTAACGTGAAGTGGAGTATTTTGAGAAAGGTCTTGCAGCCTTAGTTGAAGTGTTTGCAAGTTATACCAAGAGGAGAAGCTGGTCATAGTGACATACGCGGATCGAGAAAAATTATTAAACGAAAGGCTAGAAGTGATGTCTAAATTCAGACATGTCAATAAATATATTTTGGGCCTATACCAACATGAATGAGAGTGAATTCAACAATAATTTTTTCCCTTACGGTTCGAGATTCTCTTGTCACACACCGCCCATTCTGTGGATCTTTCTGTCATGATATTAGGTTTATAAACGATGAAATGGAGCGGTAAAAAATAATTTGAGAATATCACCTGAAGAAACCTTATGGTTGAAACCCGGCTCGTGTAACTAGTAAATACTCCTATTTTTTAATATCATCTGTTTCACACGTTCAGTTTTTTCGAATTTGTGTACTGAGCATTTTTTAATGTTGTGACCAACAACTTCATGATATATATACGAGGGTCATTCAATAAATAAGGTGATTTTTTCGGTATAAGGACTTCTAATACAGATAGAAGCTTACTTTTTCTTTTTGTGCACAAGCTTCCGTATTCCCTCAGCGTAAAAATCTTTGGACTGATGTCTCAGTCAGTTGCTCACAACACTTTTGACTTCATCGTCACTTTTAAACTTCGTGCCTCTCGTGAACGCTTTCAAGGGACCAAACAGGTGAAAGTCTGAAGGGGCAGGGTTTGGGCTGTAAGGGGGATGAGGGAGCAGTTCGCAGCCAAGCTCGTTGATGGTCTGCACCGTTTGGGCTGCTGTGTGAGGCCTTGCGTTGTCATGATGCAAGATGACTCCTTCTGACTGATGACCCCTGTATTTGTCCCAACAGATAAGCTCAAAGTCCTTGCAATGTCATCCACTGTCACCCTTCTGTCAGACTGAATGAGGTCATTGACTCACTTCTGTAGGCCTCCCAGGCCTGTCTTCATCCTCAACACGGCTCCGTCCTTCTTTAAATAATTTAGCCCACTTGTAGACATTTTCTTTGCTGAAACATGTAGCACCATGCACAGTTGTCATTCTCCTATGAATTTCAACTGGTCTGCACCCTTCAGCAACCAAAAACTTGATAACTGACCGCTGTTCAATCGTGGAGCATGCTTCTTGGTCGGCCATCTTTGTTAATCGCCAAAACTCTCAAAGTTTTTTTTTAATCTGCAAAAGAAATTAAATCCATCTGAAAAAGAAGTAAAACAAAAAAAAATAAAAAAGTGTAAGCTTCTATCTGTATTAGAAGTCCTTATACAGAAAAATTCACCTTATTTATTGAATGACCCTCGTATATATATATATATATATATATATATATATATATATATATATATATATATATATATATATAATGTATGAAAGCTTTAATAATTGTAAAACATCTTAGATTGATAAATGTCTCCTATTTGTTTTTATTCTGTTATTCCCTCGCATTCTGATACATATTTAACGTGTAACCTGTATATATATAGTTTATTTAGGCAGCAATCCTTCTTTCATGCACATTTCATTTAAAACGACAGACAAGCTGCTTTGATTTAGTTTTTTATACAATTTCGCATGCGATCTAATTTTTTTTTCTTTTCAGATGATAAATTATATAAAATCTGTGCGAATGTTCTTTTTATCCGAGAACTTTCGGATATATATTTAGCCATTATCAAGGTTGAAATATGATTAACTGTTAACAAGAAATAGTTTGTTGTATGTATGTATTTATATAATGTTTTCATTTTCAAAACACGGTCAAGATATTGTGTCGATGTTCACAGTTGATATTATTGAGTTGAGTGGTGTGTGCGTGTTTTTTTATTTTTTTTTATTAATAAGGCTTCCATTAAAGATAATATTAGTGGACAATATATATATATATATATATATATATATATATATATATATATATATATATATATATATTTCCAAGAGGATAAATCCAGGTAGAACTCAATGTCCAGGAAAGAGTAAGAATATAATATAAAAAGCTTAAACACTAATATTCCATGGTTATAATTTATTACATTGGAATCGTAATCACGATCCAAGTCATCAACCATACAAATTCAAAAAGAAAATAGAAAATATATGTCCGGGTTTAAAAAATGAAATTTCATTGATATTGTATATATAGGAGAGAGGAACAAAGGTGAGAGAGAAATGTATGAAAGATCTTGGGAGAGGTGTAAAGGAAGATAAAGAACACAAGCGGGTCTAAAGTGAGAGTGAGGAATAAAATTTTAAAGAGAGAAGTTAAATAAGATTTTTAAGTAGTAAGGTTCAATAAATACGAGTTATTGTCAGTTGCATAAACCGCCAAAATATTCGTTGATCTAGATTTAAAAGAAAAACAGGAAAAGTATGATACCTTTTTGGTGAAATTAAATACAGTGAATAAGGGAAAAACATTTGACGTCTAGCTAATTTACGATGCCAATGTATATATGAAAATTTGTCGTCTGGTTTTCGTTTTTACTAAACTTATGTATACATGAAAGGAGAAGATGAGAGAGAGGAGGAGAGAGACGAGATGTGTGTGTGTGTGTGTGTGTGTGTGTGTGTGTGTGTGTGTGTGTGTCTGTATGTGTCCCAAAAACGTTCAACCATAGATAAAAAAATATGACATAATTTCAGTTAATAGTATGAAAATAGCGTTCTCTAAATTCTTCCAGTTGCTAAAGACATTTTGTTTTGTTATTATTAGTTACTTCGTTTAATAAATTCATTTCGTTTTGCCTTGAGCAAGTCCACATCGGAGGAAACGCGTCGGCCACTATTACAGTTTTCCTATTGTCTTTTACATTTATAAATATTGTCTTTTTCTACAAGTTAACTCTGAGAAATTTTTCACACACACACACATATATATATATATATATATATATATATATATATATATATATATAATGATTCATTATCTATTGAATATAGGTTTGGAGAAAATCGATCCTCGCTTCAATATGTCATTTTTTTTTTTCATAAATGATAATTACATAATCAGATCTGCCACACATTCAGCAAATAAAAACACGTTAATTATTCTTGTCTGTCTCATAAGCCAAGCCTTGAACGTTGAATGAAAATTTATAAATATAACTGTCAGGTCTACTCTGTCATGTTGGCCGAAATATGGCTTCCTGTCTTGATAAGTCATAAAACAATTTCTAACAGTTTCATTTCTATATTTGCTCATATCAAACAAGACCGGAATAGATTATACTGTAATCATGATACCTATGCACAAAAGCAGCCGAACTGAATACGATATTGCGTTAATAATTTCTCTTTATCACACAGGCTCCCTTTCTCTTGATGCCCTTTTTAATTGCATTGACATATCCTCAAATGGTTTGCACAGGAAGTAAAATTACCGCATGTCTAAAAAAAAAATGATCAAAAAGATATGAGACGTGTATATAAAAAAAAAATATGAAAGGTTAAAACCCGGATTCGGATCGTTAGGCCATCAACACTAGACACAGAGTTAACAAACAGCGAACCCTGTTTTTGGTTTTGTTTTTTATTTTTTAAATGAATACCTTCCTTCTCTTTTTTCTTTTTTTCTTTAAAATTATTGTACATGTGACGTCCATTACATGACTTTCGTGATTTTAAATTTAAAATATAAGGTTCCCCCAAAATAAATAAACAAAAATGCCAGGATGTAGCTAACAAAATGTTTGTCTACGTTTCTGCAACGCTTTGTTCTAGATAATGAACGAAGATACTCGAAAAAAAATAAAATAAAAATATCAACTTTCGATAGTTTATGTAAAATTTTTATCCGAATGTGTAACAACCTACTCGAAAAATACAATTAAAAATGTAAACAGAGAGACATTTTTGGAGGAATATAATTCAAAGGGGAAATTCTTTCTGACTATATATATATATATATATATATATATATATATATATATATATATATATATATATATATATATATATAAAATGAAGAGGTTATAATGGTTCCAACGAGAGAAAAGTGTGTATATTAAAAAGAAGAGAAGTACCGCAAACTATTTTGCTTGTAATGTGGGTTTTTAAAAAAATGTTATTCTTAATTTTTCATAGTTTTACAACACGTGTTTCTGGTCTCACGACCGTCTTCAGGTAAAGTGTGGAGATTTCCACATATTATTAAAAATAATTAATTTTTTTCCTTTATGTTTTTCAATGTTAAATATTCTCGATATGAGACATTCTCTGTTTTTGTGTTGGTCATTCGAATGTCTTTCTTTAAATGAAAGAAAGACATTCGAATGTCATTCTTTAAATCCATTCTACTATCTAGTACTAATATTCTGCCAGTACGTTTTGCAGAAAAAAACATCTCCAAACAATGACGCTACCAACAGGAAATTTCACTGTTGGAAATGTGTTCTTTTGTTTGAAGGCATTGCCATCTTTCCTCCATACATGGTTTCTAGAGTTACGTCCAAACAACTCAATTTTGGTTTCGTCTGTCCATAATACTTTTTCTCAATACGATTTTTCCTTATCTCTATGTTCACGAATAAATTTCAACCTGGCATCTCTGTCTTTTCAGTA
>OZ038481.1:33857565-33920065 GCA_964036315.1 Acanthosepion esculentum | reverse complement strand
GGTCAATCTCCTCACAGATAAAGAAGAGGCTTGAAGTAAAATATATATCGTTCTACAGAAGGATGCTGAGAATAATATGGACCGAATATGTGAGAAACGACGAAGTTCTAGAGAGAATGGCAACAAAAATGACCCTTGTACAGAGTGGCCACTGAAAAACTGACGCTTTTGAAAAAGTCATAATTTTTTCGTTTTCAATCTTTTTTATTTTCTTTTTTCTTTTTTGCAGTTTATAGAGATTCTCTTAGTGATCAAAATGGCTACGTATTATGTCCAGCAACGAGTAAAACTCATCAGGTTTTCTATTCCAGTGAAAGATCAATAATTCAAACTCAAAGAAAATACTGGCAACATTTTAATGTCAGAGTATCTCCTAGTGATAACATTATTCGGAACCTAATTGCCCAAATTGAAAGAACTGGATCAGTCGGCGATCTTCCGTGAAGAGGTCTTAAGCGCACTGACGCAGTGGTGGAAGCTGTACGGCGGAGTGTTCTTGAGGATCCATCAGCTTTTTCCTGCTATCGCATTCAACTAGGCATCACCAGAAAATTTCTTCAGAATATTATGTAATTGGATTTAAAAATGTTTCCATACAAGATTCAAATGGTCCCAACTTTACTAATCCAAGATACTCAGCAGAGCTTGCAGTACATCATTCGGTTTCAACACTTAGCCAGAGATAAAAATAACTTTGTGAACAACTTCATAATGAGTGATGAGACCCATTTTCATTTAAACGGGTGCATCAACAAACAAAACTACAGACTTGCGGGTACTTAGAATCCCAAGGTATTACATCAGCATCGAATGCATTTCCATTGTTTGGTGTGGTGTTATGGTTGATAGAGTTATCGGCCCCTATTTCTTTGAAAATTATAAAAGTCAGCCAGAAGGAATGAACGGCAATGGTTGAAATTTTTTTACAGCCGTCGGTCGTAGATAATCAGGAGGTATGATTCGAACAGGATGGAAATACTGCGTACACTGCCAAGGCGACAATGGATTTCCTGCGAGAAATTTTCGGTGAACGAATAATTAAAAAAAATGCTGAATTTGTTTGGCCTCCGCGTTCACCTGATTTGACGACACCAGACTTCTTTTTGTGGGGTTACTTTAAAGATCGGGGTTACATAAAGAAACCCCCAACAATTCAAGAACTTAAGAACCTTCGACTCGAAACCCTACGTTTAGGACCTGAAATCTTGCGTACAGTCATAGAAAATATTGTAGAAAGAGTCTGTATTTGTCAGCAAGAAAATGGTGGTCATTTGAAGTAGGTTGTTTTTAAACATAATACTGAAAAAAATTAATTAATTATATTTCGAAATAAAATAATACAAAATGAAAAAAATGTGTTTGTAAAAGTTATTTTTGTTCTATATTATTCAGTATTTTAGTGGCCACACGTAACCTCAAGAAGAGACAGTTGAAATTTATGGAGCACATAATGAAGATAGAGGGCTTGGAAAATTTGATACTCACAGGACAGAATGACGGTAAAAGTGTCAGGAAAGCAAAGCACACTATACGTGGTGAGTTTGAGTGAATGGATGGCGGAGTAGGGTTTAGAAAAAATGACAAGAAGACAAAAAGGTTATTAAGAGGTACAAAGAACATGAAAATGTGGAGAGCCATGGTCAGCCAACGCCCTGAAGGGATATGACACAAAGAAGAAGACAGAGAAGGAGGAGAAGGACTCACGAACGGCACACTTCCGAAAACAGGGTGTCTGAAAAGACCTTCGATAACAGTAACAGAAGGATTCTGCATGTGACGTCTTCGATTGCATTTCTCTGCCTACACGCATACTTGTCGTCTGGACAGTATCCCTGTAGACTAGTTGCCAGGTTGCCCGATCTCCAGCCAACCTTACTAATTGTCTGGGTTAAGATATCGTACATTTTCAAAACAAGTTTTTGTCTACGAATCTATAATTAATACCGGATTATTATTTTTGTAATTCATACCGAATTTTTCAGTAAGAATTACCGAATTAAACTGTGTTTTGTCATCAAAAGAAAATTAGAAAGTCCGAATCAATTTCCTAAAGGCCATCAAATTTAATATGAACCTGTTTAAGACTAGAGAATATATCGGCTGAAATGCTGTCATAAAACAGCAAAGATTGATACTACTTGGAAAGATTCAAATTAATCCTTAGAAATAAAAAAATTGACGACGTTGGCTAACTTGATTCAATTTGTGTAATTCCATTATTTTGGCGATATCTCTAAGATGGAACTTAAATGTAAGCAATTCAGTTTCCTTTAAAAAGTTATTATCTAAGATATGTATCAACCCGCGTCAATCAAGCTTTGTAATCGAAACGGATCTCTTTCTCCATCGCGGCCAGGGATTGAGTGTTTCTGGAAATTGCTCTCGACAAATTGCTGACCTTCGCAATAAAACCAGTGCCAACACACTGAAAGCTTAATTGGAAAACTTCTTGCCGCATATCTCCGCACATCTGTTGAAATTCTTACCCCAATTTTTTGGCAGCAGCAGACACGCCCAGATTTCTTCTCGGCCTTGTCGCGCGGAGTGTCCACCGTTTACTTCCTCAAACAGTGGATTTTGAGGAGAGGGAACGGGACACTAATAGTTGGGCTCCATGCCAAAAGAAATTGATTCTTACTTATATAAACAGTAATCGACTCATATGACACTATCAGTGTCCTAGTGCAACAAAGCAGATTTTTGTTTCATATCTTGCGACTGATGTGCTGGCAAACAGATGGAGCCCATTTTTGCTTTTCCCCTTCAAATTTCATACTCAACCTGTACGCTTTCTTTCATACATTTTACATACAAGCGTATTAAAATAATACACTCTCATTATTCCAATATATAAATAGATGCACTTACCATAGAGCGTTTCAATTTTTTTTTCTACGTGTCCTATCCCTTCAGGGCATGTTCTCCCAAACGTTTGCACAAGCCCGTTCGGTAAGTTAGACGCTGCTTTCCTTGCCCCTCTTACCTTCAATATGTCATGTAAGTGCCAAATTTTCTAAGTACGCTTTCTTCATTATTTACTCTAGAAATATCAATTGTCTCTTTCTGATTCTAAGTGATCTTTTTGTTTCTATCTTCCCTAAAACTTCGTCGTTGCTTTCATTTTCAACGCATGGTATTCTCAGCATCCTCCTGTAGAACTACATTTCTGTTGCTTAAAGTCTCTTTTTAATCTGCGATGATATTGTCCAGCATTATAGAAGGACCGATATTACATGTTCAGCTCTCATTGTTTCTACCGAAATTTCTCAATACCTTGCTTAGCATTTGGAAGGCATCTTTCGCTGTCCCACTGAGCGTTCGGATTTTAGTGTCTCGGGCATGATTCGTCCTCTGTTAAAACAAATGCTAGAAATTGAAATTTTTCTCCTTGCTTGATTTTTTTTGTCTCCAATTTTCATCTTGGGCTGTTCCTTTTTTGCCAGCCATACATTCTATCTTCTTACAATAGAGATTTAGTCCTTTCCTCCCGCTTTCCTTTATTACCTTCTATAGACGTTCCTGTAGATTCCGTACTGTATCTGCTATCAACACTGTACCATCTACATATCTAATATCGTTAAGACAGTGGTCGGCAATAAAGAATCCTGGTCGGACGTCTAATTTGCCCAGGATCGCTTCATTGTAAAGATCGAATTAATCCGGTGAAAAGACACGTTTTTGTCTTTCTATATTTATGCATTTATTGAATTAATTTTCTATCCGTATGCAGACGTTTTTCGCTTAGTATAAATTCTGGATTATTCTGATATTCTTCCCAAATAAATCAAGCTTATCTAGCAGTTCAAACAGTTCATTTTGATGTAATTTATCAAACGCTTTTTATGATCTTTAAAACATAGTCGTCCTGGGTACGACGTTAAACTGCATCCAACAGCAAGGCGGTTTTGAGGAAGCGTGGAACCACCTCTTAATTGCTGGTGTTCCCAGGTCCACCCTGACCCGGGGTGGTAGCACCTGTTGAGGGGTCCCAGCTATGGGCAAATAGTGAACTTCCAGGTGTTTTTTCTTGAAAGAGAGAGGATTTTACATAAAAATATAATATCTCATCCCAACTCTAATTCCTCCACCAAGGTACCATTCGAATGTAGTAACTCTGATATAGCAACTCGAATACAACAACTATGTCACAACAACCTCGACATAACTACCTCGATGAGCATAACAACTTGACATGTAAAATAACCTTGTTGCTCATAACAATCTTGATGTGTACAACAGCCTTAAGGTGCATAACAACTCAGGAATACAACAACTTTAGAAAGCAAACCATATCAAAAAGAGAACAAAAAAGGAGAAGAGAAAAAGAGAGAAAAAAAAACCTTTTTCAGCATTAAATGACCCAACGAAGGTCGATATGCTGGTTAAACAAACAAACTATCTATCTATCTATCTATCTATCTATCTATCTATCTATCTAAAACATAGTATTTATCATTTTGCATTTTCTATTGTTCTTTCTGGTGTCATTCTGAGGATAAATATCGAATTCTTTGTTTTGGTGTCTTTAACGAAAAGTCATTTTTGTTGTTCTATTTCTAGTCTGACTCTGTTATACGCTATATTCATCAGAGTGTAAGTTTTGTGTTGTCCATTAGGTAACAGTGTATGTATTTGAAGTTACGAGGCTCGTTCAAAAAGTCCTACGCCAGATCGAAGAGCCAGAACTGAATATTTTTTTTTCTGTAGCAACACAACATCACTTATAAAACTAGAAAAAATAATTCGGATTTCTGTCTTAACCTCTGTGCAAGTGAGACCCATTCAAATGTGAGAGGTGTGTCACAAATCTAAAAAATGAACCAAACAGAGGTCCGAGCAGTCATAAAGTATCTGAAAAAGAAAGGTATGACACCCAAGGACATCCCTGAAGACATGTTACAGACACTTGTTGAAGATTGCCCTTCTATGCAACTGTGTAGAAGTGCGCTGTGGAATTTAAGCGTGGCAGAGGACAGCACAGAAGATGACTCTCCCTCATGTCGTTCAAAAAACTTAACCACTGATGAACAAGTTGATGCCATTCATCCTATGGTTTTGGATGACAGACGTCTTAGGCCATAGGTATTAATTCTGGTTCGGTCCATACTGTTTTAACTGAGATCTTTGGGATAAGCAAGCTGACTGCAAGATGGGTCTCAAGAATGCTGACACCAGAGCAGAAGCTGAAAATGGTTGACATTTCCAGGAAACTTCTGACTCGCTTCCAAGCTGACCCTGAGAATTTCCACCACTTTGAACCTGAATCACAGATTTAAAAAAAAAAGAATAGTGGAAAACAGGTTTTCCACCCCGAAGACGTTCAAGCAGGCAGCGTCTATTGGCAAGGTGATGGCTTCTGTTTTTAGGGATTCTGAAGGCGTAATCATGATAGACTACCTGGAAAACGGAAAAACTATTAATCGACAGTACTATGCACCAGAATTAAGAGAACTGGAGTAAGCAATCAAGTCGAAACGCAGAGGGAAGCTGTGGGCCCCGTTCACACTGCTCATGTTGCAGTATCTGAAATAGCCAAACGTGTCTTTGAATTGCTAGTCTATCTCCTTAAGTCATCAGACTTAGTTCCATCTGATCTCTTTCTGTTTCCTAAGCTCAAATACCACCTGCGTGTTCGCCATTTTGCAAGCAATGAGGAGATCATGTGCTGAATTTGTTTATCATATGTGGGTGATTTTTATGGGGACCGGGACGCCACCTACTGCCGTGATGGGATTTCTAGGCTTAAGCATCGTTGGATAAAGTGCATTGATATCAAGGGGGACTATATTGAAAAATAGTGGAAAACTCTGTTGTTTTCTCCAACTCCTTCTGGGTGCGGCTTAGAACTTTTTGAACAACCCTACATTTAAAGTACAGCTGGTTGGTACGTGGAATAAATCGGATCCATTATTATAACCGTAATAAACTAATAAAATAAAATAGGAATATTATCAGAATATTAATCTGCTTTATAAGGGACATTTATCACAGAGCGTTAACCTTCAGCTTTTTCTTCTATCTGCCAAATCTCTTCAGGACCTTAGCGATCATGGCTCTTCACAATTTCCTGTCCTTTATAGCTGTTAGTAAAATTTATCTTTTTGCTATCTCTCCTAAACCCGACACCGCCATTCATTTGCATGAACTCTTTAAACGCCATTTTCCCCCCGTCTTCAAATTGCCAAGCCTTCTTTCCGCATTATGTGCCCTAAAAATTTCCACTGACTCTTTCAGATGTTAAGCACAAGTGTCCTTTTGTTTTCATTTTCTCTTAAACTTCGTCGATGCTCACATGTTCAATCCATGGTATTCTCAGCATCCTTCTGTAGAACCACATTTCTGTTGCTTCAAGTTTTTTCTTCATCTGTGAGGAGATTGTCCAAAATTTACAGGCATATAAGATAACTAATATTACGTAACAGTTCAGTACACTTTTCTTTGTTTCTAACGAATTTTTTTTTCTTAATACTTTGCTTAGCTTTTAGAAGGCATTTTTTTTTTGCTATCCGAATGCGCATTCGGATTTCAGTGTCGCCCTTTACGTTTTTTGTTAAAACTCCGGCTAGATATTTAAATTATTGTACTCGCTTCATTAGGGTATCTATAATTTGTAATTTACATGTTGGGCTTTTCCTTTGGCTGACAACCATTAATTTTGTCTTCTTACAATTGATGTTGAGTCCTTTCTTCTCGCTTTTTTTCAGCAATTGCTGTAGGAGTTCTTGTAGTTTCCTTTAGCCACGCATATTATTGCCTCGATTGTTTCGAGCAAACATTGAAGCACGGGCTTCAAAGCTTGCACTCTGATCCAAAATTGGCTTAGCCCAATAAATATCTATATTTGATATTTACTACGTACATTGTCAAATGGCAGTAAATGATGATAGCGTAATGGTCGCATGTTGTCAGTCTTCCCACATTTCCTACGTATTCCATTTGTAAGGAAGAAGTTCCATTCAGAAAGATTTTTCCCGAGAACTGCAACTTTGTCGAACAGTCCAACATGCATGCTTCCCTGAACATTTCTATCTTAATCTCTTGAAATGAAAGGGCAATCGCTATCTACCCTACTTATCCTCAAAATCGCTGCTTCTACTAATTCTTACGTTCATATCACACACCATTCGGTCAACTTTTTCATACAATGAGAGGCTCTTGAGACATTTATTGTGTAAAATGTAGTATGAAAATAGTGGGTAAGGTGTGCCTGTCTAGAAAATCAGAGTTTGAGATCACTGAATTTAATTGGTGAACACCAAATTCTAGTACTAGCAGAAAAAAACTGTTTCAAATTCTAGTACTAGCAGAAAAAACTGTTTCAAATTCTAGTACTAGCAGGAAAAACTGTTTCAAATTCTAGTACTAGCAGAAAAAACTGTTTCAAATTCTAATACTAGCTGAAAAAACTGTTTCAAATTCAACACGAATCACAGAAGATATTGATATTTACTAAAGTTACTTTTGTGTGGCACAAGGCCAGTTATAGACAGTAAAACAAAACATGGCGTGTCGTTTCTCTTTCAAGTGGGGATGACATGCATGACTAAAAACTTCCTTCTTTCCTTAGATGCCATGCTTCATGTACGCTTGGGCTTTTTTTCGCTTCATGATTGACCTGGCAGAAGATTTCCCACAGTAGGATACCGTTACTAACTACAGTATACTGGTTGCCAACCAAGGCTATAGGCTATTCGCGTTATTCAGGTGAACTAGAGGTGATGCAAGGAGCTATATAAAATTTTGTCCATTAGATAAGGAAACATACTTAATTAGTTATGTCAATTTTCAAAACTAATTTTAAAATTTCATTGAAATTACATCAGAAAAAAATGGGTAAATTATTCAATATCTTTTGTTTCAAAAGTAGAGAGCCGTCAACTATGAAGTGACATTCTGGTCACTTTTAAGCGATACACTTTTCATCTATTTTTTGTATTTATTAATTATGACCTAACAAACGGTATAAAATCTTATTTATTGGTTAGCCATTTTTGTCATCTTTTACAATTTTTAGTTTTCACTTATCGAATAGAGTAAAAAAATATATATTTTGCTTGATCCATAATTTATTTTCCATTCAATAAATCTAATACAAAAATATCAGCTTTATTTGGATTATTCTTGAAATAGTAACATTTTGAAATCAGTTTCTAAACAAAAATCTGCGGGAATTAGGAATTTCTGTACATTTTTTTCAGACAATATTTAAATCTAAATGCTCAAAGATTTTTAAAAGCTCTGAATCTAATTTTTTTTGTTTCAAAAGTAGCCAGCCATCAAAGATGACATTAAAAATAATTACCTTAATTATCATCATCAACTCTGAAACCACACACTGGTCAAATTTGATTAACCTCTCACAAAATGGAATTTGCGAACCTGCGCTTGCAGAAGGTTTTTCAAATAATAAACTGCAAAATGGTCTAATGAATGCAACGACATTGGAGTTGCCGAATTTAATTTCACATTCTCAAGCTGTGGAAAGAGCAGTTAAATTAACTTCTGTACTACACGTACTGCAGCCACAGTAGAAGTGTTTCTTGGGCAAGATAGCATCAAGGAATACTAACGTTTCCAGGCCGATTGTGAATTCAGAGTTACCTATAGAAGCCAGTCTGTCCTGCTATTTACCCATAGATGATGAGAATTCATACCATTCCTAAGGTTATTAGCACGTAACTGATTATAATAGATCCGACTGGAATTCGAGCTCGACTCTCCGATTCCTCAATCTGAGCCGCTATCTGTTACTCCACGGTGCCTCCATCAAATAAAACCTCCATTTACTTCAATTTAGCCATATTATTATGTAATGTTATACAATGAAGTAGTTTTAAGGTGAATTTCTATAAACAATACTAATTTAAATCATTTAGTCTTATAATGTCTTCCCAACAGTATTATGGTGTTATATACATTTTTATCTATTTTTTGTTTTTATCAATTATGCCCTAACAAATGGTGTAAGATCTTTAACATTGATTAACCTTTTTTGTAATCTTTTACAATTTTTACAGATTTAACTTATTGAATACAGTAAAGGATTGCATATTTTGTTTACGGTGATTTATAATTAGAATTCTGGTTTGACTATATTTTCCATTCAATGTTTCTAATAAAAAACAATATAAACTTTATTTGAATTTCTTCTTGACATAATAAAGTTTTGCAGTGCGGTTTGTAAGCAAAATCCTGTGGAAATTAAGTATTTCTGTACACTATTTTCACACGACATTTAAAGGTAAATGCTCAAAAATTAGTGAAAACTTTGAATATAACGTTTGGTGCCAGTACTTAGCACATCAACCCCCAGCTTAAACACTAAGTGAAAATTTGAAGGTTTAAAAAGTAATCAACCTAATATATTGGGCCTTTAATGCTACTAAACACATGAACTCCATGTTTGATTCTCCAGGTTAAATATTGACAAAGAATCATATCTTTTATTTTAGGTGTATAATAAAAAAAAAAACTAGTATAGTGTAGTATCAGTGAACTTCAAACACCGGCTGGGGCAGATCATGTTCACTTCACATTAAGGCATGAACCCGCTTTTCCTCTCTAACTATGTGTAAATAGTAGAACCGTTGAAAATTTTTAGTCCTGTAATGCAGGTTGTCTAGTTAGTACCTCGATCCATAAACTTCCATATTACTGAAACTGCAGCAGGGCAATTTGGTGCTGCTGTGGCCGTAGGATCTGCAAGAAAGAAACACAATAAGGAGCCAGAAAATATTTGGAGTTCCTGCAGATACAATTGCCGCCATGATTAAATTCATTCTTTCAATTTTCACCACCTCAGCATGGTGCTTATTTAGCACAGCAGACTTGATATTTTTCTAACAATTTACTCCGCAGAACGATTAATCTGTTCCAAGAGTGAAAAATACTGGCGTTATTTCATGATAAAAGATTCCCACCGTCACGACTATTACAGACGGTACTTATAATTGTTCAAAAATAGAATATTACTGAAAATTATCGGACGCGTGGGATTTTATTCATATATACAGTGTAAACATAAACAACAATATTGCGTATTGACTGTCGGTTTCATACTATAACCGTGCTTCAGTCATAATATATGTATATGTGCATATATATATATATATATATATATATAATATATATATATATATATATATATATAATATATATATATATATATATATAATATATATATTATATATATATATATAATATATATATAATATATATATATAATATATATAATATATATATATAATATATATATATAATATATATATATAATATATATATATATATAATATATATATATAATATATATATATAATATATATATATATATAATATATATATATAATATATATATATATATAATATATATATATATAATATATATATATATATATATATATATATATAATATATATATATATATATATATAAAGTAGAGACAGAGAGAGCGAGACTCAGAAATTAAAATAAAACTGACATCTCATTTTATCAGATATATTTACCAAAATTACGCAAAAATATCTTGCAATACTAAAGAGTAAATTTATTCAATAAAATCCTCCAGACGAAAATTTGTCTTTATCTAACGAATACACCTAAAATTAAATACTAAAAATAATTAAAAGCTTCTAATTTCGTTTTTAGGATGTGTAGATTTCCAAATCGGGCGAGTATCACCTGTTCTTTTTTAGATACACATTTTAAAACTGAAATGAAAAACTATTTTAATCATTTTAATATATAACTTTAAGTGAATTCGCTAGATAAAATAAAACCATAAGGATATTGTAAAAATAAAATGAATTAATTTTCCTTGTTTAAAAGAATTTTATAGGCAGTAACAAACACCAATCGACACTAGTCACTAAAAAATGATTTTTTTTTTACTTTGAGTTAAAAAAAATGACTTGCAGTTTTGAAAATATACACATTTTAAAACTGAGATTAAAACATTTTATTTTTAATATCTAATTTGAGGTGTATTCGCTAAATAGAAACAATTTTATTTGTAGAAAACAAATAACTTTACTCGCATATCTGGAAATATACACATTATTTTAAAAGTGAAATTAAGAACTATTTTAATTATTCTTATTATCTAATTGAGGTGCATTCCCTAGATAAAAACAAATTTATTTATTAAAAAAAAATCTTCATTCATTTTTCTTGTTTACAACTTTATATCGTGATTGACGTAACACTGGCTTTACTAGAAAACAATTACCCTTACTACCAAAATTCCGTCTTCATAAAATTTAACATTAAGACGAAACTGGCAACTATTTTTTAATTTTTACTCGCTATTTCGTTGTTAACTTAATTTTACTGAAAAAAGTTTGTTTTTTTTTCAAAACTAAAACAAATAGATTTCAGACATCATGTATTTCGTTTTTTTCTTCTTCCTTTCTTTTGTAAACAAATAGATTTCATATTTATTTCCTAAAACTAGTCAATTAAATGTTTTTAAATGTATTCAATCATTTTTTCTTACAATGGTATAAAGTGGTTAATTTTATTAACATCTGATGGTCTTTTTCAATAGTGTTTCTTTGGATATGGTCACTCAGTACTGATATAAAAATGAAACCGAAATCTTTCGGTTTCGTAAGAAAATTCGATGCGTTTTCAAGGTATTAGGATGAAACCGAAAAAAGTATGTATTGAATATAAACCGCTCATCTCTAACATATATATATATATATATACAAGTGTGGGATTGGTATATACGGAGTAAATTCCAATAACCAACAATTATTATTCTTTAAAGAGTGCTCAATACAGAGTAGAGCAGATATAATCATTTATTTAAATATTATAACATAAATATGTTATAAAATCACTACAAAAATAGCCATTTTGTTTCAACACTCCCAGTGTCTTATCAAGTGATGATGTTGAATGTAGAATAAATGGTTTTTAAAAAGTTCCAAATTCAGCGAAAAGTTCCAAATTCAGCGAAGGACCGTTAATGAATTTGGAACTTTTTAAAAACCATTTATTCTACATTCAACGTCATCACTTGATAAGACACTGGGTGTGTTGAAACAAAATGGCTATTTTTGTAATGATTTTATAACATATTTATGTTATAATATTTAAATAAATCATTATATATATATATATATATATATATATATAGGTAAGCAAATAAAAATTTATTAAATTTAGTTTCAGGCGTAAATAAAATAGTGCTTAATGCGGTTAGACAGAGCTAAGAAAGAAATATTACGAAATATAAATATACCTACATTTGCAGTGCAACTTAAGATTCGTTGTTCGCACTCCAAACGTAAGTATATATATATATATATAGGGTGACCCAAAAAAACGGGAAATTTTGAAGTGCGTATTGCCAGACATGAGCAAGTGGCAACATTGAGAGACAGTGACCTTGAGCAAGTAAACATTTCGCCATTTTAGTAACAAGAATGAAATTCTCAACATCCCAGCTGAGATGTTGCATCAGTACATAGGGGTCTCAACAGCAGATTTCAAGAATGCATTCGTACAGGAGGACGCCATCTACAGGACATAATTTTTAAAAAATGAAAATTCCATCATTGTTTCTTAAATGGCATGTTTTACGGTTTCAATTACTATGAATTAAATATTTTTCTTCCATCACTCTTGGTTTTATTGGATTGTTAAAAAGTTCCCGTTTTTTTGGGTCACCCTATATATATATATATATATATATATATATATATATATATATATATATATATATATATATATATATACTCTTGTGTATCAAATACAACTTCCAGCAAGATTCAATTATTTCCTTACATCTCCAGCCCCAACATCACCACCACTACCATTCTGGGATGGTGTTTAATTGGTATGCCCAGCTGATTAGTTTTCAAATAATTTTCTCCGCGATTATTTTGTTTCAAGATTAAAAAGAAATCCCTATTTACTTTTTATGAAATTATGATTATAAGAGCCTAAGGAGGTCTTTTGTCACAGGGTTAGGATAACGTTCCTTTGTGTGAAGCGTTGTATATGAGAGCCACCACACAATTCAATATACGATCATTTGAGTCGACGTGGTGAAGGGGTCTGATGTTGCAAACCTCTAATTATCCACGGCTAAAAATATCACTGATGTTGTGTGCCAGAGAGATGTATTTCACGAAATAAGTTGAAAATTCCCACCTGTTTGACTATTCCAGTCGGCGCTTTTATTTGGTACAAAAGAGAGTCTGCGTTATCTCGAACTTTACTCATAAAATTTAATCGAATCCCTGTCATTTTCTCATTTTGGTTACTTAAGACTTATGAAACGATATTGCAGTTGAATGTTTTTGAATTCATTTCTATATATTAGCCGTGATGTGCCAAGTTGTTGTTTTTTTCTTATAAATACTGATTACTTTAATGATATGCATTCAAGATTTTGAATACACCCTCATAACAAGAGAAAATGTAAGCCATTGCATTGTGTTAAATTCTGAATCGGGCATGTAAATCAAATCACAAATATGTTACAGTGTAACCCGGATATAAGAGAGTTGTCGGGACCGGAGAAGAGGTATCTTATATCCTAGTTTCTCTTATATCCGGGTTTCTCTTATATCCGGGTTTGGTCTATTATATATACATTAACACAGGCTCTAATTTGGGACCAGATAAAATCTCTCTTATATCCGTGTTTCTCTTATATTCGGGTCTCTTATATCCGGGTTACACTGTACTATGCTTCGTATAATTTTGAATCTGTAATTTCTGTTACTATTTGCAGTGGCAGATTAGCAAACTTGTCTCACTAGATCAATTATGACTGAGAAGTGAGTTCGATCCTTACTGGGTGTAGTGACTGAATATTTATTAACACAACAATGAGTTGCTTTGCAGTTTTCGAAGATTTAAATGCCATGTCAATCATTACCTTTTGTCTTCTTAATTCCTGTTCTTTTATTGTTCTCTCTCCTTAATAGTGATTTTCTTTCTTATATTATTTTATACTAAGTAACTCCGTGCATCTTAGTGGCCTTATTGCTTTGCTTGGGTTGAAATGATTAAAAAAAATGATCGCCTCTAAAATAGCGCTATGGTTACTTATTAAATTTTGACTCCAATTACAAGCGTATTTGAATGATGACAGCCGACTTGTGTCATACGAAGTTTACTTAATATTACTGTAAAATGGCAAGTGTCTCAATTTCTGAAAAAAAAATCTGTGACTGTTTTGAGATGCTGATATTTGCGGCGACAATATTCGAAGCGTCTTGATTTCACATGGGCTCATTCTTTGTGACATTTTATTAATGTTCATTTTCTCAAAATTCACTCTTCCCATTATGAAATTTAAATAAACTGCACTAAAACGTTTAAGCAAACTGTGTATGGTCAATTTAACACAAGAAATTTACATACGTATCTTAATCTATGAAGAAACTTAGGCTGGGGTCGAGTGACACTGAACTTTGAATAGTATATTTTCACTATTTACATTATTCGGACTATTGTCCTCACGTCTTTATCCACCGCGCCATGTGTCCTTAAGGACATCTGTGTATGAATTTCTGGATATTATAAAACTAATATCTTCAGCAACCATTTTTTACCATTGCTTATATTGCAATTTTTGCTGTTAACATATAGTCCGAATAATTAAAAATAGTGTACATAATACCTCATCTCAGAAATATAGACAGATGCTATATTGTCAGCATAAGAATTTAGTTGTCCTCATACTGTTTCAATGTTTATATAACTTATACTAGATTCCTGTATGAAAATGGGTACTGATCCTGGGTGTATATTGCCGAACGCTTACAGTCTCATAACTAGAATTAGACTGATTCATTTTTATCTCACCACTTCATACCTTTGTTGCGAGATACTTGTATATTTGGGTAAATATTTGTCACCATTATGTTGTGCGAATCAACATTTTAGATATTTAATATTTCTGGGTTCCTGGAACATATATCCCGCAAACTATATTGGCGGACTCAATGTGAGTCCAGGTAAAAATAATACCACAAAACATGTAATATAAAACAAACAACAATGCATGTATTAGCATAAGGAATCACATGTGTAGACAGTTGTAATGAAAGGAAAAAACAAACAAACATTAAAACAACTTATAATAAGAATATGTTTGTGTGTGGGAGCGTGTGTGATAGACACGTGTTTGTATATGCGTGTGTGTGAGAAAGAGAGATTTTATATTAAATATTAATGGGTTCCTGGAACATTTATCCGGCAAACAAGATTGGCGGACTCAATGTGAGTCCAGGTAAAAATAATTTTCCCAAAAGAATGCGCATGACTTAAACAACGATACATGAATTAACAAAAAGAAATTACATGTGTAGATAATTGTAATGAAAGGGAAAAAAAAACATTTAAAAAATGTTATAAGAAGGATGTATTTGTTTTGTGTGTATGTATGTATGTATGTATGTATAAAAAGTGTGTGTGATAGACACGTGTGTGTGTATACTTGTGTGAGAGTGTTCAAGAGAACCCAGAAAAAAAAGGCGCCTTGTCGGCAGCTTCTTTTATCGACTTCGACTACACCGGGAAGAAAGAGTTTAAGAAAAGGACTAAAATGAGGTGTAACAAAAAACAACAAAGAGCCAGAAAGTGCGTTTTTATAGACCTAAAGAGCGCCCCCTAGCGAGCGCATTTGGCAGAGCCAAATGGTGTAACCCACACATCTATCTGTGTAAACTATTAGCTTGTTCGGAAAATAATGCCCGATTTTACAATAAACCTTTTGTGTTCTTGCTTGAAGTTTCATTATTTTTTTAACATTTCACAAGTTCTTACGAAGATCTTTACATATTCGCGTCAAGATCAAGAAAATCGTTTTATTCCATAGCTGTTAACGGAGTTTTTTTGTTTTGTTTTGTTTTTTAAGAAAAAAAATCCAGTATATTTGAAAATTGTTGGGCAGTTGACAGAAAGACTAGTCTCACTGTTTCCGAAAAATCACCTCCTGCCATTTCTTTTCAACTGAGGACAAAGGTTTATTTAGAAGTTGAGTAGCGTCAGTAACTCTCGATTTCCTGAGTGACACATTGCGTAGGCCGGGCTTTAGAATTCAAATAACCATCAATAAATTTGGTATCAATATAAAAACGTTTAGAGGCGTCGAGATTTTCCTATCCACTTTGAGGCAATTTAATTACAATCTTCTCCACATGCGTAACAACTAACGACATGAACTAAAGATCACAAACCCCTACAAAATAATAACATATTTTCATACCAAAAGACTGAACAGATAAATTACTAATGGCTTGGCAGCTCTTTTAGCTCAAAAAGAATATAAGAGGACTTCTCTGCGATTATCTCGCCAAGGCTTAAAACGATAAAACTAGTGTCACTGTTTCAAAACTGAGAATGAGTTCAAATGTCTAGATTAAAATTTGGATATAAACAATAGCGTATTATTTTTTTGTTAGCGAGTTTCCTTAAGTTGACTTACACCTCACATATGTTACGTTTTTGTACACGGCACTGTATTTCTTTTATTAACGTAAAGCATAAAAGCATGAAATAGCTTTAGATTAATCCGAAAATTAGGAATATTTTAAGCTTGAGGTGAGGCGAAGATTTTATAAACGCAACAATTATTCAAAACAAAACTAACAAAGAAATTATGCATATGACATCATAAAATTCACTCAAAGAAAAGCGTTACAACTTAATGTTACACCCCTCAAATTATCGTAAATAATTGAAGTTTCTGTCACCTACCGATCTCTCTCTCTCTCTCTATCTATCTATCTATCTATGGCTTATGGTCACATAATGTTGAAACACTGGCTTGGGAATACTACAGTGTGAACCGAAAGTCTTGTCACCCCTATCAAAAAGTAATGAAAACACTAGAGCAAGTAATACAAAGCACGTGTACTGAATTCATTTTATTCACTTTCATTTGACGCTGTCACACATCAAGAAGGTCTGTATGAACACCATTATTTTAGTGTCACAAAACGATGCGGTACCATGTCCTGTGACATATTACGAAGCTATGTTGATGCAAAGGCTCTCCGAGGGGCTTCCTTCAACTGATAGGTATTCTGGTATCGTTCATGTGAAACTCTCTCCTTGATAATAACCCACAGAGCTTTGTCGCAAGACGTGAGGTCTAGACTTCTGAAATAGAAAATGATATTATGTAGGGGTGACATGACCGTCGGGCCGCCCTCTAGGCGCAGTAATATTGGATGTGCGGGTGGTGTAATAGATAATGGATCGGGACAGAGCAAAGTTTCAATTCCTGTTGGGATCGTTATATTCACTTACGCGCAAATACTCTTATGAAAATTTCAATTCACCTCTTCTTTTTCTTCAGCTATGTGCTAATTATTAAGACTTGTATCACTAAAACCATTATTATCTCAAAAAAATTCTTGCATCCTAAAAATATCTTCTGGCTTTAAATAACTTGCAAAGGGTTGATAAACCGTTAAATACTATCTACCTATCAGTCTCGTTATACCCGTTCCAGTCTTTTTCTGTTTATTTATTTCAGTCTTTTCATATACATCTATCTTTCTATCTATCTGCTATGTTTTTTATTACTATGAAATTTATAAGCAGTATAAGACAGAAATTAATCTCAAAATTAAGCCTATATTTAAAATGAAGCGAGTCTCATCTAAGATTTATTAAATTTTAAGTTCAAAGACCTTTATATCGGAGAGTACTATGGAAGAAAGATTTATTCTCTCGTTTTCATTTTCCCCATTATGGGCATTATTATATTCGTGACATAATAACACCGGAGTTCACGGACGGAACGGAATAGTTGAAAGGAAAAAGGAATGATAAACATGCTTTGTTCTCAAACATACACAAAACTATATATACATATATACACATATCCCACGCGAATATATCTACACAGCAGAGTAAGGTATAAGGAGAAACAAAAAGGAAGAGCCTTACATATAATATCGAGATATCCCTGAGTCTGGAGAAGCCATATTTAGGACTCCAGATTCAAACGGGCCAGATTTATCTAAGTCTCAAGCGAGAACATATTCCATGAAGAGAAAACAGAAAACAGCGAGTTTTCCCAGATTGAGGACTGCGAGATGGAGTTTCTTTCTATATCTAGAAAATATATATTACCAAAGGGAAACGGCACTATGGAGTTGCATTTTGTGAAGAATCTCAAGATGTACAGAAAGAGCACCAGACCAGATATGGAAACAGTATCCAGTGCACGTGCGAATGGTAGATTTGTTAATGTGCAAGATGGATTCTAATGAGAAAATTTATCTTGCTCGACTCAGTGACCCAACCTTCTGTGCAGTAGATGCAGCTATTGATTCGATGTAGTCGCTCCACTTCAAGTCAGTGGAAAACGTAAGGCCAGTGTTTTGCTTTCCTGGAGACTAGTGTCAGCCATGCTGATGGCAGACAGAAAAGGTTTTTCTCTGGTGGTTATCTGAAAGTAGTTCTGTTTTTAGAGGCGTTAAAATTCACAAGCCATTATCTGTCCCAGTTAACCATTGATTCGAGGTCCTTTTCAAGAACATCAACTTGAGCAGATTAAGATTAACGGAGAAGCAATCTTTTGGGAGTCGATTACTTAAGGTAGCAGTTTTAGAGTGGAATGTACATATCCCAAATAAAATTCGATGGTAATGAGGGTGGTTCGCTACAGTGAACATTGTATGGTGGGTCTTAGGAGCGATGATTAAAACTGGTAGAACTAAGGCATCTAGCTTGTCAGCAGTTTTTCGTGGAAATAATGACAGAGTAGCGAGATGCTTGCAACGCTTCGTTTATAAAAAAAAAAGAAGTTTGGGTTTTAACTATTTGCCCATAGCCGGGACTCTAACAGCTGCTACCACCCCGGGTCAGGGTGGGTCTGGGAATACCAGTAATTAAGAGGTGGTTCTACGCCCTTCGAAACCTCCTGATCAGAGGCTTTGCTGTTGAACGTAGTTTATAGTCTTAACCAGCACGTGGATGTTTGTTTATCGTAATGCCCAGGACGAAAAAAGGAACAAGTTTTGAACGCTCTCCCACAGATGAATAAATGAAGTTGCTCCGTTTCTGCTCCTAGTTGGACTAAAAGCAAACGATGGGACGTTATGGCTTGTACGAGTGAAAGGAAATAGAGTAAATTTCAACAAGGCATAGATATTTTCATGTGTTTTATATTTGACTAATAAATAATTAACATGAAAGAAAATATAATTGGGCGTATGCAAAAATAGCTGAAAAGAAACAAGAGAATAGAATCTAAGTATTATGAAGACTTAATTGTGTGTGTGTGTGTGTGTGTGTGTGTGTGTGTGCGTGTGCGTGCGTGCGTGTGCGTGCGTGTGCTCAGTCAGTCAAGGGAAAGATATTCCCAAGTCGGAAACGAGTCCCGTGTTGTTCATGATGACGGTAGTCCTTGAGTATAGAATCCAGAGGCTGGCAGTGAATATTTCGAAGACAGTAGGAAAGCGTAGTTCAGGTTAGCAGTGGATATCTCGTTTCAGTAGCAGAGCGTAGTTCTTTCTTCTGTTCTGGTCATCTTTGGTTCTGACAGGTTCGCATTGGACATTCGTAGAGAGTAACCAAAATGGCCGCCGTTATATTAGACGGATTGAATATCTTACGCCTTCTGATTGGTTAACCTTTATTTGGGGGAACTATAAAGTGAGTCCAGTCATTTGAGTTTGCTCACTAGTTACATAACTTATCCAAAATAACTTAACATCCCGTGCCGTTACTACTGCTACTGCATTATAGAAGGAAAAGAGAGAAACAAAAGAGAAAGAAACAGGAAGTGTATTGGCTTCATAGTTCCTCTACAGCGCCACCTAACGGCGTCTTGGAAAGCTAAGTGGAGGTATCCTACAACGTTGATATAACGTTACTGCAAATTTACATAAAGGTTGAACACCATAGAGGTTTTCCCGTGATTTTATCTTTTTAATCTTGCAAATATTTTGTCTTGTAAAATTACATAAATTCAGGTAAGATATTAGAACGTGAAAACATACTCTAAATTAGAGATTCTCATTTTTTTTAAAAAATACATAAATCTTCCCATTTGCATATTGTTAAGTGAAGACAATGTATTCGGATATTCTTTGACCAGTGTGAATTTTTCCAGCTGCAGCTCTTTGCAATGTTGCCATAATGTTCCGAAAATGTTGGGAATCAAGAATCAGTTGATTGCAACGTTGCAACGATACGTATCCCCCAACCAAAATAACTCTATACAACATTGTAAAATCTTCTGTGCGGGCTGGGCCCTGGGTCTAACGGGAAACGTCTCTTCTATATATATTTTTAATGTAACTTAGATAATAATATTAGATAATATATCTGGAATAAATTTAAGTTTCTATGCTTTGTCTGCGAGTTTTTGGGAACGAAAAGATTGTACAGTGTTCAAGGTTTCATGAAATAAAACAAGCGTTTTTCCTAAATATTTTTCTTGTTTTGTTTTGTGGTCTAACGGACCCCGGTATACAATCCCCATTTTCCACACCTTACGTATGTACACTTTTAGGGTTTAAAATGCTTGCTCTTGATATTATCTACCGTTTCAAATATCAGTGACCTTTTTCAAGTGTACAAGAATGTTAATTACATCTACCATTGCAGAAATAGGCAATATACGCCGTTAAAAAAAATAAATGGGCGAGTTGCTTGATTTTATGACATGCCAACCCTTGTTGAGCTTTTTAATGACTTTTCGTGTTATTTTTTTTTTTTTTTTTTTTTTTGCTTGTTGTACCCAGACAGGATCGAACTCGCTACTCAGCCTATTTAATCATTAGCTAACGCCCCGGCACCTTAGGAGAATATGTTAACATGTTATTCAAAACAATGACAACGTAGTCTGATCCTCATTGACACCTGTATTAACGAGATACAGCAATATGTATAGACTTTATGTTTTACATCTTTATACGTCTACTATTGGTCCATACATTCAATAGTGTTGCCATATTTGGTCTGGTGTTTCTGTTATATATCGAGAGATTATTGATAAAATCCGATGCAAGAAGTTGCAATATTATCAGCCCTGATCTAGCAATTCTGTTTCAGTCACCGTCGTAACTTTCCTATGCCTTTTTCTCTAATTATTTTCGTGATAATTGTTCTGATTATCTTTTCTCTTTGTTGCCGCGTTTTCATGAATTTAAACTCTAGCGTATTAGTGGCTTTCTTGCCTTGCTTGGGGTGAAATTACTTTTTTTAAAAAAAGAAGAGAAGTGAAACAAGGATGTATTTGTTTCGAAATAATCAGAGATGAAAATTCTGGACAACAATTATAAGCAAGTAGGAAATAAAGCTAGATCGAATGCGAAAAGTTCGAGACAAGGCAAAAAGAAAGCGAAGGGTTATTATAGCGGAGTACCACGAGATCGAAACCGCTACCTATGCTCCAGTAGAACAAGATGTTAATGATTGAGCAGAAATAAATTTAAAAAAAAAACAAACGTCGAATACCGATTTCTCAGGAGACAGGCTCTCACCCCTTTGAAGAGAAGAGCTTTGCTTTTGGTCTTGTAGTTTTAATTGAATAAATATCGGAAAATAATTATTAAAGTATTGAGTTCAATGATGATATGAAATAAAAGGGTCGCACACAGGGCGATTAGTCTGAAGATTTAAATAAACAGAATAATTCTATACACGCTATGGCAAGTCATCGCTAATCTCTATCTATAAATGGCAGGATGTGTGTGTGTGTGTGTGTGTGTGTGTGTGTGTGTGTGTGTGTGTGTGTGTGTGTGTAACGAATGCACGGCCGCAATTTTCGGCGGATTTGCACCAAAATTTACATGTACATGCTCCAAGTTAGTGATTAGGCCAAGACCGACTTTGCGTTTCCCAACTCCCATCGATAGTGGAAATAATCGATTTTTTCATGCTTCTACGGAAGTTTTCATGTAGTTTGCGGCCATTTTTTACTGGCCATAGTGAGAGCGTATAGCTGGCTGCCACGAATAGGCAGGAAGATTCTATTGGCCAGCGTGAGAGCCAACAGCTGACTGACACGAATGTTAACTAGCATGCTAGCATGCAAACAAAAAACCGATAGCTGCATTCGTCACAAGTGGGAATAATTTAAATCGGCATGGCACTTTACTCCAATTGGCTCATTCGCTTGCTTAAACTCAACATTGATTCTGATTCCGCAGAACTGGGATGGGTGTGAAAACGTATTTGTTGTTAACATTATTTTTTTCATCCAGTTTTTCCAGTTACGAGTCCTTTTTTAAAGCTGATCGTTTTGTGTTCATTTTGTTTAGTTCTTTTTTCGTAACAGATTTAACGTTTAGTATAGAGCTCATATGCAAAGCCCATATTCATCAGATGTAACAGGGCGGTTCAAAAATAAAACGTTGACACTCTTGGTTCTAAAGACGTTGTGTTCGTTTCTCAAGCGAAACCTCCAACGAGCCTAATTTCCATCTTTGCAAGTTTTCACAATTTAACGTCGAATTTCACTATAAACGACATGCTGGCAGACAGAAGAGTTGATAAACTAATTCTAGACGAAATTTTGTACCGGCCAACCTTGGTTCTACTTTGGTTAGTTAACTCATAATTCACCCATAATTAACTTCCGAATCTCCCAATGCACACACACATTAATAGAGCAGGGTGGCTAAAACCGCGGCTCGCGACCCACATGCAGATCTTTGACCTTTAACATGAGTCTTGTTGAAATATGATAGGTGACCTCCTTTTTCATCACTGTCAATATAAATCTTAAATAAGAAAAAAAAAGTCAGGCTTTATAATTATTTACTGGGTATGAATTGAGACCCCATTGGATTAAAACGTAAGTTTAATGTTCATGGGTAGTACAATTATTTAAGAATTTAAATCCTAATTCCAGGTTATGCGGCTCTGAAATATCTTAACATTCTCATATTTGGCTCTTACATTAAGCAAGTTTGGTCACTCATGAAATGTAGTTTTAAGGTATGCAATAGTTATGGGTAAGAATCCTCAATATCAGGGATAGAAAGTATGTAAATATAAAATTGAACAGTCCTGAAGATTGCTGTCAAGCATGAAACAGACTGTCATCGCTCGGATTTGACCACAGTATTCACTTCTCATTTACCGACCATAGAGAAACCTCCCTGCCTCCTATCAGCATGGCTGATGCTCAACTTCACAAGATCGTCTTTCTGCACCTTCTTGGTCTCACGTTTTCCACTGACCTGAGGTTGAACAACTACATTGAATCAATAGCTTCATCTACCGCAAGGAATGTTGGTTCTCTGTTTCGCGCCAGAAAGTTTTTCTCATCTGAGTCCATCCTTCAAATCTACAAATCAACCATACATTAATTTAAGCGTGATACTAGATTAGCATCTCGGTCCTACACTTTTACTGTCAAAACAGCTAAATGTAACCGCCTTTTGTACACTAGCACCTCTTTTCTAGCACTTCCCGACAGTGGCACTAGCTTCCTCTTACATCTTTCGGTACATTGATTTTGATCCTCCTCCTTCTCTCTATCCTTTCCTCAAAAACCGATCTTCATTATTCCATTCTCTGTCCTCCCTTGCATGCTAGTAGCACTCCCGCCTTGCTTGGGGTGAAATGCTCAATATATATATATATATATATATATATATATATATATATATATATATATATATATATATATATATATATATATATATGCTTGAGGAGGAGTAATGGATAACGGCTTGGATTGAGGAATCGGAGAGCTGAGTTCGAATTCCAGTCGAATCCATTACATTCAGTTACGTGCTAATACCCTTGAGAAAGGTGTGAATCCTCTTCTTCTCCCTCCAACTATGGGTAAATAGCAGGACAGACTGGGTTCTATAGCTTTGGATCGCAACTGGTCTAGGAGAAGGACAACTCTGAATTCAAAACCTGCGGAGGGTCGTATGGGGACCTTGTGGCACTCAGTACACCAGGTCCCTGTATTCGTCCTCCCAAAAAATGTGGATGGCCCTGCACAAAGCCTTCACCACTATAATCAAATCTCATGTGTCGGTGTCGGGCACTCCGTTTCTAGGAACTGATCTGCCTGACCCTCATACGTCAAATTCGACGGGAGAGTCGATCATCATATATATATATATATATATATATATATATATATATATATATATATATAATCCAAGATGATTTTAATTTTAATCCAAAATGTTTTTTACTCGTGCTATTAAATGTTATGGCTTGCAGAGGTAACCCAAAATAATACCATTTAACTTCAATGACTTTCACAAGTCCTTCGGAGTCCCGAAGTTCAACGCGGGCGTCCCCCAGGGGTCACTGCACGAACCAACCCTCTTTTTGATCCACATAAATTATTTGCTTAAGAATATACTCAAGTCATTTGTAAATATCTATGTCGATGATACGACGATATGCTGGCGCACCTCTAAAACTCTCGATGGTCAGAAATTGGCGACTGAACGCTCTTCCGATGTTGTACAAACTACTGGCTGGTTGCTTGAGTGCCTCGAAGACGCCGAACTACCGCCAATATTGATGAACGGAGAAGCACCGTGCCACGAAAGACGATTGGGCCTCAAACTCACACCCGACCTCAAGTAGAACTCCTACATACGATCCGTTGCTAAGGATGCGGGTAAAATGGTCGGCTCCCTGTTCCGATCCAGTAAGTACTTGACCATCTGTTATTTTCTACCTTTACAAGAGACAGATCATATTATTCGCGGTTAATTGCTGACTGCTTTCTCCAGACTTGATAGAGTTCAAAAGCGTCTTCGAGACCTTGTGATTGACGCACTATTCTCCACCCTTCAACCTCTCTCCCACGGGCGGGATGTGGCAAGGCTCTCACTGCTCTACCGCAACTTCCACAGAAAGTGCCCGGAGAAGGTACATTCCCTGATCCCGCCGCGGCAAACCTTCACATCTAGAACACGTCACGCCATGCCACTTACATAAGTAAGTTCCACTCGAACAGATTCTTTCTGCGAAACATTACCCTGTGGAACAAACTCCCAGTAGGATGTTGCTCAGTTAACTACAATATTAACCTGTTCATGGCTGGGGTAAATCGTTGTCTTCCACGTCTATACACACAAATAGCCTCTAAACGTAACCCTGTATCTGGAGTGGCCCTTGGGTCTTGTAAAGGGTGATCCTAGCTGTAAAAAATATTCTGCATGTTTCATCAAAATTCTGTCTATTTTATAACCTAAAAAGAATAATATCATTAGGGAGATTGTTTATATAAAACCCATTATGAAAACGTACCGTCTCTCCAGAAGATTTCTTACGGGTTTTCACTTTTACTATGTTCTCCGTGTTAGCCTTTTGCTAAATTTTATCTGCATATTGGCAAATGCATATTGGGGTTATACTAATTGTTTTATATTTGAAGGACATTGTTAGTGAAATCCCTCATGAAACTGACCTTGTAACAAAATGTGTTTTTGTGTCTAGTATCATTCATTGTTTTAGACACGTATCCGAGTGGTTAGAACGTTCGCTTACTGACCATGAGAGCAGGGTTCGAATCTCACCAGTGTTGATTTGTCAGGAAGGTATCTTCTTGATGTTATCGGTCGGGAAGAAATAGATGGTTATTCTTAAACTGTAAAGATCAATGAAATGTATCACATGAATGAAAGTGGAGCTGGGAGAAAGTTTAGATGATAAGAATATGGAGGATTGAGCATTGATTCAAAGAGGTTGTAGTGTTCAGGGAAGCACCCTTGGGGAGACCGTTCCACAAAGTACAAATTATTGGGGAAAAAACTGACTGGAATTTTCTCCTTACATTTGGAATATGTTCGAAATTATCTCGATTTGGCTTACGGCCGTATATCTTTGAAATACCGGTTCCCGTCCAGCCTAGTCAGTACCTAGATGGGGGATCGATTGGGAACACCAGATGCTGTAAGTTTGGATGTGCGTCTGGTAACTGGATAATAGCTCGGAAATGCCAATCGAAGAGCCAAGTTCCAGTTTATATTATCTAACCAGTTTTTCCTCTGTAAGCGGAAGAAATAACTACTGACTCTTAATGTAATATACTGAGACTTATACTTTTTCTATGTGCAGTGTCCATTCATGACGTCGGCGATCATGGCTCTCTATGACTTCCTGTTCTTTGTAGTTCTCAATAAGTTTTGCATTTTGCCATCCCTCCTACACTATTCTCTGCCATCCAATCACTCAAGCTCGTTAGGTAGGTTATGCGCTGTTTTCCTTTGTTCTTTATCTGATTTTGTCCTCGATTGACTCCGTATCAAATATATGAGTGTTACTAATATTTTGCTTAGCACTAGTTGTGTTACTTGCTAGGATATTCCATAGTTTTAAATCGATTTCATGTTCATAAAGGTCTTTGAACTAAGAGAACTGATCGGTGGAAATTCCAATATTGGGTTCATTATAAGAGATACCAAAGTAAATTGTGTATTCGATGTTGCCTCATAGCATCAAAAGACCAAGGTGTCTCAGAAGGTTGACCGAGAAGGTGTAGCATAGCCACAGAGTGCAGATTCCGGTCTAACATGATATCTGCTTTTGTGTCATAAACAGGAATTGAATCTAGCTGGACACAGGATATGCTCAAACACACAAGACCAATATGTGGAAAATATGTCTACCTGCTGTAACAGCAAAATTGTTCAAATCGTGTAACAGCACGGGATAATTGACTTCAGTCTGTCCTGCGAGTATTAAATTTTCTGAGCCATCTTTCCTCTTTATGTGCCCTAGAAATTTCAACTATCTCTTCCTGATGTTAATTCTCTCTTCCCGATTTTAAGCGTCCTTTTTATTTCCATTGTTTCTAGAATTTCGCCGTTGCTCGCATCGTATTCTCAGCATCCTTCTCTCGAATAAAAATTCGGTTGTTTCAAGTTTCTTCGTCATGTGTGTTGAGATTGTCCGGCATTCATTGTCATATAGGAGGACTGGTGTTACATAAGATTGCAGTAGTTTATTTCTTTTCTTCTAACGATACTTTTTCCCCCTGGTTCTTAATAATTTTCTCAGTTTTAGGAAGGCGTCTTTCGCTATCGCCTGGATCGATTATATCGCTCTTTCCGTTCTTTTTTACTCGTTTGATTTCGATATCTCCGATTTGTAATTTTCATGTTGGGCTGTCTCTTTTGCTAGCAACCATGAATTTAATCTTCTTGCAATTGACGTTTAATCCTTTCTTCCTGTCTTCTGTAAGAGTTGTAGTTTTCTTTTCTGTGTTTGCCGTCAAAACTGTATCATCTGCATATCTTATATTGTTAAGATTTTGGTTGCCAAAAATGAATTCTGTGTCACACTTTTGTTAAAACACTTACCAGATATATCAATTTATATATTTGTATGATTCTGGTATATCCGATTTGTTGGGCTGTTCCTTTTTCTAACATCCATGCATTCCGTCTTCCTGCAATTGACATTTGCTCCTTTATTTTCGCTTTTCTTTAACTCTGTGGGAGTTCTTGTAGTTTGCTTTCTGTGTCTGCTATCAACACTGCCCTATCTGCATATCTTATGTTGTTAAAATTGTGACCGCCAATAATAAATGCTGGTAGAATTTCTAATGATCTCAGGATGGCCTCACTAAATATTTTAATAAGTCCGGTGAGAAGTCACACCCTTGTCTTACACCCCTTAATTTGCACAAAAAAATTCATTTACTATATTCAAATGTTTAAGTAAAAAAAAAACATTTTTATAATTTACGACCTTGTCTAGGACAATGTCGTATCAATTATCCACTTTTGAGGGTCAATTTGAATCGCAGATGTTTACGTGAATATCCTGCTCGCCATCTTTCTATGCTCGTTATGCATTTGCAGCCAGAAAATATTTTTAGATTGTAATAATTTGGGGGGGGGATAATAATGATTTACTTATAAAAGTCTTCTTACAATCGATGTGAAATCCTTTTTATTTGCTTGCTTTTATTAACTTCTGTAGGAGATTTTCATAGCTTCCTTTCTGTGTTTGCCATGAAAACAACGTCATCTGCATATCTTATATTGTTAAGATTGTGGCCGCCAATCTATTGATTCGCTGGTAGTAATTTCCCTTTTATTGTTTGTTTGGGTGGAGAATAGTGCGTCTCTCACAAGGTCTCGAAGACGCTTTTGAACTCTATCAAGTCTGGAGAAAGCAGTCAGGAAGTTACCGCGAATAATATGATCTGTCTCTTGTAAAGGTAGAGGATAACAGGAGATCGATCGGAACAGGGAACCGACCATTTTACCTGCATCCTTAACAACGGATCGTATGTAGGAGATCTACTTGAGGTCGGGTGTGAGTTTGAGGCCCAATCGTCTTTCGAGGCACGGTGCTTCTCCGAGAGGATCTCCGTTCATTAATATTGGCGGTAGTTCGGGGTCTTTGAGGCACTCAATGCAACCAGCCAGTTTTTACGCCATTGGGTAGTTTGTACAAGATCGGAAGAGTGTTTAGTCGCCAATTTCTGACCATCGAGAGTTTTAGAGATGCACACGAATACCGTCGTATGACCAACATAGAGGTTTACAAATGATTTGAGTATATTCTTAAGCAGATAATTTATGCGGATCAAAAATAGGGTTTGTCCGTGTTGTGACCCCTGGGGGACACCCGCGTTGAACTTCAGGACTCCGGAGGACTTGTGAAAGTCATTGAAGTTAAATGGTATTATTTTGGGTTACCTCAGGAAGCTATAAAATTTAATGCCACGAGTAAAAAGCATTTTGGATTAAAATAAAAATAATCTTGGATCACACACACACACACACACACATACATATATATATATATATATATATATATATATATAATGCTTCTACGAGATGATCTCTGTTCATCAATATTGGCGGTACTTCGGGGTCATCGAGTCACTCAATGCAACCAGCTAGTGTTTACCCCATTGTTTGTCGTTATTCACATATTTATCTGATTTTGTCCTCGATTGACTCTGAAGAGCGAAGATCAGTAACTGGTCAGCCTCTTTATTTTATTATTTCTTTTTTCTTGTTATATTTTCCAATCCGCCACAAGCAAAAATAAGAGCCCAGTATGTAAATTACAAATTGGAGATGCCGAAAACAAGGAAGTACAAACATTTAAATACGTAGTAAATCTTCTAAAAGAAGACGGAATATTCGATAATGAAATCCCAAAGGTTTGGCATAGCGAAAGATGCCTTCCAAAAGCTATGCAAAGTATTAAGAAACAGGAAAAACAGTACTAAGCAGTTATGTAAAATATCCTCGTCTATAGCAGGGATTTGAAACGAAATTGTTAAATGTTCTCCTCACAGATGTAGCAACAGAAATATGGTTCTGCAGAAGGATGATAGGAATAGCATGAAAGAAAAATCTCGTTAGAACCAACGAAAAGAGTATTTAGCTCTTATGTAATATCGGTCTTCCTAGATGGCAGTAAATAGTGGACAATCTCCTTACAGATTAAGAAGAGATTTTAAGCAACAGATATATGGTTCTGCAGAAAGATGCTAAGAATTCGATTGACTGAACATGTGAGCAATGATGAAGTTTTGGAGAAAATATAAACAAAAAGGACACTTGTTGTTAAAATCGGAAAGAGACAGTTGATATTTTTAATGGGGAAAGAGTACTTTGAAATTTTGACAATGACAGGACATATTGAAAGCAAGAAGAGCAGTAAAAGAGAACTTTACCTATCTAACGATATTATATAAATAGTTAACAGAACAGAGATTAAGAGAGAGAGAGAGAGAGAGAGAGAGAGAGGGAGAGAGAGAGATCGAAAAGACAATATTTACTAAGAGGTGCAAAGACAGGAAATTGTGGAAAGCCATGAACGCTCACAACCTGATAGAACACAACACATAGAAGAAGAAGACTTTAAGGTGAGTATTGTTTTTCTTAACTTCCTTCTTTATACATACATATATATATATATATATATAAAGAAATATAGTCTTAAGTGTGCTAAATTTATGGGATAAAGTGCTCAATATCAGAGATAGAGCGTGTATAATAGTCAGAACAAACCACAACAATCAACCCCAAAATTAAACAAATAGCTTTATCTTCCCAAACAAAAACAAAACTATTAAATAAGCTATATAAACAAATTTTTATTACGTTAATAAAAACATCGATCAAAATAAAAATAATAAATAAATAAATATATAAGATAAAAAATAAAAATAAAAATAAATTGACCGAAATAAATAAACAAATAAACGACTTCCGGTAAAATAACCGCCATAACAGACTACTCACAATAAGCTATATAAACAAATTTTTACTACGTTAATAAAAACACCGATCAAAATTAAAAAAATACATAAAATAAATATATAAGATAAAATTAAATAAAAACAAGCAAAATAATTTGACACAAATAAATAAATAAACAAATAAACGACTTCCGGTAAAATAACCGCCAAAATAGACTACCCACAATACACCACTGACCCGTATATATAAATTGCCGAGAAAAATAATAGCACTTGTGGCCTGAGGATTGCATCTAGCATGAAACAGACTGTCGCTTCTAAGTGTTGACTTCTATGTTCCCTTTTATATATATATATATATATATATATATATATATATATATATATATATATATATATATATAGTGTAACCCGGATATAAGAGAGTTGTCAGGACCGGAGAAGAAGTCTCTTATATCCGGGTTTCTCTTATATCCGTGTTTGTCTATTTGTTTTATTAACACAGGCTCTAATTTGGGACCAGATAATTTCTCTCTTATATCCGGGTTTATCTTATATCCGGGTCTCTTATATCCGGGTTACACTGTATATATATATATATATATATATATATATATATATATATATATATATGTATGTATTCTTCTAAAATGTCTGTTTTTAAAACCCTAATGAAATATTTAACACCCAACCACAGCAGAATATTTAAATTGCAAGTTATTAAACAAGAAACGGTGATAGTAGATCAGAGTATCAGTCACTGTAAAATTTACCATACGCTTCTAAGGGATCAAGGACACAATGAATACGGACTAAAAAGGTTAAAAGTTTAAGACCACCTGGCAAATATTAATATTTCTCTTTTATTGCAGGATATTATATAACCCACTTTTACTTAATGTGTTCAAACTGTAATTCTAAACAATATTACATCAGCTTCATGTTTGAAACTCAGTATGACAGAGTTTTTTTGACGTCTTTGAAAGCAGATAAATTGTTTTCAAGAATAGTTTTCAGTCATTTATTGTATGTTAAATATAGTCAAAAAATTGTCACATTCTGTCATCCTTGAGTCCAAATGGTAATATTAGATGAAAAGAGACCCTCACAGCGCGAAATCTCAGTTTAAATGTCTTGCAATAAGACTGCAGTTCACAATGCTACCTGATGGGTCTTATTTCGCCTTAAGGGAAAGTGTAGAACCCAGAAAAAACTCGAAAAATGATCAAATTCATCGTCTCATTTTCTCAAACGTTTCATGACATCCGACAAATTAATTCAAAATAATTAGAGGCGGGGTCTGCTTTTCCGTGAGCAGTATCACTGTTTCTCTTAGACTAGTCAATGGATTTCAACTAAGATCCTGCAAACAAACCCGACTCCCAAGAATGTGAAAATGAAAAAAAACGTATGGCATTAGCAAAAAGGTATGGAGACTGGACAGAGGAAGAAATGAATCCACACTACAGCGGTTTGTTCTGCATCAGTTTTCTTTTTTTTTTTTTTTTCATGAACTTTTCAGAGTTCAGTAAACGATACATTAGATGCTACAACCATCTCTTGGCATTGTTTTTCTGGGATATCCATTTTTTTCAGAGCCGTTGTTGTATATCACCTTCTCTTCTGGGAATGTCTTGGCCACTGCGACAAATAAGCAATATATTGTATAGACCCGCGTTCTCTTAGTTGACGGTCTTGAGACGATCATAATAAAGTTGTCTTCCTCTTTTCCTTCTCTCGGCCAGGTGATCGCCAGTTGGTTTGTTTGGAGGTAAAATGAGAACTTCAACAAACTTTTCTATTTTATTAAACACATCATTTAATTACATTACTTACATTATTCGGACTATTGTCCTCATCTTTGTCGCCATATTTAATTACAACGTTTTGGCCGTTATACGCTCCAGCCTTCTTCAGGTGGTTTGAATGTCGAACTGAACCCTATATTGGTCAGTATAAGTAGTACCTTACAACGTAACAACTACCCTGGGTACATGGCAGCAGCCCCCAAAAACTGGGATAGGCGGGTACAAAAGGAGGAGGAGGACAACAACACTCAGAAAACAGTCTGCCTGTCTTATGTGAAGGGGTTATCAGAGAAAATACAAAGGATCTGATGTCCATATAACAGCAGGACAACCTTCAAAAGCTGGACGACACTTCGCAAATATCTCTCCCGAGTAAGACCCCCCATAGAGGAGAACATGACTAAAGACGGTGTGTACGCTATCCCGTGCAGCTGCGGAAAGAAATATAAAGGAGAGACAGGCCACTCCCTTAAGGTGAGGCTTCAAGAACACCAGAAAGCTGTAACACGAGGGGAAGTGGAAAAATCAGGTGTGGCTGACCACATATGGAGAGAAAAGGGAGATCACCGCCCTCTGTGGGATCAGGTTGAGATCATAGACAAGGAACACCATTGGAAAATTCTTAAACTTAAAGAATCAGCACATCTGCTAGGTGAGAAAAATCTCCCGAGCCGACCAAGCATAGAAATGAATACAATATGGGAACCAGTAATAAGGAGTGCCAAAGAAAAGCGATAATAACAACAAAGTTGCAATTCGGACTATATATGATAACAGCAAAAATTGCAGTATGAGCACTGGTAAAAATGGTTGCTGAAGACATTAGGTTTATAATACCCAGAAATCCTCGAGGACACATGGCACAGTGGATAAACGCGTTGGTTAGATCCAGTGACAGGACACAGAGAGTGTGAGTTCAATACCCGGTTAAGGCAGTGGAGAACTTTCAGTGGGAATAATTAACAGTAGATAACTGATATCCATTAAACATGGCACATGGGACTAGAACAGTCTACCCCAGTTAGCGAAATAAAGGGTTCATCTGAAGAAGGCTGGAGCGTACAACGGCCGAAACGTTGTAATAAATATGAGGACAATAGTCCGAATAATGTAAATAATGTACATAATACCTCATCTCAGAAATATAGAGAGATCTTTTAATTAGTTAGTGAGGTTTCTGAGAAGCAATTTCCATAGCTAGTGAGGTCGCTCTATCACTTCCACTGGGGAGCAGTTTCCATACACGAAAATAACACGTCTACATTCTTCCACGCGTAAAAACTTAAATCCTGAAATGACTTTCTATCTCTATAACATTCCCACGTTCGGCTCAGCCAATCAAAATTGACATCACTATTTTGTTGACCATCTGACCGTAAAGGTCAGATTCAGAAAGTCTGAACCAAAATACAATGCCACTAAATAATAATAGTCTGAAACGATTATTTAACACCATCATCTTCTTACTTGGTGATAGCATTGTTACAAGACATTTGGACTGAAAATTTACCCTCCTGTAAATTTACTCTTTGGACTGTTTGAATGACAGAAAACTCACTTTTTGAATCGACCGTAGTCAGGACCATCGAGTCAATGCGAACAGTCCTTTACTTAGTTGCATAGTATGTGCTTCGCCAGGATGACAAACAGTTCTGATTTAAACGTTTTCATTCTCCTAGGCCGTTTGTCACGGCTATAAAACCCAGTCAGTCCTACTATTTTACTCATAGCTGGAGGGAGAAGAGATGGATTCCTACCATTCCCAAAGGTATTAGTACATATATGAATGTAATGAACTTGTAGGAATTCGAACTCGCCTCTCCAGTTCCTCAATCTGAGCCGCTATCCATTACTCCACTTTTAACGCATAATAATTACTGAAAGCGATTTTTCAAAATAACTTCATGTCTTTCAAACTGGCCAAAACTCCATGTTGCAATGTTTCAAACTCAAGGATGATGTAATATTGCTTATAATTTCAGTTTCTTTTGAATAACTAAAATTGGATGATTTAATATCCTTCGATAATATCTTTTGCCAGATGTTCTTAAAGTATTGGCAGATTTTTGCAGAGTTTTGCCAGATGTTCTTAAAGTTTTGGCAGATGTTTGCAGAGTTTTGCCAGATGTTCTTAAAGTTTAGCAGATTTTTGCAGAGTTTTGCCAGATGTTCTTAAAGTTTTGGCAGATTTTGAAGAGTTTTGCCAGATGTTCTTAAAGTTTTGGCAGATGTTTGCAGAGTTTTGCCAGATGTTCTTAAAGTTTAGCAGATTTTGCAGAGTTTTGCCAGATGTTCTTAAAGTATTGGCAGATTTTTGAAGAGTTTTGCCAGATGTTCTTAAAGTTTTGACTGTGAGCAAAGTATTATTATTACTTCATATTTATTTTCACAAAAATTGACGAAAGTCATTATTTTGGTAATTATTTGTTGATATCTTTGTTATTTAGTTTTCATTGTCTTTTTTGTTTTTTGTTGTTGTTTTGTTTTGTTTTTTTCATAAAATATATTATTCATACCCTTAGGAAATTATATATAAAATGCTCGTATTAAAATAATGTTCAAATTTGGCCGCAATAACAGAAAAGCTCAAGTTCTTGTCTTGCTCGCCAGCAGTATCCCGCAAAGCGCATTCTGCTTTCACGTGAGATTTTAAAAATATCAGGGATGGGTCCATAGAGCTGTGATTTAGTTGAATGTTGTTTCCAGGAGATGTTAAGTATAGAATCCGAGTGTAGGTTTCATCAAGCTTAGACTGTAGGATTTTATTTCAATGTCCAAGCATTAACACCGCCTCTACAGTGGCTCGAAAGTATCTCCCGTAAAGTTGTCTGGTACATCAAATTTCCAGATTGCATCCATTTTATTTAAGGTGGCCTAGGCTTTAGTTATGCGAATGTTCACATCCTTTTCAATGGAATGTATCTCGCTTTCTAGGTATGTAAAATATTCTACAGATTTTATTGATTCAGATTTGATTTTACCACCAAGACTCTCAGGTTGATATCCTGCTAAAAAGCTGATAGATATCGACTATCCAGATGACCTCGCTATCACTGCAGACACCATTACCAATGCCACAGTAGAAAATCTTGTCAATGAGGTTGGTTTCTATGATAATGACTTTAAAACTGAATTCGTAGGCTTCAAAAAGGAAGGTTTAATACAACCTAATACATACCAAAAATGCCAGATAAGTGTTTGTTCAATGAAAGAGAAAAGAAAACGGATTTTCAGACCGAAGGAATGAAGATCTTATATTTATTCTTAGTCTTTCTTCAAACACATAATTTAACTCGCCTCGGTTGATTCCTACGTTAATTGAAAAAAAAAAAAAATTAACACCGAGCTCAATAAGATTTATAGTTAGAATCTGAAGTCAACAGATGTATCTAATAAAAAATAGATACACAAAATCCTAATTCTAACAATTACCGTTTCTATGAGCTCCACCAAACTTGATCTGAATCGACTACTAATTGTCCGTTATCCATTTGAATCTAAAAACAAAAAAAATGTTCTTCTTGATACAACCACGTGAGAAACTAGAAGATCTATATACCTGTTGAAATAAATTCCTTCTTGTTAGGTGTGTAAATTTGTTTACACTTTATTTCCGTGCCTTTTCTCTAGACAATACAACCGAGAACTAAGACGAACGCACCATTTGACAGAGGTGAATGTATTATATTTCAAAAGAAAACGATTTAAAAGAATGTTCTATATTTCTGAGATGAGGTATTATTTACACTATTTACTATTATGACTATTGTCCTCATCTTTGTCGCCATATTTATTACAACGTTTCATGCCATGTTTAATGGATGTCAGTTGTCAGTTATCTCCTGTTAATTCCGCTCTCCAAGTTTTCCACTGCATTAACCGGGTATTGAACTCACACTCTTTGGGTCCTGTCACTGGATACAACTAACGCCTTCACCCACTGTGCCATGTGTCCTTGAGGACATCTGTATATGAATTTCTGGGTATTATAAACCTAATGTCTTTAGCAACCATTTTTACCAGTGCTCATATTGCAATTTTTGCTGTTACCATTTCATGTTTTTACCAGATCTCACATTGCAATTTTTTTTGTTATTATCGCTTTTCTCTGGCACTCCTTATTACTGGTTCCCATATTGTATTCATTTCTATGCTTGGTCGGCGCAGGAGATTTTTCTGGCCTAGCATATGTGCTGATTCCTTAAGTTTACGAATGTTCCAGTGGTGTTCTTTGTCTATGATCTCAACCTGATCCCACAGAGGACGGCGATCTCCCTTTTCTCTACATATGTTGTCAGCCATGCCTGATATTTCCACTTCCACTCGTGTTACAGCTTTCTCGTTTTCTTGAAGCCTCACCTTAAGGGGGCGGCCTGTCTCTCCTTTATACTTCTTTCCGCTTGCTGCACGGGATAGCGTAAACACAGTCTTTAGTCATGTTCTCCTCTATGGGTGGTCTTACTAGGGAGAGATATCTCCGAAGTGTCGTCCAGCTTTTGAAGGTTGTCTTTATCTTATATGTTTTGTTGTTAACATATATGAACGTGTTCGTGTAACAATATAAAAACGTATCTACATATACAAATGAACATGTGTGTGTATGTTCCTGTGTGTGTATGCGTGTGTAACATCAAGATAGAACGGTTTTTGAGACTTCTGTTTAGAGTAATAGCAAAACTAGTCTACTTGCGATTTCAATCGTGTTTTAGTGACCCATACTTTTGTATCAAATTTTAATAAGGTTAATAAACTATCGTCCGGTTCACACTTGTCCATTTTTTAACAGGGGTAAGGGTTTATCACTTCTTTTCTGTTTAGGATTGGGTTTCTGGTTCCTTCTAAAGGCTTTTCATTCCCTTTCACTCCCTGCGTCTTAGTGGCATTATTGCCTTGCTTGGGATGAAGTGATTTTAAAAAAATGAACTCAGAACAATATAAATGGACTGAGATAGATAGATAGATAGATAGATAGATAGATAGATAGATCTAGCAACTGAGATAGATAGATAGATAGATAGATAGATAGATAGATAGATAGATAGATAGATAGATAGATAGATAGATAGATAGATCTAGCAACTAAGATAGATAGATAGATAGATAGATAGATAGATAGATAGATAGATAGATAGATAGATATTGCAACTGAGATAGATAGATAGATAGATAGATAGATCTAGCAACTGAGATAGATAGATAGATAGATAGATAGATAGATCTAGCAACTAAGATAGATAGATAGATAGATAGATAGATATTGCAACTGAGATAGATAGATAGATAGATAGATAGATAGATAGATCTACCGACTGAGATAGATAGATAGATAGATAGATAGATAGATAGATAGATAGATAGATAGATCTACCGACTGAGATAGATAGATAGATAGATAGATAGATAGATAGATCTACCGACTGAGATAGATAGATAGATAGATAGATAGATAGATAGATAGATAGATAGATAGATAGATCTACCGACTGAGATAGATAGATAGATAGATAGATAGATAGATAGATAGATAGATAGATAGATAGATAGATAAATTTTTCATCAAAATACGATATTTGATATGGGACAACATAACACATGCCATTAAGACCTAATAGACGTATGGTGTTTGAAAGAGAAAAAGAAAACTGATTTTATGATCGGGTGAATGGAGTCCCTGTGTCTATTCTCCGATTTTTTCTGACAGGCATACTTTGACTAGACTCAGTTGATTAGTATGTTTGCATAGACTGCAGTAATGGTGTAAGTTGTGAAGAGCAGCCACTTCTTTTTTTCTTCTACTTCTTCTTCAACTTTCAATCAATATAGTTATAGATTTTGTTTTACAGGAATGAGCAACATTAACCACTTATCAACTTGTCAGTGATCATGTTTTAAACGGAAGTCGCAAAAAAATTTTCACTGAAGAACGAATATTAAAAAAAATCAAAAAGCGAAAAGAAATTAAATCAAGGGAAGTAACTCTTATTAATTTGAACAAGTCTATGAGGAAGACGCGATAATTCTTTTCACAAGTTTTAAGGTCATAGGTTAACTTCTTCACTCTTCCACTTTTCAGACCTTCGCCTGTTATCCAATTAGTTGATAATTTTGTGGTAATTACCACTACCATCATACATACAAATTATGCGACAAGCATTCATTGGTTAATCTCCTCAAAACTAGCTCGCTGATTGGTCAATTCCGTCCAATCAAATCGCCTGCACGCGACAAATCTGTTTTCCCGCGTACTAAGGTTGAGCCGGTCACGTGATACACCATCTTATATAAACAAAACACGAGTGGTTCTCTATCTCTTTTCTCTCTCTTCTTTTTCCGTCTCATTCCTTGCTGCCAAAATGTAACCTTCAAGAACTCCCGTCTTGACCATGCAGTCAGACGTTAAAGAACATTGCAACATTCACGCAAGTACGAACTCTTAACTCTTCTGAACTTCTTACCAACTTGATCCAATACACAATTCCGAACATGCAACAGGAACTCATTCTTCTAAACTACAGTTTAATAATTACTCCAACACCTATGAGCTCAGGTACAAATATTTCCAAATCTAAGAGTCATAACTCTATCAAACCTTCAGCTTATATGCATGTACATCAAACACTAATAAATTCTATTGTTATGTTTTGAATCATTACATTCTGGTTTGTATTTTATACCATGTGTTATTTTACGTCATATATAAATTGCATTGTGACCGCCGCATTGGATAGTGACCTCCAGAATCATGTCCTTAATCACGCCTTTCCTAGTCAAAGTGAAATAATTGTGGCGGGACCCGCAACATGATTGGCGAAGCCCGCTACAATTTAAACTAGACCTGCACAATTAAAACAAACGGAAGGGCCACATAGATCGCATAAAATTAGCCGCAGGTCGCAAGCTTAGAGTAAAATACTGAGTGTGAGTGAGACAGAAACAGAAATAAATCGAGAGAGGTGGTGAGTGTATACTTTCTTTTTATTTTATTTTTCTACAGAGTCTTAATTAGATACAAAGACAGTGGAATATTGCTTGAATAAGCTAATGCTTCCATATAAATGAATTTTTCAAACGTGATCAGTCGCCGAATTTATTCTGATCACCTCCAAATAGTGACAATTTGGAAAAACAAAATGGATAGTCTCGCGAGCCGCATCTGAGCCGCATGTAAGCCACATGTGAGCCACATGCGGCAGGCAGGTCGTATTTTGTGCTTGTCTTCTTTAAACCGTGTTACAAAACTGTGTTCATTATTTTGTGACGAGAACATCGTTACACGCCGTTAGGATGAAGAGAATTTGTTATATACTTGAATTTACAAATGGAAGAGAGTAATGAAAGAACTGTAGAAATTCGTTTTTTATATAACCGTTAAGGACATGTGTAAATTATAGCGCAGTATTTGTTTGGTAGAAAACAGAACACTGAAGACAATACGTTTCAGTAAAAAGGAAAGAAATTACGTCTCGGTTTGGGTGGAAAATCGAGAAAAAAAAAAGAATTACAAACAAATCAATTAAAGAGTAAAAGAGAGGGAGAGAAAGAGAGACATTGAAGACAGGTGAAGTAAGAAAAGTAACACAACAAAAGCAATACCTATTAGCAAAAAAAAAAATAACACCCTTACCCAATGAAAATAGTTTGTTGGGTTATGTAGGGTAGTACAAAAAGCAATGGATTTGGGTAAGTGATTTTGAGAGAAGAAGCAGATTTAGTGATTTTCATGTGTACTCTTATCAGAAAACCCTTCTGATTTGACCCCTAAATGTCAGCCCAGCCATTCTTCACGACGTGTTCGCTGCTCACCAGCGTTTGTTGACTGCAGCAGCAAAGTAGGCTTGGCGTGGGTGCAAACGACGGAACGGTGTTGGAAGCGGAGTTATATTTTTCGTCTTTATATGCCTAATAAGTTAATGTTCTCACCGCCATCTTAAATGACGTATGGCGCGCGGGTTGAGTTCAAACCGTTTGCAACGGTTAATGTATTTATTTTATTTATAACTCCCGACGTGATCATGGCGGAGCCAAGTGCTTGTCTCGTTTCGGAAGTAAGCCGGGCAGCGAGGGTGGTTTGAGGTGCTAGCGGTGAGACGAGTTGTCGAAGTTGGGGAAAGATGTTGAGATTTGAGACGACCATTTTAGTTTTTGGCTTGTTCATACCTTCACAGCGAAGGAGTTTTCTTCGCGAGGGTGTTTCGAGAGACAAGCAGTGGGAGACAAAAAGATGAGGAGGAAACAATGAGACTGATATGGTGGTGGGAACTGAAATGGAGGTCATCTGAGAAAAGCGAAAACTAGAGAAAAACAACAAAAATGAATGGGGGATTTTTTTGTTTTCAATTTAATGAAACAAACACTGTAAAAGATGGCGACAGAGGTAAATATTAAGAAAAGAAATTTGAAGAATGAAAAGAATGAACCACTGTTAAATTGAAGGAAGCATTATTCGAAGAAAAGAATGAAGACAATTGCTACAATTGCTTCATATGAAAATTATAAAAATACGTTAAGCAAGAAAGAAAGAAAGAAAGAAAAGAGACGAGAGGTACATCAATATTAAAAAATGAGAGACTATATGATGGGAGATTTAAAATGAGCTCACGCGAAGAAAAAATGAGAGAAAGAAACTCCAAAGAAAATGAATGAAGCAAAAAAAGATTTAAGAAGGCTTCAAAAGTGAACACACGGAAAATAGAAATGAAAAGGAAGAAATAAAGAAAGAATGAATAACAACAACAACTACAACAACAACAAAATTATCAAAATTAAGAAAAAGAATTAATGGAAAAATAATGGGAAAAATCATAATCAGCCTCCGCGAAAATAAATAAGGAACGCTAAATTAAATAAATTTTGCAAAGTAAGGCCCATAAGTGTTTTTTAAAAAAAGGAATATCCGAAGAAAGAAAGAAAGAAAGAAAGAAAGAAAGATATCTACTATACTTAAGTTTGGGACAAGCATATAAATTTGGAAATTCAATTGAAGATCGAGCTCATTACATATTGATAAAGCTTTTTGAACCAGAGGGAAGGTTATTTTTAATGGGAAAAGAAAGAAAGAAAGAAAGGAAGAAAGGAAGAAAGAAAGAAAGAAAAGTATAGATATTTACTCAACTTAAGTCTGGCACAAGCCCATATATTTGGAGCTTCAATTGAAGATCGATCTCATTAGATATTGATAAAGCTTATTGGAACAGAGGGAAGGTTATTTTAGATGGGAAAAGAAAGAAGCAAAGAAACACAGGAACGGAGAAAGAAAGAAAGAAAGAAAGAAAGAAAGAGAAAGAAAGAAAAAAGAAGAATGATAAGAGATTCATAATCTGTGAAATGCAGATAAGATACAAACTAAATAAAAGAAAACATTCAAGAATTGATCTGTAAAAAGCGACAGAAAAAAAACAATAGCACAATAAAAGACAAGAAAGTGACAAGAACGTATGAATGAATTCTATAGAAAAAAATAAAATAAGAACCCTCTCTCTGGGAAAAATAACAACAACAAAAAAAAAGTCATGGGCGATCGAAAGTTGAATCAAGAGTTTCAGATAATTTTAATACGGATATTAAAGAATTCGCTAAAGACAAAACCGAAATCAAAAAAAAAAAAAAAGGAAAAAAAAAAACGAATCAAGAAGGTGGTCATATCAGAAGCAAGGGAAGGTTGTGATGAAGACAAAGAATACAGATAAGACGAATGGATAAATTTTGAAGCATGAAAGTTTTGTGGAAAAGGGATTGTAGTTTACTGCAGAGCGGAAAAATTATTGCAAGAGATGAAGCGATATATATGAAAAGTAACAGCGAGAAAAGAATAGACTGAACAAAAAGAAATCAAAACAACATTGAAATCGAGGGTGTGGAAGCCAAAAGGAAGTTGAAGGGTCTCCAGCATGAATGAGTCTTAGGGTAGACGTCATTCTTAACACAAAAGTTTATGTTAAGCAGGAGAAAAGGAAGTAATTGGGTCGTAAAGGGAAAAAGTCGAGACGATAATAATATCACAGGGGAAAAAAGGAAAAGAAAAGAACAGGCGGAAGGAAAAGACGCTTTCTTTTCCAGTCTTCATAAATGACACAAACCCTAAAACGGAACTGCTCTCTTAAATGCTGATAATTTAACAATAAATCCTAGAATTTCGTCCTTTTTGGGAGCGATGGAGTAAGGGGCGATACTATATTAAAAATCTTTTTCTTCTCACCTCACCATAAAGGGAAAACGAAATTCTATATAATGATTTACTAAGCGTAGCTTTGATATGGCACAAGGCCGGAAGTAGGGAGCACGCAGTGTGGATCGAACTCAATACTTAGTCGTAATTGTTCAAGCGAGACAAGATTACTAACCAATATACAGTGTAACCCGGATATAAGAGAGTTGTCGGGACCGGAGAAATGGTCTCTTATATCCGGGTTTCTCTTATATCCGGGTTTGGTCTATTATATATACATTAACACAGGCTCTAATTTGGGACCAGATAAAATCTCTCTTATATCCGGGTTTCTCTGATATCCGGGTCACTTATATCCGGGTTACACTGTACCACGTCGAAGTGCCCAAGGATTTACTTAAGCATAGGTTAGATATGGTACAAGGTCGAAACTTGGGAGCACCCATTAAGGATCAAACCCACTGGTAATTGATCTAGCGAGACAAGCTTATACGTCAGTTCTTTACTGTGATTTGCTCATTATAGAATACATGTGGTACAATGCCGAAAGTAGGGAGCGCCCAGTGAGGATTGAACCCACCACCAGCTGGTAACTGATCTAGTGAGACAAGCTTGCTAACGTTTACGCCACGTCGGTGTCAGTTTTGTACAGTGATTTACTAATCATAGCTTAGATATGGTACAAGGCCAAAAGTAGGGAGGATTTGGTACAAGGCCTAGTGAGGATCGATCTCACATGTCGTAATTGGTCTAGCGAGGCAAGTTTGCGAACCATCACACTACGTCGAAGTGCACAGGGACGTCCTATATAATGATTTACTAAGCGTAGCTGAGATATGGCACTAGGTCGAAATTAGGGAGCACCCAGTGAGGATCGAATTCGCTATTCAGTTGTAATTGATCTCACGTGAAAAGCTTGCTAAAAATTACACCACATCGGAGTACACAAGTAATTTCCATACAGTGATTTGCTTAGCGAAATTCGAAAATGAGTTATTAAAAGTGATTTTTACTAAGAAGTCTGTGTGATTATGAGTGTGATTGCAACTTAATACATCCGGTACATATGCAGTATACATACAAAAAAAATATTTGTCTATGTATGTACATGTGTAATTACGTATGTACTTTATATAATATACTGTATATTTTCCGCGTATAAGGCGACCTTTAGATGGCACATTTTCATGAATTTATTCTATACCTGTAGTATAAGATGACTGCTTTATTGATTATATAAAAATGATGTTAATGGAAATGCTGTTATTTACGGTATCCTTAGAAAATCAAAATAAACGAAATAACAAAACCGATTTTTTTCCTACACACGTCCCCTAAAAGGGAAACCCTTGTTTTGTTTAGGTTTCCTCACGTGATCTCTTGCGAATACTGATTCTTCTTCTTCCTCATCGTTTCCTATATCTAAACAGTTACAAACAGCCTAGTGTATTAATGGCCTCTGAGCGCACTCTGCCTAAAGACAGAGACGCAACAGAGAGATGATAAATAGAAGTGTTACAAACCACTCGAGAGAGCAGTTTGCACACAAACAGATAGTTCATAACGACAATAGAACATGCAGTTCACTATATCAAGAGCAATCGTTTGTGTTCGCTAGGTGATTTTGCGAATCTGCCAATAATTTATTCTGCCTCCAATTCATTGACAATCACAAAATAGCACTAATAACAGTGCGATAATGTAAGATAATAGTACATTCCATTGTTGTCACGCGTATAAATTACTATAAAGTAATTTGTACGTATTATGGGTCATCTCTCAGTTGCGTCTCTGTCCTTGGACAGAGTGCGCTCAGGAGCATCTCTGTCAAAGGACAGAGGGGCAACTGAGAAAATAATACTGAGAGGTGCCCAACCCCGGGGAACAGCTGCCCGAGGCCGCGCCCTCCAATTGCACAAGAGAGAGGGATCGATACTCGCACCGAGGCCAGCGCAGCCGACGGTTGCGGGGGCTGTGGCCAATTTTTGTCCCTGCCCGAGTGCACGCGCTCGGGTCACCACTTTAAAAAGAACTTATGTCACATCTTATTCTCGTGGGGGAATGAGTAAACACAGTACATTCCATTGTTGTGAACGCAATCATAACTCGATGTTTACATTTTTCTCAGCTGAGCTTACAGGATACACGTTGATTTCACTGATATGGAATTATTCTTTGAATAGGCAATTTATTATGAAGTTTTGCCAGTTATATATTAGGTGGAAATGGTTTTATTACTTTTATTATCAGTTTATTTGATAATGTTAATCTTTTTATATACGTTTTTGGTTATCGCACAGAGGCCGAAGTTAGACTACCGACAAACATAAATCAGAATTTAAGGTTTCTTTTTTAGAATTGTTGTATGAGAAACACCAATTTTTAAGGGTGACTTGGGGGTTATAAAGGTCGTCTTATACGCGGAAATATATGGTATATATATTTATATTAGTGACACAATATTTCTATAAATATTGTAAATTTCTAAAATTAAATGATAATACTATTACATAAGTTTTTTAAGGAAAGTTAAGTTCATGGCTTTTTAGGTTTCCTCTACATGAATAGGAGTCCACTTTTTGAATAAGAATTATATGTCCCCTAGGGGAAGAGACATCAGGATTTTAGAGATGATTATGTGAGGCATGACCATAAAAAAGGTTGGGAAACTTTGCTTTAGATCTTGTAGAAGACATACTTTAACAAGAACTTATTGACTGGCGCTACAGAATTTAAACAAAGCAATAAAAAACGCATCCAGTGGCTGGCTGGCTGGCTGGCTAGCTGGGTCTAAAAATATTGGTTGTCAGGATACAAACGGGCCTACCCACATTTACAATATTATCATTTAATTTTTATAACACTTACATAAAAGTTTTAAAAGGTAAATATGGAAAAAAGGATAATTATTTATTTTTTTGTGGAAAAAAATATGTTTCTTAATAACTACACCGTATATGTTCTGTACATATGACTGGCAGTGAACAACAAATGTGAAAACAGCATTATATAACTGAATTTTTATGTATTTATTTTTAATTCTAAGTAATTTGTTGGTATTTTTAAATAGTTTACTGCACAATTTACACACTAGGTATTTACTCTGTCTCCCTACTAAAACGAGTTGTTTTTAAGGTGGAGACCGAGCACGTGCAGCCGGGTTAAGAACAAAAATTACCCGCTGCCGGCACCGATCCCTCTCTCTCTCTAATGCAATGAGAGTTCGTGGCCTCGGGCAGCTGTTCTCCGGGGCTGGGCAACTCTCAGTATAATTTTCCTCAGTTGCGACTCTGTCCTTTGACAAAGCCCACCCTGAGCGCACTCTGCCTAAAGACAGACACGCAACTGAGAGATGATGAATAGATCTGTTACAAACTACTCGAGAGAGCAATTTACCCACAAAGACAAGTTGTAACACAAGGTCCGTTTTTAAGGTGGGGACCCGAGCGCATACACCCGGACTACGAACAAAAATTACCCTAGCTCCCGCAACCGTCGGTTGCGCTGGCCTCGGTGCGAGCACCTATCCCTCTCTTTGGTGCAATGAGAGGGTGAGGCCTCGTGTAGCTGTTCCCCAGGGCTAGGTACTTCTCAGTATAATTTTCCTCAGTTGCGACTCTGTCCTTTGACGGAGCCGCCCCTGAGCGCACTCTGTCCTAAGACAGAGACGCAACTGAGAGAAGATAAATAGATGTGTTACAAACCACTCGAGAGAGCAGTTTATACACTAACAGATAATCCATTACCATAATTGAACTTGCAGTCCACTATATCAAGAGCAATCGTTTGTGTTCACGAGATGATTGTGCGAATCCGCTAATAACTGCTTCTGCATCCAATTCATCTATTCCTTTTCAGTGGTCAGTAACATGTGTGATTCCAAACTTTTCTGAGATTACTGCTTGTCTTTATGATATTTAGCTTTGGAAATATTCTGTCAGATTGGACTTCAGAAACTGATATTATTCAGATGACTTTATAATGTTCTTATTCCTTTTTGTTACTAAAACATTTGTCAGTTTTGTTTTTCTTTGTTGCATTTTTAATTGATGTAAGCGGCACTCTCCTTCAGAGGCCCACTTGCCATTGGAGAAGCTGACACCCTAGCTAGTCCGATACTGACCATATCACTTGAAAACTTCCAACAACAAAAATATCACAAACCAGAGGAGGTGTTAGTAGTAGCAGCCGTAGAAGTAGTAGTAGTAATGTTGAGTCCAGGGGTATTTGGTCATCATCACTGGCGATCAAATGACCAGATGTTTCACCAAAACATTACTTCCTTCAAAACAGAAGCAGATTTTTTTCAATATTACTATTTGTAATTCTTCCTAGATTGTTCATCCACCTCCTTCTGTTAAATGGTCTTTGAAATTATTTTAAAGACTCCAGTAATTACGAGCACTACCGTCACTCTTCCACATCATTTGCATTTCTCGTGCATTTCCCCTATTTTATGGGTCTCTTTCAAACTTAACCCGTGAACGCCCTTCTCGGCGTTTCTTTTCTTTATTCACTTTGAAAGTGTTTGATATTTTCTCTTGAATATGTTAAACATAGGTTCTCTTGCAGTAAGTAATTTTAGATTAGCTGGTATTTAGTAATCACTGAATATTAAACTATTAAAGTACTTTGTTTTTTGTCGGAGAGTTTATAGTTGGTGTTTCTTACCAAGTATTTTTAAAATGCAGAAACTATATCATTTGGAGTATTCTCTGTGAATAACTGTCCCCAGAAACTCTGTTTTATATTCGTTCTTGCTCAACTTCCTTTATCCAGCAAAACGAAAAAGATGAGAAACAATTATCACTGATTATTCAACATATATTCAATTATTCTTTTCAATTGATCGATTCTTAGAATTCCTTCAAGTGTGTATTGGCTTACGGTCATATAACGTTCAAACACCGGTTGCCGTACGACCACCGACGTTAAGCAAGGTAGAGTCAGTACGTAGATGAGTGACCTCATGGAAATATCAGATGCTGTATGCTTGGATTTGCTGGTTGCGCAATAACAGCTCAGATTTGGAAATCGCAGAACCGAGTTATGAAACCGAATATGAAAAAAAAATGTTATATTCGTTTACGTTCAAAAAGACCTTGGTAAAGGTATGATTCTACCTTTTCTCCCTCCAGCTGTGGATTAATTAGTTCGACTTGTATCAATAAAATCCTTATTATCGCAACATAATTCTTAAAATCTTAAAATAATTTTTGGCTTTAAATAACCTGTAAAAGGTTGATAAGCCGTAGAAAATAAATCAAACAATCAAGTTAATATTTTATCTGTTAATATTCAAATTTCATTTAGCAATTATTTTTCCTTTCTTGTCTTCATTTACCTCTTATGAATCGATCTGGACGCAGACTTAAATAAGGTCTCAGGACTTGGTGTCAAAGTTAATTAGGATATTAACGAGAGAACCGATGAGAATAGTATTGGTAAAAATTAGCCGTCTCCATATAGGAACCATTTGCTATTTATAGACAGAAAAAATTGTTATTACTCTCGGTTCAATTTTTGTATATTTTTTATTAAAACAATATTTCAGCAAATAAGTCTTTTCAAGTTCACTAAAGGTAATGTATATCTTTTCATTATCGATAGGAACATCCTTTATATATTTCTATTTTTAGTAGTCTACAAAGTTGACTGCTTTATTACCTGATTAGTTCATTTTCTAGTTGAATATTCGAAACATTTTTGCTGTTGAAAATGTTCAATTCAGGTATTTTTGGCTATTTGTTTGTGATGTAGGGATTCAGACTTCGATTATCTCCCTTTGATGGCGATAAGTCACATGACGACCGCTCAGATACGTCACTTCATACAGTGACGATAGTGGCCAGTCATTCAGTCAGTAAGCTCATTGGTATCAAGACCCAGATGTTTGTTCGTCGTACTCGGGCTTCTGCTTTTTATATTTGGTTCAGATTTTAAATATAATTCATAATTTTTACCTTAAATGATCGCCCACCTACTTAAGGGACATAGCATTCCAAATATATGCATGCTGCGTCAGGTATTTACGAACACATATTTAACGGGTTACAAATGGAAGACGGACTTAATTAATGTGAAGTAGCACGTTAGATGTGTAGTACTAATAGATTAAACTATCGTCAGTAATCCATAACCCATGCGAAATAGAGTGAATCCTCAACAACCCAATATGGCGTACAAGCAGGAACTGACCCGCGCCGACTTTTGTACGTCATAAGTCGAAACAAGATCAATGGATATTGCGTTGTGACCACGAATTGACATAGGTCAGACTGTTGTAACCAGGGAACTTACAATAAATACAGGGTGGTAATACAATTACTTATAATAAAAAAGCAAAGCATTGAAGCAGTTGATTGCAGTTCGAACTGCATCGGTAATTAATTTACTATTGTTTTCCACAACATTTTGTTATTAACGAAAATTAAGCAGAAGTATTTTCATAATAAATGTTTGGACGGTTGGTTAATTACTTTCTCTTTATTGTTATTGTAAGTAACTGTATAGTGACTTTATTGCCACCCTGTATATATATATATATATATATATATATATATATAAAATAATATTTTTTTAAATATGATTCCTTCGTTACATAAGAGTTCTCATGTTTCAAAAACGAGAGCCGAAACTCTCAATATAATTAATGAAATTAAGTTGAATTAAGGTGTCGAATCCCGTTTCATTCTCAAGCGAAAATTTTAGAAATTCCTAAACGGGATTCGACACCTTAATTCAACTTAATTTCATTAATTATATTGAGGGTTTCGGCTCTCGTTTTTGAAACATGAGAACTCTTATGTAGCGAAGGAATCATATATTTTCTTAAAAATATTATAATATAAGCTCTACTACTGTATGGAGCACTGTTTTTTTTTAAATAAAAACAAAAATACTAAAAAACTCTGGATTATTTACCTAACGTGTTCTTTCATATTTTTCTGCATACCTGCACAACACACACACACACACACACACACACACACACACACACACACACACACATATATATATATATATATATATATATATATATATATAATTTTTTTTCTTATAGACAAAAACATTTACTCACTACAAAGATGCAACTTTGTCTCGGTGCATTTCATTTCGGTGCATTTCAATTGCACCTCGACTGGTGAGAACCAAAATTGGTTATGAACAATTGTGCTTGTAAGCAGGCTGTATGTGAAACGTCACTTCCTTTCCTTTCATTTGTTTGAGAAAAAAATATATATATATATACATAATCTATCACATATATCTAGTCGCAAAAACTGAAGATCTAACCAGTAGAATGAGATGGAAAGCTTACTTCTTCCTGAACGAGTGGAAAAACAAGAAATCTCCAAAAAGGTGGATACATATGGATTTAAGAATTTGAAAACAGCACCTCTCATCGAACAACTACAAAAATTTGAAATAGACCTTTACGTCATCATAAATAATATTAGCTTCCAGAAAAAGAACAACTTACAAAAACGCTTGGATACGGTTGTCACACAAATCAACTACTCTAAACAAATACAGTGTAACCCGGATATAAGATAAACCCGGATATAAGAGAGATTTTCTCTGATCCCAAATTAGAGCCTGTGTTAATAAAACAAAATAGACCAAACCCGGATATAAGATAAACCCGGATTTAAGAGACTTATTCTCCGGTCCCGACAACTCTCTTATATCCGGGTTACACTGTATTTGTAAAGTCGGATAAAACTACAAAAGTTTATAAAATCGATCCAAAGGATTACAATACCTAGATTAAAAAGGAGTTAACGAAAAATTATAAGGTTGACACAGATAACTATAACCATGTAAACATCACTAATTTATTGGACAGGAAGGTTACAGATAAACTGAAAATCAGAGACAGGGTGCCCAAACTTTCGAATAGCCCATAAACCTATATAAATATCTACAAGGATTATCAACCCAACCAAACCTGAAATCGGGAGAATTAGCAAAACGACTGTGGATCGGGTAAACAAACAGATTAAGATCCAGTTCGTCCTCATCCAATGGGTCGGCACTACAGAAGTGATTGATTGGTTTAAAAACCTCATTAACAAAAACAACAGTAGTTTCATCCAATTTGACATCATGGGCTTTTATCCATCCATATCTAAAAACATTTTCGAAATGTCTTTGGAGTTTGCAGAGTTTTACTCCGATATCTCTAAGGATGAAATTGACATCATCCTAAATTGCAGAAAATCAATTATAATCCACAACAACGAACAATGGATAAAAACTCAGGTGAAAACTTTGATGTATCGATGGGATCGCTAGATTCTGCTGAGTCATCGGACTTGGTCGAACTATTTATTTTATACAAAATCACTGCACATAATGAAATTAGTTTAAACAGTAAAGGGATTTATAGGGACGATGGCCTGATGATAGTAAATAATTCTACCAGAAGCAAGGTTAACAAATTGAGGAAATTGATTCATAGAGTGTTTAATTCTTTACACCTCAAGGTTAAAATTAATTCTAACATGAAACAAGTAGACTCCTTGGATGTAATCTCAAACTAAGCCCTGAGTAATTTCCAACACTTTTTGAAAAATAACGGTAACCACATTTATATAAATCCTAATTCCAATAAAGTAGCACCAGTTATTAAGCATATCCCATCATCCGTTGAACGCCATATCAACAATCACTCTTCTAACAAAGAAATATTCAATAAACACAAAATTGTTTATAATAAATTCCTTACCGGCAGTGGTTACAAATCTTCCGGAATTAAATATAGAAAAACATTTAGTTACTTTAAAAAAAAAACAATAGGGGATGGAAAATAATTTGGTATACACCTCCCTTCAACAAATTAGTCCGTACCAAATTAGGATACAAAATCTAATTAACAATCACTTTCATACGAAGATTAAATTAAGTGAAATCTTCAACCGCAATACCCTAAAAGTTAGTTATAGTTGTTCTCGAAATCTAAATGAAATAATTAAATCGCACAACAATAGCATACTGAAAATTCATAACGATAATAAACGAAACCCAAACACAAATTCTAATACCCCCCAAGTAAAAGAGCTATGTAATTGCAGAATCTCCGATCAATGTCCATTACAAAACAGGTGCTTAACGAAATTCATTGTGTATATGTGATATATCTCATCAAATGTGAACCCCAGGGATATTAAGTTGTATGTGGGATCAGCTAGAAGACATTTTAAGGATCGATTTTATGGTCACATACACTCCTTTACAAATGCAGGCTAACGCAATATGGCATCACTTTCGAAATATTTTTGTTAAATAAAGGAAGAAGGAAAAACACCTAAGGTTAACTGGAAAATCGTAAAACAAACCAGAATTGCAAATCTTTGAACGAACCTTCTTTCTTATGTTTTCAGGAGAAAATATGTATTTTTGAACTTGTGAACAACAACCAATTATTAAATCAAAGATATGAAACCACTATCTTTTGCAGACATATTAAAGATGTAACATTACAATCTTGCTAAATTCTTAAATCCATAACCCTAAACGCTTAAAATTATAAATCACCACCTTTGATATACTTCATACCCTCTTATATACCTCTCAACTAAATTATCCTAGATTATGATTCTTAATGTTTTTTGCGCATATATAATACTAGTAATACTTTCAGGTAAATTGTTCCACACCCATACTTATTCTACACGTTATACTGTCCGATAATAGATCAAAATTAGATTATAAAAGTTATAATAATATCCCATACTTTTTATATACTCTTCTACTTATATTTTAATTTCTAAATCAAAACTGATTTAATTTTTTTAAAAACCCGGATAACTTTTATAATCAACATACCAAGAAAAAAATCCCCACCTCTAAATTTCTTAATTTACAAAACAGTTTCATTGATTTAGTGTGGATTTTTTTTAATAATAATCAAAAGTACATTCCCAATTACTACTATAAATATCGTTTGAATTTATCCCTCCTACCCCTTTCATCGTATTACTATCTACTATTCCCACCTTCCCTCCTCCACACTTAACTCTTAGAAGGCTTGGAAATGTTGTACATAAACTTGTGACCCCTGTTATCGACAAGGAATTTTTTTAGTCTAACCACCACTTTAATATCTCACCCATCCTTCATCAAACTGCGATCAACAAGTACTATTGTTTCACACCGTCACCTTTTTGCTTTATATATATATATATATATATATATATATATATATATGGGGAGAGAGAGAGAGAGAGAGAGAGAGAGAGACAAATGAAAAAAAGGAAGTGACGTTTCACATACAGCCTGCTTACAAGCAGAATTGTTCATAACCAATTTTGCTTCTCACCAGTCGAGGTGCAGTTGAAATGCACCGAAACGAAGTTGCATCATTGTAGTGAGTAAATGTTTTTGTCTTTATGCAAAAATTATAGTAAATAATTATTGCTCTACTATCAGTATCGAGCCCTCTTTTGGATTAATGCTGTGAACGTTAGAATTTATATATATATATATATTTTTCGTTCTCATTGCATTGGGTATATATATATATATATATATATATATATATATATATATATATATATATATATATATATATATATATATATATATATATTATATCATAAAGAAGTGATTATACAAAGAATTAATAAGTAATGTAATTATTGGCGAAATCACTTCGCTAACAAGACTTAATAGTAAGTTAATATCTTATTAATACTTATTAGCGAAGTCATTTCGCCATTAATTTCATTAACATTACTTATTAATTCTTTGTATAATCACTTCTTTAGGATATATATATATATATATATATATATATATATATATATATATATATATATATATATATATATATATATATATCATCGTTTTCTAGCCTGAATATTCGATAAATCTTATTAAGAGAAATATGCGCCCTCCGACAGGATTCGAACCTGCATCCCCGTTGTGTGTGTGTGTTTGTGTGTGTGTGTGTGTGTGTGTGTTTAATTGCTATAAAACCTTAATAATCAGAAATTATATTGATAAAAAATGGTGAAAATGCACAATGCATACCAGAACAATATAAGGTCATACTAAAAGAGAATATTTCAGAAACTTATGCGCAGGCGCGCTTACACCTTAGGCTCTTCAGTCTTTAAGTGGTATAAATTTAAAAGAATTCAGTTTTGCTTCTTTTTTTTTTCTCAGATTATGGTACTTTATTTGTTTCGTGTTGAACTCTGGAATTAGCAGTGAACAATTAATGTGCATAATTTTTAAACTTATGGAAGGTTTTAACGAAAAATATTTTTTGGTAACTATTACTATTGTTTAGTATAAGATTATCATTTTTTCTATTATTGTTGTACGGAAAAGAAAATTATTTGTATCCTTTGACAAGCCAATTTTACAGAATAATTTCTCAGGGTATGTTTTCGTTGGAAATTTAGTCGGCATAAATGAAATCTGTTGTTTTAATTTTCGAAATTGCAATTAATTTACATGACGTGACAAATGAATAATGACTGTAAAAACGACATTGTAAAACAACTTACTCAGTTCTTCATTTTCTAAATCATTTCACTTGAAGTAAGGCGATAATGTCACTAAGACGCACTGAGAGTGAAAAATGAGAAGACTTTAATAAAAGAGAGGACAATAAAAGAACATTTTCCAGTTAGGCAGAAGATGGCGATTGAAGTTGCATTTAATTTTTTAAAGATTGTAGGTAGCAAGGAAGCAAAATACCGGAAGAGGGTTCCACAGGTGAGACATGCGAGAAAAGAAACTATTAGGATAGAAATTAGGGTTACCGCTAACGACTTAAACAGTAGAACAATGATATGTAGTTATCAATCTGGTAGTACGCTGATATTCATGTGGTCGAACTACCAAGAAGGAAAGCACATGAGAACAATTACCATGAAAATATTTATAGAAAATACAGACAAACCATGGCGTTTGCTAAATGACTGAAATCGAGATGCCAGGTCAAAAGCATTATTTAACTTTGCTTGACCATCGACAGACTTCATGTCGGAGAACCGTAAAGCACGTCGGATCTAACGACGGTTTCCACTAGGGAAACGCACATTCGAATCCTACTGGAGAGCGCCTACGTTTCTTTAATGAGTTTTCTCAGATATTCAGGCCGGAAGACGAAAATAAATACATATACTGTTAAATAAATGAACGGAGCGAATGCTCAAATCCACTAAAAGAACGATTAAATAATAATAATTATAATAATAATAATAACAATAACAACATATATATATATATATATATATATATATATATATATATATATATATATATATATATATATATATATATATATTACATGTATCATTCATACAAAAAAACAGATATTGAAGTTAATGATATAAATGGCGAGAATGCATCTTCGCAAACAAATTTAATAAATGACATTAACCCCGAACCGGTATATGAATGTTATGATACCTGTTTATAAATTCCAGTTGCATAAGGTCTTTTTTTATTTTTTTACAAGCTTTCCTCTGTGCATACAGACAGCATCAGGTATGAAAATATATTTGTTTTTTACATGCAGGTAATAACAATAATTTTGTATGAATGATACATGTAATGTAAATTGAACTGCACCACACACACACACACACACACACACACACACACACACACACACACACACACACACCCCCACATACATACATATATATATATATATATATATATATATATATATATATACATATGAATGAGAAAATATACAGGGCAAGGACGATACACATGTAAGGGAGACAAGTGTCCTCGTTTTTAGTGTCCTTACCACAGGGAGGGAAACCCATACTTAATAGAGTTATCAAAACTGCGCCAAACTAAATAGAAAATACCAGAGTTTCTGTCTTTTTGTCTGTTTTCTCTCAATCTCTGACAGACATTTAATAAAAGTGAAATATGTTAGATTGATATACGTTTCCTATTTACTTTTAATTTATTTTATAATCTTGTCGGAATTCGATTCATATTTAATCTACATTTGGTCTTTAACTCATATATATATATATATATATATATATATATATATATATATATATATATATATATAGAGAGAGAGAGAGAGAGAGAGAGAGAGAGAGAATATATATATATGAAGAAATATAGTCTTAAGATGTGCTATATTTATGGGATAAAGTGCTCAATATCAGAGATAGAGCGTGTGTAAATATAAAAGTGAACATTGAAGTCACCACTTCTAGGCGACAGGCTGTTTCATGCTAGACGCAATCGTCAGGCCACAAGTGAGTTTTTTTTCTCTCGGCTATTTATATATACGGGTCAGTGGTGCATTTCTAGTTTGGCGGTTATTTTAACGGAAGTCGTCTATTTGTTTATTTATTTATTTAGGTTAAATTATTTTGCTGGTTTTTTTTTGTGTTTTTATTTTTTATTTTATATATTTATTTATTTTATTTTTATTTTATTCGGTGTTTTTTTATTAACGTATTAAATTTTTTACTACGTTAATAAAAAAACACCGAATAAAATAAAAATAAAATAAATAAATAAATGAATATAATAAATATAAACTAGAAATTCTCGAAGTTGCCATCCAAGACTATAGAAGCCGGTTGGTCCTGATATTTACCCATAACTGGGGCGGGGGAGAAAAAGAGGATTCATACCTTTACCAATGGTATCAGCACGTAAATAAATGTAATGGGTTCGACTGGAAATCGAACTGGACTCTCCAATTCCTCAATCCTAGCCGGTATCCATTACCCAGCCGTGCCTCCTCTCGCACTACTAGTGTTAATACGTATTTCTTAAAAATCTCCCGACACACCATACTTAGTTACCTCCCCTGAAGTGTCAACCAAGCCTCATATTCTCAGTCAAAGTTATTCACATGTAAAAAAAAATAACTCTCAAATAAACACAGCAATTTTTTCTTTGAAACGCTACAATATTTGTCTTGAAATAAACAACATCTTGGTGATGACATTGTGCTATGTCGAAAGTACTCGGAACAAAATAATATGTACCAACACGGCGATTTTCTCTCTTCCTTTAATCATGACACCAAATAGCTTATCCGTGAATGCGAAAGGATCAATTTGAAAATAAGTAGACAAAACCTGTCTAAATTATTCACTGAAACATACCTCAATATATATATATATATATATATATATATATATATATATATATATATATATATATATATATGGATAAAATAACTGAAAAAAAATTGGGTGTTTTTTTTACGAAAGTATTTATTTCTGTTTTTATAAAAAAAAACACCCAATTTTTTTTCAGTTATTTTATCCATATATTATATACATATCACGAAAGTATACGTGGCTTCTCATCATGCTATGTGTGCATATATATATATGTATATATATATGTATATATATATATATATATATATATATATATATATATATATATATATATATATATATATATATATATAACAAGAAACCAACCCTTGCTAACACTGAGTACACGACCACAAGATATATATTTACTTGACACCCCACTGAGTCAGGTTGTGACACAAGGTCGGTTTTTAACGTGGGGACCCGAGTGTTTTCACTCGGACCGTTGGTCTTAGCTGGTCAAAGCTTTCCAAGCTGGTCTAAGCTTGTCATAGCTGGTCCAGGACAGAGCAAGTCCAGGCTAGTCGTAGCCGTGATACTACCAGCGCAGGGACGTATCCCTACACAAGGTAAGTGTATTTACTTGACCCCCCACTGTGTCAGGTTGTGACACAATGTCGGTTTTTAACGTGGGGACCCGAGTGTTTTCACTCGGGCCGCTAGTCTAAGCTGGCCGTAGCTGGTCATTGCTTGTCCATGCTGGTCAGAGCTGGTCTAAGCTAGTCATAGCTGGTCTTGGCTTGTCATAGCTGGTCCAGCCCAGAGCCGGTCCAAGCTAGTCGTAGTCGTGATACTACCAGCGCAGGGACGAATCCCTACACAAGGTAAGTATCACGGCCACAAGGTATTGGCCTTATTCGGAAATGAAGCATATGTCTACTTTCAACAGCTTATAAACAGTCAACAATAGCACTTACACATCATCTGTTTTTGTAATATTATAAAAATAATAATCCTTGAAAAAGCGCTCGAAATCAACAAACCTTTCAGCCATTTTTATATTAATAAAGTCTAGAAAATACGATAGTTGTACGAATACAAGAAAAACTAAACAGCATATTTAAACACGCGTATTGCTGCCAAATACACAACTATGCGTGTAATACATACATATATATAACACTTTATATGTTCCTTTTGTTTTTGCTTATTTTAATGTTTACTTAATCAATATTGTTTCAACTCTAATCTCATAAGATCAATAAAAATTCATTAGAATAAATAAAAAATAAAAGCTGAATTGAAATTATTTGAAATGTAATTTCTAGAATGATAAAGTTAAATTAAGAATCAATCAAGCATTCAGACGTGAATCAGTAACGGACTATTTTTTAAAATAGTAGCTGTCAGGAGACAAATGGACCTCACGAACAAATACCGCTGATGCGTACTACCCCAGCCCCCACCCGCGACCGGGCTGTGTTTTGTGACACTCACTATCTTACCAATATTTGCTTTTCTTTTTCTACCTACATTTATATACGTTACAAATTAAACTAAGCATAACCTACTATTAAACGATTAAAATTTTTCACGGATTTTAACGTCATTCTGGGGTCTTTTTAATTTATCCAAGTCCGCGAATTTGTTTTGCCCATGCTAAATCTCGAAAGAATACGGTATAGAATTCACTAATTTTATCCATAATGTTGAATGTGCTAAAATTATTATCATTTTAACAAGAAGATTCTCAAATTGATGTTAAAAATTGCCGTAAAATATTGTTGATTTATTTAAGGTAGAATAATTTATTATAACATGTCTATAATTTCTATTTAGATACAATTGAATTTATTTTCAATTTGTCTTGTTGAAGTGTTCACCAATATTGGGTGTGTTTCATTATTGTACATAATAAGGTTACAATAAAGTATGTATTTTTTATGAATACTACCCTATCAAAATCGATATGTCGAAGAGAGGTGGAGGCCATATTTATATCTATAAAAGGCATGATGTGTATGTGTGTGTGTGTAACGAATGCACGGCCCCAATTTTCGACGGATTTGCACCAGAATTTACATGCCCATGCTCCAAGTTAATGGAAAGGCCAATACCGACTTTGCATTTCCCAACTCCCATCGATAGTGGAAATAATCGATTTTTTCATGCTTCTACGGCAGTTTTCATGTAGTTTGCGGCCATTTTCTACTGGCCAGAGTGAAGCCTATAGCTGGCTGCCACGAATAGGCAGGAAGATTCTATTGGCCAGCGTGAGAGCCAACAGCTGACTGACACGAATGTTAACTAGCATGCTAGCATGCAAAAAAATATCGATTGCTGCATTCGTCACAAGTGAGAATAATTTAAATCTGCATGGCACTTTACTCCAATTGGCTCATTCGCTTGCTTAAACTCAACGTTGATTCTGATTCCGCAGAACTGGGTTGGGTGTGAAAAAGTATTTGTTGTTAATATTCTTTTTTCATTAGGTTTTTCCAGTTACAAGTCCTTTTTTAAAGCTGATCGTTTTGTGTTCATTTTGTTTAGTTCTTTCTCGTAACAAATTTAATGTTTAGTATAGAGCTTAGAAAAAATTCGCAGTGTGAGGTAGGCAATAAGTAAGGCATGTAGCAACATCAGCACGGCAAAGAGCACTCCTTTAAAGATAAGGAAGGGCAAAAATATTTTAAGTCAAGTGATAGCGATTGCTGTATGAGTCGTACGATTTTTGAATCAAGCACGAGCAACGCCGGGCCATGCTGCTAGTCATAGATAATGGGTGCCCAGTATTATAGTGTGGGGCCATGAAAATCTTGCCCTGGCCCTGCCGACATATACGGTGTTATCATTTAATTTTCGTAACTAATAAATCCAGTTTTCAAAAATGCATATGTAGAAAAGGGTACAATTTAACTCTTGAGAAAAAATGTGTATTTCTTAGTAATTACAGTGTATATGTACTGTACACAATACTGTCAGTAGATGCTAAATATAAATGCAGATACTTATAATTAATCTTTTACAATAATTGGTTGATATTTTAAGTAGTTTACACATTAACAGATAGTTCAAAAGTCCAAAAGAACACTGTATGCAGTCTACTGCATTAAAATAATTATTTCTGTTCACTAGATGATTATGTGAATCTTCCAAAAATTGTTTCGGTATCCAATTCATCTAACAATTCTTTTTCAGTGGATATAACATGTATGATTCCAAATTCTCCAAAGACAGCGAATTTCTTAACCTTGATCTTTAGCTTCGAAAATGTCTTCTCACATTGGATTTGAGTAACTGACAGTGTGTAGATGAACTTATAAATTTTCTTATTCCTTTTTATTAATAAATCATTTGTCTGTGTGTGTGTGTGTGTGTCTCTTTATTACATTTTTTATTTAATATAGGGGGGGGGTCACTCCATCACGTGACTACTTGCCATTGTGCAAGCTGACAACCTGCTTGACTGCCACAGAGGTGAATCAATTTTTTGTCTCACAAATATTTGTTTTTGTCATATAAAATTCTTTTATCTAATGCTACCAAATCATTAGTGTATCATACGTAAGTAAAACCTTTCTACATTTTCATATATATATATATATATATATATATATATATATATATATATATATGTGTGTGTGTGTGTGTGTGTGTGTGTGTGTGTGTGTGTGTGTGTGTGTGTGTATGTATGTATGTATGGCGCGTTGAGTAAATTGTCACCATTTTTTATTTTCTATTTCCAAACGGCATAGATCAAGAAGCCCTTCTAAAAATGCGTCGGTTATAGGAGTCGCTTCCCTGATAGAAAAAAAATGTAATACACGTTCGATCTCTGCTGGAATGCACACATTTCTTTAGTACGACTAATTAATTTCACAGGTTAAGAAAATTTTTTAAAAAATAACAAATAAGGATGTCAACACAACGCGCGCACGCACACACACACATACAAACACACATATATACGAGGGTCATTCAATAAATAAGATGTATTTTTCGGTATAAGGACTTCTAATACAAATAGAAGCTTACTCATTTTTTCTTTTTCTTTTTTTACTTCTTTTTCACATAGATTTAATTTCTTTTGCAGATTAAAAAAAACTTTGAGAGTTTTGGCGATTAACAAAGATGGCCGACCAAGAAGCATGCTCCAGGATTGAACAGCGGTCAGTTATCAAGTTTTTGGTTGCTGAAGGGTGCAAACCAGTTGAAATTCACAGAAGAATGTCAACTGTGTATGGTGCCACATGTTTCAGCCAAAAAAATGTCTACAAGTGGTCTAAATTGTTTAAAGAAGGAAGGAGCATTGTTGAGGATGAAGACAGGCCTGGGAGGCCTACAGAAGTGAGGTCTCCTGAGGTGATCGAATCAGTCAATGACCTCATTCAGTCTGACAGAAGGGTGACAGTGGATGACATTGCAAGGACTTTAAAAAACATAAAGAACAAACGTAGGGGTCATCAGTCAGAAGGAGTCATCTTGCATCATGACAACGCAAGGCCTCACACAGCAGCCGAAACGGTGCAGAACATCAACAAGCTGGGCTGGGAACTGCTCCCTCATCCCCCTTACTGTCCATACCTTGCCCCTTCAGACTTTCACCTATTTGGTCCCTTGGAAGCGTTCACGAGAGGCACGAAGTTTAAAAGTGACGATGAGGTCAAAAGTGTTGTGAGCGACTGGCTGAGACATCAGTCCAAAGATTTTTACGCTGAGGGAATCCGGAAGCTTGTGCACAGATGGGAAAAGTGTGTGACAGTGCTGGGAGACTACGTTGAAAAAAAAAGAGTAAGCTTCTATATGTATTAGAAGTCCTTATACCGAAAGATTCATCTTATTTATTGAATAACCCTCGTATATATATATATATATATATATATATATATATATATATATATATGGAGAGAGAGAGAGAGAGAGAGAGATAATTGTGTATAACGGCAGGAATTCGAACAAGTGCTTTCTTTTCTGGATACTAACTGTTTAAATACTACCGAAATATTATGACTATCCGAGCCCTTTGGGTAACCTATTAGCCATTATCAAGGCTGTTTTTTTTTGGGGGGGGGGGGTTACTGAATATGTAGATTATATATATATATATATATATATATATATATATATATATATATATATATATATATATATAGTGGTAGGAATAATTGTTTGTTTTTTTTTCCAAACACGGTCAGCACGTTGTGGCTATGTTTCGTAGTTGATGTTATTGTGTGTTGGCTTTTTCTTTTATATTGTTCATGCTTCTATTGTAACAAACAGCTAAACATAATGCAAGGCTCTTCGATTAAAAATATAGTATGAAATATAAAGGAAAGAGAAATGAAGTAGTGAGGATTTGCACGAAATTAAAAAAAAGAAGACAACGAAGAAGAAGAAGAAAAGAATAGGTTGTATCAAATGTATCATGGAGAATAAGAAAAGAGGAGAAAATAAATCCTAAAAAAAGAGAGAGGGAAAGAATAATAAAGACAGAAAGGAAAAACAAAAGGAAAAACTGAAGAAGAACAAGTGCAAAAAAAAAACAAGAGGAAATAAAATGAAAGAAAAATGAAGATGGTGAAGAAGAAAGTCAATGAAGAAAGAAAGAAAAAATGAAAAAAATGAAGATGGTGAAGAAGAAAGTCAAAGAAGTAAGAAAGAGAAAAAAATGAATATTGTGAACCAGAAAGTCAAAGAAGGAAGAAAGAGAAAAAATGAAAGAAAAAATGAAGATAGTGAAGAAGAATGTTAATGAAGAAAGAAAGAGAAAAAATGAAAGAAAAAATGAAGATAGTGAAGAAGAATGTTAATGAAGAAAGAAAGAGAAAAAATGAAAGAAAAAATGAAGATGGTGAAGAAGAAAGTCAAAGAAGGAAGAAAGAGAAAAAATGATAATCCACAGAGAAAGAGAAATGGCGATACTAAGAAAGAGAAATATATGAATTCGAGTAGCACGAATGAAAAAGAAAATAAGAAAGAAAGCATTAATCAACAAAGAGAATTTTGAAAAAATAAAAGAGGGGAAGACAGAAGTTAGGAAGCGTTAACGAAAGAGCGCGCACACACACACACACACACACACACACACACACACACACACACACACACACACACACACACACACACACAAAATATCTGACTTTTCTGCTGATTTCCGGCAAGAGATAGTCGAGAATTTCCGTTTTTATAAAGCAGGGCTTCATCTTACTCCTTTCCCTCTGTCAGCTTCAACCATTCCCCGTCTTTGCCATTATTTTCGATGGCAAAAGAAATGGAAACCAAGTCGGAGAGAAAGGCTACGGAATTGTGGGTATAATTGACCGATTCATCC